>CM069866.1:68298215-68630715 GCA_036172795.1 Pelodytes ibericus
ACCCTGTATCACAAGCTTCGTTCACACTGTTATTTAAATCCCCGTGAGAAACTTTTACACATATATATTTGGCCATCAGTATTTACAAACAGTAGTTATTTGTTTTGTTTTTTTATTTGTTTGTTGTGTTTTGATTTTCTAAGGTCAAAGTTTCATGTCGGAATTCATGAAACGCGTCGGCATATAAGGGAATTAAGCGACTGGTTTGGGGCCCTGTGGTGCCTGACGGACAGGAGAGAGTTATAGAGAGGGGGAGATAGCGATCATGGGGGGCTTTATCCAGTTTATTCGATAATGGGCCTCCTAAGACCATGTCTGATACACATATTGTGGTGTATCAATGCCAATCCGATAAAGCAGATCTATTGCGCAGTGTGTGATACAGTGTGACGAGTGGTTCTCTCTTGATATATATCCACCTGTTGAATTCTTTTTCACTTTCACTTAAATACATCTTAGAAAACAGCCAATTGGTAAGCCCACCACTCTCTGTCTCCATCACAATCAAATAAATGGCTGTTTTACTGGTGTCAGTGTTACTGATTCCTACAGCGGGGGAATCACTCTGCACAGCAGTGACAAGCAACCTGCTGCACTTCAGGTGTTCTGGACTACAGCTCCCATGATGCTCTCTCCACCCACTCTCCCCCTACATCACACTGTATAGCACAGTGGTTTCCTAATCCTTTTTTGGGGGTATGGTGGACTACAATTCCCATGATGATCTGTCCAGTTATTAACCCTTACTCAGAAATGACACATTGTAGACTTGATTTGCTTATCACTGTGGACTACAATTCTCATGATGCTTAATCCAGCTATTAACCCTTAATCAGAAATTACACACTGTATCCTTGATTTGCCTTTCAATCATTGTGGACTACAATTCCCATGATGCTCATCCAGCTATTAACCCTTACTCAGAAATGACACACTGTAGCCTTCATTTGCCTATCACTGTGGACTACAATTCCCATGATGCTTTATCCAGCTATTAACCCTTACTCAGAAATGACACACTGTAGCCTTGATTTGCCCATCAATCACTGTGGACTACAATTCCCATGATGCTCATCAAGCTATTAACCCTTACTCAGATATCATACAATATAGCATTGCTTTGGGGGGGCTAATCCTCCTTTACCCAGGGGTATTTGATCTGTTAACTCCTTAATGACTAGTGCCATGTATTGCTGCCTTTAATGCTGGGTTTATTCCTTACCAGCTGTTGTCAACACAGACTCTCTAAAAACACACATTGTTATTATGACAGCAGAGACCATGGGACGCCCTGAAAGGGTTAAACCCCCCCCCCAAACACCCGCATGGGACTAGTAAACAGTCACCTCCCTTTCTGCACAGAGAGAATGAAGCTCCCCCTGCCATTGGCTGCTCCCCCCTGGGGCTCCTCCTCTCCTTCTGCATCTCATTAGCATACATTAGCAGCAGGGCAGGTGCAGAGAGGAGGCAGAGAGGAGGCAGCAGGCAGATCTTCACCATGGCTTCTCTGCACACATTACATGGCTGCTTTGTCCTGTGTATAATTCTGCTCAGCACTGCAGGGAAAGGTAAGGACCATCTGTTCATCCCCTCAGTGCCCCCCACCCCCTCTATCTATTAACACAGCCCCCCCTCTCTCTGTATAGCATCACAGCATGCTGAGTAGACATGGGCTTGAATGGGAAATAGGGGTACAATACCCTGCAGGGTAACAGAGATCTGAACCATTGACCCCTGGACCCCCAAATCTCCCATTCATACCTGTCTGCTGTGAATTTTTATTATTGTATTTCTAAAACCCCCCCCCCCCCCTGCCATGTACGCAGTACTTTACAAAAAAAAAAAGCCTATTACTTAAAGCAAACTAGAGGGTCTGACAATCTACATCCCTCATGTGGAGGGTGTGCGCGAACCCATGAAATGCCACGGTGAGGTTGGCTGCAACCTGCCATCCCCCCCCCCCCCCCCCCAATCTTTTTCTCCAGGATCTGCATGTTTTACCCCTTCTGCAATTAAATAGTTAACGGATCTGTTGCCGGATTGCCCCACAGCGCAATGTCTGAGCCGCTCTGTTGTTGGGGAAAAAAGATGGGATCAGGATGATTTGAAAATGATAATCTTTAAGGAATGGATTTTTTTTGCTGCAGACATTGTTAAACAAAGGGATGTGTGTTTAAGGGACAGCATCTATTTGCTGGTGTCTCTCTTTTTGTGTGTGTTTGTGTTCTGTACTGACCTCCCCAGTGCTATTCATACCGCAGAAACGGAAAGAGTTAACCCCCGAGATCTGTTTTACCCCCCCCCCCCCCCCCCCCCCACCGTCCTTGTCACCTCGATCCCTGCTCCTGGGGCAGATTTCCCAGTCCTGACACAGAGCTGGGACTTGTGTGGTCTGTCTGCAGTGTCTCTCCAGTGGCCTGGAAAGTGGTACTTAGTGGCTTCTTTCTTTTGTATCTATTGATGTGTGTGTGTGTGGGGGGGGGGGGGGGTATTAGGGCAGCTGTGTGCGCAGTCAGTTGATTTTATAAAAAGTGGTCCATGGTGCTGAGATTTATAGACAGGGACTCATCTTTTGGGGTCTCCAGGACTTTGTATTGAAGGTTAGATGGTAGACGCAGGGCAAATAAACCTCCCTGTAACTTACTCTAATCCATTGTGAAGTTGAACTTGTCAGTCCCCTCACTCTCCGTCAAGGAGAAACATTTTGGATAAGTGGGTTCACTGCAGTTCTAAACGTGGGGGGCTGGTTTGGGGAATGCCAGGTAATGGTAACCTGCAATCTATTCTGGGAGTCACATCTCCTACCTGCTGATACATTGTTACAAAAACATTTCCCTGTTAAATACTCCTTGTATGTCTGCTTCCCATACCCTGTAATTATTACTCTGGATAAAACTTTCCCCTACTCTTGGTACTGATTTCACACATATCTACTCGTGGGTCTGTGTGTTACTATATTACCTCTGTGTGTTACTATATTACCTCTGTGTGTTACTATATTACCTCTGTGTGTTACTATATTACCTCTGTGTGTTACTATATTACCTCTGTGTGTTACTATATTACCCCTGTGTTACTATATTACCCCTGTGTTACTATATTACCTCTGTGTTACTATATTACCCCTGTGTTACTATATTACCCCTGTGCCCTCTTGGTGCTGTGTTACCCAGGAGGATAATTCTACTCTACCTGTCCAGTTTCCAGATATTCACAATAACCGAACCAGTCTCTTGTTTGCCTGCTCACTGGTACCTTGCTATTGAGGATAACATTATTTAATCTTATACCTTGTTACTCAGAATATCACCACGTTATTCCCTGGTGCCTTGTTATTCAGAAAAACACTGCATTACTCCTTGTTACTCCCTGGTACCTTGTTACTCAGAAAAACACTGCATTACTCCTTGTTACTCAGAATAACACTGCGTTACTCCCTGGTACCTTGTTACTCAGAATAACACTGCATTATTCCCTGGTACCTTGTTACTCAGAATTACACTGCATTACTCCCTGGTACCTTGTTACTCAGAATTACACTGCATTACTCCCTGGTACCTTGTTACTCAGAATTACACTGCATTACTCCCTGGTACCTTGTTACTCAGAATTACACTGCATTACTCCCTGGTACCTTGTTATTCAGAATAACACTGCGTTACTCCCTGGTACCTTGTCACTCAGAATAACACTGCATTATTCCCTGGTACCTTGTTACTCAGAATAACACTGCATTACTCCCTGGTGCCTTGTTACTCAGAATAACACTGCGTTACTCCCTGGTGCCTTGTTACTCAGAATAACACTGCATTACTCCCTAGTACCTTGTTACTCAGAATTACACTGCATTACTCCCTGGTACCTTGTTACTCAGAATTACACTGCATTACTCCCTGGTACCTTGTTACTCAGAATAACACTGCATTACTCCCTGGTGCCTTGTTACTCAGAATAACACTGCGTTACTCCCTGGTGCCTTGTTACTCAGAATAACACTGCATTACTCCCTGGTGCCTTGTTACTCCCTGGTACCTTGTTACTCAGAATAACACTGCGTTACTCCCTGGTGCCGTGTTACTCAGAATAACACTGCGTTACTCCCTGGTGCCTTGTTACTCAGAATAACACTGCGTTACTCCCTGGTACCTTGTTACTCAGAATAACACTGCATTACTCCCTGGTACCTTGTTACTCAGAATAACACTGCGTTACTCCCAGGTACCTTGTTACTCAGAATAACACTGCATTACTCCCTGTGCCGTGTTACTTCCGGGTACCTTGTTACTCAGAATAACACTGCATTACTCCCTCGTACAGTGTTACTCCCAGGTACATTGTTACTCAGAATATCACTGCGTTACTCCCAGGTACCTTGTTACTCAGAATAACACTGCATTACTCGCTGTGCTGCATTACTTCCGGGTACCTTGTTACTCAGAATAACACTGCATTACTCCCTGGTACCGTGTTACTCCCAGGTACCTTGTTACGCAGAATAACACTGCATTACTCCCTGGTACCGTGTTACTCCCAGGTACCTTGTTACTCAGAATAACACTGCATTGCTCCATTGCACATGTGATAATAAATACCTTACTTCACTGGTACCTTGTTACTCAGGAGAGTGATGGCATACTCGTGTGGCACTGTGTAACTATAGTGAACTCTACATTACCCTCTGGTACTTTCTTACTCAGTGTAAAGTCTAATCTCCCGGCCCATTGTTACTAATAAAGACTCTCCCCTGGGACCCTCACATCGCCTTGCTGTGGCCACGAGACCCCCGTTTACATGAACAGTGTTTATATGTTATGTACCTGGGTTAATGATTCCTTTTTGAAGTTTAACATTCAATAACTTCTCCCCTAATACCGTTGTCCTTCACCCTGCAAGTGGCTTCTATTAAGTATTCCATTATTTAATGAATAATCTCCTTCTAATAACGGCTAATTACAAACCTCCAGTGTGTCTCTATTGTGATAACTAACAGTGATAGAGCTACATATTGGCCAGACATATAACCTGTCTTTGGCCTAGATGTATCTGTCATATCTCTGACTCTCTCAAAATGTATTTATAACATCAGGAGATCTACAGTTCAGCTCTATCTCCTGGACGAGAAACCCTGTGGCAGATATAGTGGTTGCATGGAATAGCCTTCCGGTAGATGTGGCACATGGCATAATTAATATTAGTATTGGTATAGAGAGCTTTTTATTCTAAGGTGTGTTTTTTGTTTTTATACTGTATATTATTCTTTAATATTCTCCCTATTTATCAGCATTTGCAGAAGTGACTGATAAACTGACAACCTTGGAACAATATCTCTATTAACATGAAGTTACATTGTGACATCATTTTTGTTTGTAATTTCGGCCTTTCCCTATCTGCGTGATCATGTTGTACACATCCAGTGTCACTTTCCAAGTAATGCCTGGGCTCTATTATCCTCCGAAATCTTTTGCCCTCAATGAATGGGTGTTTTTTGTTTGTTTTTTTACATGCCCCTAGAGGCTGGGCTCCTCTGTCCCCTTGCGTGTGTGTAAAAGCTTTGGCTTGTCTTCCCAAGACTTTACTCGCACACCTTCTTCTGTAATGAGAACCTTGTAAGGCCTTGGGGTCTATGTGACAGGGGAAGTGCTTTTATTAAGAGTGGGAAGTAGTGCCAGGTTTGTTTGTTTTTGGGATGGTCTTACCATACAGGTCTTGTGAGTTAGCTGTCTTGACAGATTACACCGGAGATCACATCCTGTCAATACAGCTCCAAAGAAAAGAGCTTGTAAACTACTAATAGTGACGTTTATAGCTGATATTGTTTGTACATTGCATATTTCTCCAGTTGCAGGTTTACTTTCAGTTTTTTTTGGTTGAAATTACCTACTCAAGGTAGATTTTCTATCGGGGGGATTGTGCTGGTTTAGGAATGTGAGTGTTTTTTTTATTTTATTCTAAAAGATATCTTTTTTTTAACACTCATTTTGAGAAAGTTAGGACTCCCAGGATGCCTCTGGCTACACAGCCTTAGCAGAATTTCAAGCAAATGTATAAGAGAAAAGTCATCTGTGACGTCTCATGTTTATGACATCACCTTGGGGCCTGGTATGCAAATTGCACATTTTCCCATTAAAAGTATTAGATTTGCACATCAGGCCACAAGTCTCCACAGATGCAAGTAAAACACACTTTCTCTTGATTCATGGATTTGCTTTACGTTACATCTTTTTGGGACATGTTTTATAACCAGTGCAGACAAGAGAAAGTCGGAGAAAAGAATGAACAACAATGAATCCCTGCTCTGTGAGAGAGGCATTGGGTGCGTGTGATCCATGAAAGGTCAACTGGTCAGTACAAGTGAAGGGTCAAGTCCGCTGAAGGTCCTGTCTCATGGACAGTCCTTCAGTAACGGCCGGGAGGGTTTTAGTAAAATGACCAAATTCAGACAGTTTCTCAAGTGTCCCAAGGGGTCAATCAGTCAAGGAAGTGCAGCGACTGTCAGTCGCGTTGGGGTCTGTGGTTTTGTTTAAAGGATAACTGTGGTGAAACATGTTGATAGAAATTATTTAATGAATGAATAAAGAATACAAATAAAGTACTTTTATTGAGCCCTATATGATCTGTGCTACTCTAACAAGGGGGCGGACATGTTTAGAATCTTGGGTCAGATCTTCTTTGACCTGATCCAGTCTTCTAAACAACATGGCCGACCCTGATCCTCCTAGAGAGCAGAGAGGGCTTAATAAGGTACTTTTATTTGCATTCTTTCATTAAAGCATACTTGATATATATACGTTATACAATCTTTCAATTAAACCTAGCTTAATTTTCAAAAAACAGTTGTCCTTTTAATAATGGTCGTTGAGAACCACGCGAATGTTCGTATCTCAATCCACCCTGGATTCTGACACCTCGTGAGACCTGACCTTTAGTAAATCTCTCCCTTTGGCTTATATAGTTTTGGACTCGGGAGGGGTCTTACTGAATCAAACCGAGTATTCGAAACGGAAGTAATCATTGTAGCAGCAAAGAGGCCGCTTCCCAGAATCCTTGATGGTATTACAATGTGTATGTACCTGTCCCAGTTACACTTACTTTATAACAACAACCTGTATTTAAATAGCACTTTACAATTACAAATTGTTCTGCTCCAAGACTTCAAAGGCGTTTTGTTTAATAACATTTTCTATGCAATGTTTCGGAGACCCCTCTGGCAAATAAAGAGAGATTGGCTGTGTGTTGCGGAGGTTGGGCTGTGTACGGATCCTGGAAAGGGGAGAAAATATTCATTTCATTGTTTTGTTGAACCTTTTGATGCAAAAAATAAAAAGTGGGACTTTGTTTCGTCTCTCTCAGTGACGCCCTTCCATCTCCCTTCTTTACCAGCTCATATTTCCATTTATCAATTTACAGTAGCATCTATTACCCTCTGCGTTAGCCCACTTCTGTGTTCTACACCCTTATCCAATATCCCCCCTGACCTTCTTTCTGTATTAAACTTTTACACCCTTACCTAATCTCTCCCTGTCCTTCTCTCTCCGTACGTCCCCTTTACACCCTTACCTAATCTCTCCCTGTCCTTCTCTCTCTGTACTTCCCCTTTACACCCTTACCTAATCTCTCCCTGTTCTTCTCTCTCTGTACTTCCCCTTTACACCCTTATCTAATCTCTCCCTGTTCTTCTCTGGCCGTACTACCCCATACACCCTTACCTAATCTCTCTCTGTACTAACCCTTTACACCCTTACCTAATCTCTCTCCGTACTACCCCTTTACACCCTTAACTAATCTCTCCCTGTCCTTCTCTCTCTGTACTACCCCTTTACACCCTTACCTAATCTCTCCCCTACCCTTCTCTCTCTGTACTAACCCTTTACACCCTTACCTAATCTCTCCCCTACCCTTCTTTCTCTGTACTAACCCTTTACACCCTTACCTAATCTCTCCCCTACCCTTCTTTCTCTGTACTAACCCTTTACACCCTTACCTAATCTCTCCCTGTCCTTCTTTCTCTGTACTAACCCTTTACACCCTTACCTAATCTCTCCCTGTTCTTCTCTGGCCGTACTACCCCATACACCCTTACCTAATCTCTCCCCTACCCTTCTTTCTCTGTACTAACCCTTTACACCCTTACCTAATCTCTCCCTGTCCTTCTCTCTCTGTACTTCCCCTTTACACCCTTATCTAATCTCTCCCTGTTCTTCTCTGGCCGTACTACCCCATACACCCTTACCTAATCTCTCTCTGTACTAACCCTTTACACCCTTACCTAATCTCTCTCCGTACTACCCCTTTACACCCTTACCTAATCTCTCCCTGTCCTTCTTTCTCTGTACTAACCCTTTACACCCTTACCTAATCTCTCCCCTGCCCTTCTTTCTCTGTACTAACCCTTTACACCCTTACCTAATCTCTCCCCTGCCCTTCTTTCTCTGTACTAACCCTTTACACCCTTACCTAATCTCTCCCCTGCCTTTCTCTCTCTGTACTAACCCTTTACTTTCATCCCCAATATTTCCCCTGTCCTTCTCTCCCTGTACTACCCTCTTACACCCTTACCTAATCACTCCTGTCCCTCCTACTCTACACTACACTCTTACACCCTTACCTAATCTCTCCCCTGCCCTTCTCTCTCTGTACTAACCCTTTACTTTCGTCCCCAATCTTTCCCCTGTCCTTCTCTCCCTGTACTACCTTCTTACACCCTTACCTAATCACTCCTGTCCCTCCTACTCTACACTACCCTCTTACACCCTTACCTAATCTCTCCCCTTCCCTTCTCTCTCTGTACTAACCCTTTACTTTCGTCCCCAATCTTTCCCCTGTCCTTCTCTCCCTGTACTACCTTCTTACACCCTTACCTAATCACTCCTGTCCCTCCTACTCTACACTACCCTCTTACACCCTTACCTAATCTCTCCCCTGCCCTTCTCTTTCGATACTAAGCTTTTACATACTTACTTCATCTCTACCCTGTCTCTTTCCTCTCACCTCCTCTTTCTCTGCTCTGTGCATTCTCCAAACCTGGCTTTGTTTCTTTTTCTATCTGTATTAACCTCTCCTCCTGTCCTTTGCTCTGTACAATGCTCCAACTGCTTGTCCTAATCGAGCTCCATTCCTGCTCCTTACCCACTCGGTCTAAAACCAATCACCGTCCTTAACCCATGTGATACTATGTACCTAGACTCAAGTTCATTCACAAGGAACTTACTAACCTACCTACCTAATAATTTCTACTCAAAGTATATTATTATTACCACACTGCATTTTTCTGTGCACAAAAACTAGGTTAACAGTGTTTTATGTTTTCCAAGTGGAATGGAGTGTTTATGTTAGTGTTGCTGGAATTTCTAGAGAATGACCAAATCTGTTCTGTTTGTCACTTTTATTTTTTTTAAACGCTTCAAATACAAATATCGTTTTCATGTGTCATTTCCTTACTAAATAGAGATGGATGACAAAACAAATTTGCTTTGTGTCTCAGAGTATTGAATGTGGTATAAGTATAATATATATATTTTTTGCAGTGGAGGCAGGCCACATTTGGCTGGTCACAGCGTCCAACAGAATAAGAACCTTAAAAAAAAAAAAAAAAAAGTCTCTTGATCCATTTCCTGTACTGTCTCTTGTTGATGACATCACTTTGTCGCAGCGTGTGGCAATGGACTGTACAAAGGGAAATTATATATATATGCATAGGAGTTCAGTTGTCAGACAGGAGAGTAGACCTAGAGACAAACACTTTATATTGTGTGTATATGACAAACATCTTGAGGGGTATTCCTGAGCCTGAAGAATTCACAGTGCTGTCTAACAGGGTTGGTGACTCATCTCATTGGGATTGTTTTAAGGTTTGTTGATGTGTCGTAGGTCTATATGCAGCGTCTAATCCTGTGTATTATTGAGAGAGTTTCAGATTTTTTTTGATTTTTTTTAACCTTTTCTGAACCGTACAGGATTTGTGTGGTCTCTGGGTGGTCTCTGGGTTGGTCCATCCTCTGCTTTAAAATGTTTATTGTTTCTGAAAAATTGTTTTTTTTTTTTAAAAATATTTTTCCTTTCTCCGTAAAAGGGAAAATATCCTTCGTCGCTCCCTCACTGTCCGAAATGTCCGACTCTGCGCCATCTAAGACTTCCAGGAGGGCAGCAGAGAACAGATAGGGTGAGCAGGGAATTAAACCTAGGGGGGCACTGGCCCATTTATCCTCTGACAGCCATGATGCTTCCTCAGGAAGGACTGTCGCCAACAGTCGCTCACTGCTCCTGCAGTGATTGAACTTTGTTTTTCAAGTGCCACCAATATGACGTCATGTCTGAGGACAGCGCTGGGCACGTCACTTGCAGTACTAAGGACTTCCTCTTCGTGCAGCACATCATTTGTAGAATCTGTAAACATCTGCCAAGGTTTGCAGGTTCCAGTCCTGGCAGGGTCGACGTTGCTATTTTTAATTATCATAATAATAACAAATGGCCTTACTCAGGAAAGAGGGGATTGACAAAGGAATTTCAAACTTAAGGCCAAAGTAGCAGAGTTGGAAAGAATTCTCCAATGCAGCTGAATTATTATTATTATTATTATTATGATGATACTGTTGGTGATGCAGACAGACACACACAGATATATACACAGATACACACACACACACACACACACACACACATACTCACACACACATACTCACACACACACAGACACTCACACACACACACACAGACACTCACACACACACAGACACTCACACACACACACACACACATACTCACACACACATACTCACACACACACAGACACACACACACACACACATACTCACTCACACACACACACACACACACACAGATACACACACACATACACACACATACTCACTCTCTCACACACACACAGACACACACAGATATACACACACACACACACACACATACTCACACACACACAGACACTCACACACACACACAGACACTCACACACACACACTCACACACACACACATACTCACACACACATACTCACACACACATACTCACACACACATACTCACACACACACAGACACACACACACACACATACTCACTCACACACACACACACACACAGATACACACACACACACATAATCACTCTCTCACACACACACAGACACACACACACACATACACACACATACTCACTCTCTCACACACACACACTCACACACACACAGACACACACACACACATACACACACATACTCACTCTCTCACACACACACACTCACACACACACAGACACACACACACACATACACACACATACTCACTCTCACACACACACACACACACACACACACACACACACACACACACACAGATACACACACATACTCACTCTCTCACACTCACACACACACAGACACTCACACACACACAGACACACACACAGACACACACACACACACACACATACTCACTCTCACACACACACACACACACATACTCACTCTCACACACACACACAGATACACACACACACATACACACACATACTCACTCTCTCACACACACACACACACACACACAGATACTCACAGAGGACATTTGAACGTGGCTGTTTACAAGACCTTTTTTCATCTCTTTGCTGCTTTTTTCTCTCTCTCCATATCTTTCCTCGTTTAATCATACTCGGTCTCTTTCATCCTCTCGCTGGCCGTCTCTCAATCTCGCCCTCCATCTCCCGTCTCCCCCTTTTTCTCTCCGCGCTGTGTTGGGGAAGGTTACGGCAGGGGGAGCGGGATGCAGGGTGGGTCTGTGCTGTTCAGTGAGTGGGAATATTCCTCTCTCTCTCTCCAGCACCAGGTTTGGACGGTCTTATCATGGTCGGCAGAGGACATCCTGTGAAATTACATTTCTACAAATCAATAGCTGAACTGCTTCTAAGGGCCAGGTCACTGGTACCTCAACAGAGCTGCCCTGCACCTTGCCAAGCATACTGCTCTGCTCTCTTCTCCTATAATATAACATAGAAATGCACCCACCCTCCCCCTGTGCACTGCAATGCTCTGCATCCCCTGTACACTGCAATGCTCTGCATCCCCTGTACACTGCAATGCTCTGCATCCCTGCATTTCAGTCTGCATCCCCTGTGCACTGGAACACTGATTTTCAATGTGCACTGCAATGTTCAGCATTGTTACTAATTTCTTAAACATCCTGTGTCTTTATCCCCAAGGACCAAGCTGCTCAGTATCCCTGCATCCCATATGCACTGCATGGCTTGGCATCCCTGGAATGTCTTTAGCACTAAATGGCATGATGACGGCATATCTCATTATTCCTTTACACTGCATGCATCATGCACATGGATCGCTCTGCATCACAGGTGCTCTGCACTGCTCCGCTTCACATCTACCTGGTAATCCTCTGTATCTCTGCATGCTGCGCTCCACTGCATGGCTCTGAATGCTTTACAAAGCTTACTGTCACCCCCCTTTGGCATGCAAAGTGTTAGGTGCCAAAGGGTCCTCTTTAAAAGACTATCCCCTATAGTGCTTGGTCCTCTCTGCATACCCTGCTCTCCAAAGCCTTGTCTAGTACTACATACCACTCACTGCTTCCTAACAGTACAAATGTCACTGTGTTTATAATAACCCTCCTCTCTATAGGCTTTCCTCTACAGTCACAGCCTTCTCCTGACCAGTCCCCACTATAGCGCCACACGTCTGCCAAGGACAACATCTTGATAGTGTAGTCTAGAAACTCTCCATTTGTGGTGACTCCACTCCCAACCCATTCATACCATTTTTCATCCGATCTTTCAATATTTTGTTTTTAAATACATTTGTCCTTTCAAGACTCAACCATAACCCACAGATCAGGAGAGCTAGCCTCCCTCCAGGGGGTATTTAAATGTTTTAATAATAGATGGCAATAGAAAAGGTTAGCCATTACTACTAGCCAGGGTTTATAAGCAAACCTTTGCTACAATTCAAAATCTTACCCTCTCCAAAGAGACATCCTATAATAACTGTGCTCCGATACGTTTAAAAAGTTATCCCAAATATTAAGGTCAATAGGCAACACTTCCCATAGTTGATGCACTAAAACCTCCAATGGAACAAGGATCTTCTCTCCAAGCCCCTCCTTATTGGCTTCAACTGAATATAGAAGCCCCGCTGAAATTATTGTCAATGAAAAAATTCAATAGAACTGTAATTAAAGTAAAAATCAGTGCATTTAACATATACTAACCACACATGTACAACATGCACGGAATAAGCCAAGTGGAGCTACCTCTTTAAAAAAAAATATACCAAATAGCTGGGAACTCTGCAGATCCCATTTATAGGTTTTACTGCCCAGTGGCCACAATCAGATTGATGCTCTGTACCACACAGATAAATGTTGTGGCCTAAAATGGCTATTTGGGGTTTATTTCTGTCATCAATATACCCCTGTGTATTCATACGAGGCTTATTCTGGGGGTGCTCTGCGAGGCTCATTCTGGGGGTGCTCTGCGAGGCTCATTCTGGGGGTGCTCTGCGAGGCTCATTCTGGGGGTGCTCTGCAAACCTCTGTCCGATTTAAGCTGAATATAGTTTGGCTTTTTTGCCAATTTTTATATTTTTCCTGCCACTTTGGCCTTAAAGGGACAGTCTGGTGCCCAAAATGCATCTTCCCAATTAATGTGCTTTCAAAGTACTCTAAAATGCATATTTTGCATTTACAGCAGTTTGCAAGAAGTCAGGATTGCCCACACTAGATGAATAAAAGTCATTTCCTCCTTCTTTTTTTTTTTTTGCAGCAGGAATCAATGAGAATAATGCCACTCAAATGAATGGAATTTCCTGTCTCTCTAGTGATGTCATCAGACAATGTGTTGCACTGTTAAGAGATCCTATGTGTACAAGAGCAAGGTCACTCAGAGTCTATATAATGTATTAAATTCTGGCAGCATAGGGAGTGACTAAATGAGACAAAACCTTATATCCTCAGTGTCTATACAATCAGCGCTGCCGCACCTGTAGTAAACATGCAGAGTAATCACTTTTCAATTTATCCAGTACAAATGGCACATATACATACACACGGTGATTACCTCCTTACACGTTTGCCATTCTCCCACTTAGTCCCAGGCAAGTGGAAGGAAAACACACTCTTCAGTAAGAATAAGAGCAGCGTGTTAGGTTTACAAGCAACGCATTATATCCTAAACAGTAGACGACACATTTAAAACCCATTTTTCTCTTGATGTGATACATTTGTTTGCGAGTCTGCTAACACAATGTATAGATGATTTTTTACACAGTCCCTTTTATTCCAGTTCAACCTTCTCACTTCCACTGTTGTCATTTTTAACCTTCTCATATATCACAAGCCCTTCCTGTTCCTTTATAGATACTGAAGCTTTCTATGACTTACCTGCCTGACATTAGCTGGCCTTAATCCTTTGGGTGCATGAGCTTTGCTCTATGGCAAACATCCCTCTCCAGTACTGTCTAAGCTACCTGTTGCGTATGTAAAAGGTCTTTCTTGATAAAGGATAGACTCAAATTATGCGTTTTGTACTTTTAAAAAAAATGTTATTTACGGTATTTGCTCGAATATAAGACGAGGTTTTTTTCAGAGCAAGACCCCTCGTCTTATATTCGAGGTCGTCTTATAGTCTGACCTCAAATCGAAAACTGAGAGAGACGAGGGGAGGGGGGGGCGAGAGAGACGAGGGGAGGGGGGGGCGAGAGAGACGAGGGGAGGGGGAGGGGGGGGCGAGAGAGACGAGGGGAGGAGGAGGGGGGCGAGAGAGACGAGGGGAGGAGGAGGGGGGCGAGAGAGACGAGGGGAGGAGGAGGGGGCGAGAGAGAGACAAGGGGAGGGGTGAAAGAGAGACAAGGGGAGGGAGGGGGGGAGAGAAAGACAAGGGGATGGAGGGGGGAGAGAGAAAGACAAGGGGATGGAGGGGGGAGAGAGAAAGACAAGGGGAGGGAGGGGGGAGAGAGAGACAAGGGGAGGTGGAGGGGGGAGAGACAAGTTTGGGGGGAGGGAGAGACAATGTGGGAGGGAAGGGGAGAGAGATAACACTGGCAGCATTGGCACAGAAAAGGAAATAAAAATATGCATTTGTTTAATATCATAATTTAATTAAATATTAAAAAGCAATTTACATGTGAAAATATACAAGTTGAACTTTTTTCCTATAGATTAGTCTTATATTCAGGCTTTTAGTTTTTTTTCTAAAGGAATATCCACAGTTTGGGGGGTCGTCTTATAATCAGGGTGGTCTTATATTCGCGCAAATACGGTATATACAAGGTAGCCTTGCACACCAGCCTTAAATAAAATTATAAATTGCCAGGTTTGTTCTTTCTGAAGGTTTTATCGATCCAGAGT
The DNA here is from genome assembly GCA_036172795.1 of Pelodytes ibericus. Taxonomy (NCBI): domain Eukaryota; kingdom Metazoa; phylum Chordata; class Amphibia; order Anura; family Pelodytidae; genus Pelodytes; species Pelodytes ibericus. The sequence continues at coordinate 68,313,576 of CM069866.1, forward strand.
CTGTCTGTATAGGGAGACATTTGGTCTCTATAAGAACCTTCTCCCGGCCGTTTCATCTTAAAGCGAATGCCCATAGGTGCTGTCGGGGGACGTGCCTGGCCCAGTTCGGCTTGAGATCGATCAAGAAAGAAAATTCCTTGCAATCTGATCTAATTAAAGTGATATAATGACCCCCTGGATTTTCCAGGGGGGCCTCAGAATAAAAATGCTACAAGCTTGGAAGATAAGAGTTCTATACTAAATCATTTTGGGAGCTTTATTCCTACAGTACAGAAGTCAGACATGTCAGAAATGGCCAACCTTATAAAAAAAAAAAAAAAAAAAGTTAAAAATCATGTGTTTTTGTTAAATTTGTTTACTATAATAAATAGTATAATAGCCGTTTCCTTTTTGTATGTGTGTTTGTGTATTCATTGTTACTCTGAAAGCATAGATTGTGATATCCGCACACAAAGGCTTAGCAAGAATGCAGTTTGAAAAGAACATTATTATCTGTAGCAATAAATGTAAATATTCAGCGTATTTAGCCTGTCTTTTTCTACAATGAATTTGCTTGGAGAACATAGCGTGAAATCAATCGTAATCAGCGTGCTTCCCCCTAAATACGCAGGCGGCCGTGAGTGTCCACACCAACCAGATTTAATGATTAGATTTGTTAACAAAAAAAATAATAAAAATGTAAAGATGATAATCGCTCTCCACTCCTGTTCCGTATATTGCTTTAATCCCCTATATTTATGGTGTGTATTAGAAACCAGAGGTCAAATATGCAAGGTAAAATACATTTACAAACAAATGTAACGACTCCTGCATCAAATGAAACATTTTACTAACACATTATCCATAATGTTAAGCTTTTTGTAGTTGTTGAAAACGTACCATTTTGCAGGCTTTCTCCAGGGGACTGATCCTCCCACATTGATCTCAGCAGAAGTGGGCGTTGCCTTCTTCATAGAGGCGTTAACTGCATCTTTCTGTAGCCAATCGGAGTGCTCACAGGAACATGTATGGGAGTGCCCTCCCCCCATCACCTCCTCTTTCACTGGGGAAGTTGCAGTGTACAGCTGTACAGTCAGAATCTGCTGAATTGGTCAAGTGGGTGGAGCAGGCAATTTTTTTTTTTGTAAACATCAACTAATTAAAGGTTTTTTTTTGTTTTTTTTTAAATAAAACTTATTGCATGAAATCGATTATATCAAACATTACCTCGGAAATGTGGGCTTTTTTTAAATAAAAGTTTTTTTTTTAATTATATTTTTATGGGTTTTTTTTTTTTTAATATAAAAGAAAAGTCTGATTCTGTGAGTTTTAGGTCAGTCAATGTACATATAATCCAGGATCCCCTTTTAACCTTCTACTTAGGGATACTGAGCTGAATTGGTTCAGCCTGGGGCACCTGTAATCCTGAAGCAGCAGCAGCCAGCGTTGGGGGTTAGTACATGATGGTTATTAGAAGGGACAGACTTACCCCCCCCCCCCCCGACCTAACTAGGTAGAGATTTCCCTCTGGACAAGCTCCAGTGATATGTAGGAGGAGATCGGAGGCAATGTGTAGCATGCAGGATTAGCGTCTACAAGACGACATCAGCATTACCTGAATCTTACCATTCGATAATGTAATGTGGTGCAGCAGTGCAAAAACGGGTCTGTCCCCGCAGATTCAGTATTGTTGGCAACTATGTCTGTAATTTCTCCTATTTATGACATCACTTTCTTGATTATGCATATGATGTCATAACTAGGAGACACATTTAGAGCACATTGTCATGCTTGCAAGTCTGTTAATTTAATGATTAGGTCGTTTTTTAATAGTTGTTTTTTTTTTTTTTTTTTTTATTGTATTCTTTACTTTTATATTATGAACAGTGTTTAGGTGACGGAGTCCCATTTAAAAGCCCACAGTTGAAATTGCTAACTTTTATTCAACTACAAGCTCCTATGGTCCTTCGATAGCCTGTACTCGGCCAAACCCTTCTGGATCATGGACGTTGGTTTGAAGAAACTGCTGCTCCACTTAACCCAGAAGCTTGCACTCTAAAATAGTTCTTTAGATTTGCTAAAATCCAACCTCCTGGCCTTGGAAAAAAAGATGGCGGCTCCCAAAGGCCTCCTAAGTTGCAAGAGAGGAGCAGTGGCGGCAGAGGGGAGACTAATCCTATGTTTCATATGATCTCTTTTGAAAGCCACTTGAAGCCAATGTTTCTTAAGATAAGTTTATTATGCACATAAAAGTTAGGTGACAGTTTCTCCCTAGGAGATGTATGATGAGGTTTCCTAAATAATAGAGACAGAAGCTTTTAAAAACAAGTTTTAAAATATTTTTTTAAAGACTCCTAATGGATGGATTTAAAGTGTTAGAAGGATTTGTCGAAATAACGCTACTGGAAGTGTTGCAGAGGATGTTTTGATGTGAGAATGGGAGTTTTCCAAAGCTGTTATGTAAAAGAACGACAGATTTGTACGAGACAATAGTATAACGTTTTGTAGGGAAGGGTCATACCGCATGCTATTGAGGCGCCTGCACATTCAGGGAGCGGTCATGAACCTCTCCTAGAAGTAAGACGCAGGAGTCTCACCCTGATTATTTTTAAAGCCTTACTCATAGGAGGTACCTTGTATGACTTGTTACTGTACCGTATGACATCATCAGTGACATAACCCCCCCCCTGCTGATGACCTCAGGCTGTGGTTTTGTTGTTATATAAATGAGGAGGGCTAAGAGCCCTGCCTGGGGAGAGTAACCAATCGGAAAATTGGCCAATTACACACTTTTTATCCTGTGACTCAGGAGCAATTACATTATCTGAAAATAGTTCATGTGACAAATTGCTGTGCAATTATCAACCTATCAGTCTGTCTATCTTGCCCCTCTCTGTCCCTTTCTGTATCTGTGTATCCCATTGTTTGTCTGTCACTGTCTGTATCTGTGTATCCCATTGTTTGTCTCTGTCCCTTTCTGTATCTGTGTATCCCATTGTTTGTCTCTGTCCCTTTCTGTATCTGTGTATCCCATTGTTTGTCTCTGTCCCTTTCTGTATCTGTGTATCCCATTGTTTGTCTCTGTCCCTTTCTGTATCTGTGTATCCCATTGTTTGTCTCTGTCCCTTTCTGTATCTGTGTATCCCATTGTTTGTCTCTGTCCCTTTCTGTATCTGTGTATCCCATTGTTTGTCTCTGTCCCTTTCTGTATCTGTGTATCCCATTGTTTGTCTCTGTCCCTTTCTGTATCTGTGTACCCCAATGTCTGTCTCTGTCACTTTGTGGGTCTGTGTATCTCATTGTGTCTCTGACAGAGAGAGACAATGGGATACACAGATACACAAAATAACAGAGACACAATGAGATACACAGACACACAAAGTGACAGAGACAGACAATGGGATACACTGATACAGACAGTGACAGGCAGACAATAGAATACACAGATACACAAAGTGACAGGGACAGTCATTGGGATACACAGATACACAAAGTAACATTTTATTATCTGTGTATCCCATTGTCTCTCTCTGTCACTTTGTGTATCTGTATATCTCATTGTCTGTCTGCAAATGTATCTGTGTATTTCATAGACTGTCACTATTTGTATGTCTCATTGTGTATCTGTGTATCCCGTTGTCTCTCTCTGTCAATTTGTGTATCTGTTTATCCCATTGTCTTGTCTGTCAATGTATCTGTGTATTTCATAGACTGTCACTATTTGTATGTCTCATTGTGGATCTCAGTCACCCACCTTCTGTCTTTTGTCAGTTTGTGTATGTGTATAGCTCATTGTCGGTCTGTCGGCTTGTGTATCCCATTGCCTCTCTGTCTGTCAGTTTGTGTATGTGTATAGCTCATTGTCGGTCTGTCGGCTTGTGTATCCCATTGCCTCTCTGTCTGTCAGTTTGTGTATGTGTATAGCTCATTGTCGGTCTGTCGGCTTGTGTATCCCATTGCCTCTCTGTCTGTCAGTTTGTGTATGTGTATAGCTCATTGTCGGTCTGTCGGCTTGTGTATCCCATTGCCTCTCTGTCTGTCAGTTTGTGTATGTGTATAGCTCATTGTCGGTCTGTCGGCTTGTGTATCCCATTGCCTCTCTGTCTGTCAGTTTGTGTATGTGTATAGCTCATTGTCGGTCTGTCGGCTTGTGTATCCCATTGCCTCTCTGTCTGTCAGTTTGTGTATGTGTATAGCTCATTGTCGGTCTGTCGGCTTGTGTATCCCATTGCCTCTCTGTCTGTCAGTTTGTGTATGTGTTTGCGTGTCTAATTTATATGTACTTTTATTGGCAATCAGTGAGTTATGTATCCCATTTCATATCCTCCGCTTGGCTTGTGATCCTAAAACTCTCCAGCCGAGGACGGAGAGGGGGAGGAGGTCTGTTGGTCCTGTTTCTTTACCTCCTCTCTCCGTAATGTCTCATTTACATACTGATTAACTCTTCGTCGCCTACAACAGATTTCACCTGCTATTACACAGTCTGCTCCTCAGCCAAGCATTACAGCATGGGCCATGCTACTCTAGCAGCTCCAAGCATATTGGCAGTAAAGGTGTCTCTGGGTATTCACCAGTACAGCTTTTTCTTCATTGAATGCTACCTTAAAATAGTTGAAATTCTCCATATTTTTTCCCTCTAGAAACCTTTTGAACAGACACAGCAGAAATTTTTGTCCCCCCCATCATCTAATGGCTTTTTGGTGAGTCTCATGGAGTCTGAGATTCATTCTAAGCCAGGGGCGTCCCACACGACCCATAATATACAATCTATCAGCTAGGAGGCTGGCTGGGGAGGATGGGAATTGCAGTCCGCCAACAGCTGGAGGGGCCGCGGGTTTCCAATCCCCTGTTTTCAGTTCACTAAGTTAACAGTGAAATGACAAAGCAAGTTGCACAAATCTAGGTCAGAATGTTACATGGCATTACAGGAAAACTCCAAAACATGCCCGGCAGTATGTAGGATGTATATACACACAGACACAATCCAATTCATGTAAAGTGCAGCCCGGCAGTATGTAGGATGTATACACACACACACAATCCAATTCATGTAAAGTGCAGCCCGGCAGTATGTAGGATGTATATACACACACACAATCCAATTCATGTAAAGTGCAGCCCGGCAGTATGTAGGATGTATATACACACAGACACACAATCCAATTCATGTAAAGTGCAGCCCGGCAGTATGTAGGATGTATATACACACACACACAATCCAATTCATGTAAAGTGCAGCCCGGCAGTATGTAGGATGTATATACACACACACACAATCCAATTCATGTAAAGTGCAGCCCGGCAGTATGTAGGATGTATATACACACAGACACAATCCAATTCATGTAAAGTGCAGCCTGGCAGTATGTAGGATGTATATACACACACACACACACACACACAATCCAATTCATGTAAAGGGCAGCCTGGCAGTATGTAGGATGTATATACACACACACACACACACACACACAATCCAATTCATGTAAAGTGCAGCCCAGCAGTATGTAGGATGTATGTATGTATATATGTAGGATGTGTGTGTGTATGTAGGATGCATGGATGTATGTATGTATATATGTAGGATGTAAGAGTGGCATGCACTCTTTATGTTCCCAGCTAAAACCTGCAAAAACGATAAACGTGAGCATGCAACAAGAACAATGCATGCTCGGACATGGGAAACCCATGCATTTGAAAAAAAAACAGGAAAATACCTTTTAATGTTTGTTTATATTAACACCTGGTACCAAATTTTAAGAGGGTGTTAAACACTAGACCTCATAGACCAGGGGCAGGCAACCTTCGGCACGCTACATGTTGTGGACTACATCTCCCATAATGCTCTTACAGCCATAATGCTGGCAATGCATCAAGGGAAATGTAGTCCACAACACCTGGAGTGCCAAAGATTGTGTGTGACGTGTAAAAGATCCGCGTAGTTATGAAAGTGACAGAATTCATAGTAGATTTCAAACCCCCCCACCCCCCCTTCTTGTCTGTGGCTTGATTAGTGGAACCGATTGGAGTGGCAGTCCGTGTGCTTCCTTGGGAACCGCGAAAATCAGCGGAACCAATTTTTAAATTCTTTGCGGAGCGGAGATTAATGGAATCATTTTTAAGCTGATTCTGTGTAGGTTTGTGGTAATTCTGGTATCTGAAGTTTTTTTTGGCGCTTGATGACGCGTTTCACCATAGCATCTTGCTTGCGGAATGCGTCAGAAGGGTGAGAGTTAGAGGGGAAAGAATGCCCTCCATGGTATCTGGCAGTGACGGGGTTAGTAAGTGAATGACCAGTGTGTGGGCATTGAATTGAATTCGCCCTTTGATATGCCGGGCAGGCGCCATCCCACCCCAACGGCTAGCCCGCACATTCCTCAACGCCCCACAAAGACAAACGAGCTCGATTTAGGATCTCCTGCATGAAAACAAATAAGCACTCTGTATATTCGGCACAAGCACACATCGTCCCGAGCTCCCCTTTGTAATTTAATCCTGACTCAGGGCTCGCTGAACAAACAGATGGGTAGCATGCTTTTCCTCTTCCGTCACCTGTCTGCTTTGCACCTGTCCTGAGTTCTGTGTCATGGTTTCTATTTATCCCAGAACTTTTCCCTACCTCCTCACCTCCCAGATCAAGTGCCAGATTTCATGTTGGCTTGCGATTACCCATATTGCCAAAATAGGATCTGTGTTTGTGGTGAAACTCGCCCAGCTCGCATTAGACAGGTGGGTGGTAAAACGATGAAGCAACTGAGATGTTGTGTCAAGTGTGACATTCTGAGAGTAGACCATTCAATATGTTGAAGCTGATTTTGAAGCGGGATAGATTTCACGCTTGATCGTTCTTCAAGTGTCTATATGATGGTCCAACCACCCAATAGGCATTGACCCATTGGTCGACAACGGCTCATTGGGGAAGTTGGCTAAGGTAGACATACGAGCTAGTTCGTCAAAAGACCATCCAGTCTAACACTCATGAAACAATACCAGGGAAGTACATATTATGGGTCACATGTCGAATTGACCGGGTTACAACTGAACCAGAGTTTTTTTTGTTGAAGGAAAGCTAATTAATTGTTTAAAAAATCTAAACTGTATCACCTGGTCTAAATCCTGACTCTTTGTGCTAATGTGAGGACTAGAACACGGAGTAAACATAAAGTGAGTTTAAGGCTGAATACAGTGTCCCAGCTATTTGGAGCAGAAAACCACTACCAGTCAATTTGGCGTAACTTTGGAAAGATGGGCAAACTGCTCTCTAAAAGTCTTTTCATAGTTTGGCTCCACCCCCTGCAATCTGTTTTGAGAATTTAGAGCATACACGTGTACAGAAATGCGCATGACCAGTGCTTATCTTTTAAACCAATAATGGGGAAGGAATAGTACACACAGCAGCACAGACGTGCAGGTATTCTCAATGTCTCTCCAGTTTTTTTTTTATTTTTTTTAGCATTTTAGAATTAGTTTTTAATGATTTGGACCTCATTTTTATAGTTCATGATCCCTTTAACCCCCTCTAACCAATCATTTAATGTGGTCTAATGATAGCACTTTTAAAATCTGCTTAACGTGGGTATTGTTCCTTTTTAAAATCTGTCTAGCGGTTTGTTTGTTTTTTAATATAAAAATTAAGTAAAAGATTGCTGTATGTAATTGGCGCACATGGGGAATATTGCATCACTTCCTCATTTTGCACACGGAATGCTGGTATTCTTTTAATCTGTTTTTATTTTTTTTTTTTAATCTGTCGTTTCACGTGACTGGTCTGCTTTAAGGTGTTAAGACGTTACTTTCTCTACACTGGTATTCTGTTGGAATAAACTGCTCCTTTAAACTGTTTGCACTCCCAAATCACATGTCCTGCCTTCCTGCAAGCAGACAGAGTATAATGTAGCTGTCCCTTCAAGCCATCCTCTGGAACTGGGCCAATACAAAATGTTTCCAATATCTCCCAGTCTATTCTGATTGTGAGTATCTCACTGGATTGGAGCAAGAAGATATTCATTCATTGATTTTTGCTTCCTTATTAAACAACTTTTCTTGTTCATCTAAAATCACTGACACAGCTAGGCCTTGAGCATCAGAGCTGACAGTCTAATTCAAGAATCATGTTCTGAAGACACTTGACATTTGAGATTTAATTTCAAGGCCCAATAGTTTAACCAGTATAAATTGAGATTGAATCCATATACCTTTCGCGTTGGCTAAGTGTGCATCATTTTTCATTAAACCTTATGAGAATTCTTACATTTTAATGCAGATTGGTTTAATTTTGCAACTGTTTTGTCTGTATTAGCCAAATTGTAAAACGAGCTGGGGGGGGAGGGGGGATTCTGAATTCTGAAAAACATTTTGATTTTCAATAAAAAAATTTTTTTTTTTTTTTTACTTTCATTTTGTTTGTCAGAGCTAGTTTCCCAGAGATGACATCTTCTGTTATTTTATAATCCCTTTTTAACTCCACCCACTTCCGCACCCACATTGTATACACCGAGGCTAAGCCCCTCCCCATCGTAGACTCATTTATTATTGATAGGCCCTAGACCTGCGACCCACAAGTCTTCATTGATATTGATGACTCTACAACCCTTTATGTAAACACTGGGCTCATTGACGACCTCTCCTAATGTGTAGTAACAGCAACACAGGAATATCTTCCATTGCCGTTATATTGAACACTGACATCCTAATGAAGTTCTCATTGATACCAATGTTTGCTTGTCGCCTTCTGTACAGTAAAAATATATATTTTTTTGTTTTTTACAAGTGCTTTGGCTTCCTGCAGGTTATCAGAATGAAGGATAATTTAATGCAGATTGTATTAATTCTAATGAGACTTAGAAAAAGAGCAAACAGATCCATTCAGTTTGTTTTCAATAGATGAAGTTTGTGGTTTTTTTTTTTTTACGACTGTTTAGGAGCGCGGTTATATCTGTGGGCTTTTTATTGTCTAATGAGCTTGTGGTTCACAAGGGAAATTGGTACGAAGTGGGGTTTTTTTTTTTGGGCATAGATGATAACCTGTTTTCTATACGGTTTTGCGGGGCTTTTCCAGGGGCTCACGGACCCCTTGGGAAAATGTTTGAAATAGATGGGCTTACTAATACCTAGGACGAGAACACTCCTGTTTCACCCAAGAAGTCTAGGGCCTGTTACATTTGTAGATTGTTGGGAGCCAAACAGACCAATTCAAGAGCCAGGTTAGTTATGTTAGGAGCCAGGGAAATGGTTCTTCCGTAGAATTTCTGTGTAAGACAAAACGATGTTAGGAGCCAGCAGTCGAGCTCTTGGGATTTGTCTGGCCCGAGATACTAGAAACGTCTAAGTTCCACCTCTTGTGATCCTGCCCAGAGAAGCCGAATGGTCCACAAGTTCCTTAGTTCTCTTGTGTAGCACTTGCGTAGTAACTAGATAAAGTAGGACATGAGCTCATAATTCAGCCCCCCCACCCCCCCCGCACCACCAATAAGGAGGAATAAAATGTAGGCGTTGTACAAGTACCTAAGTGCTGTGGCGAACTCACGCCTAGGTAGCAGCTCTGCCTCAACATTTGTGGCACTTAGGTTCAGTGATGTCATCAGAGCAGTGCCACGCAGGCAGGAGCAGGGCACCCACTGCAGTATCCTTGAGGATAAAGGGTATCTGCTATTGCGTGCCTCACTCTCCCAATGGAAGTGGCAGTCTATTACAGTCTGTGGTAACACTCTCTATATGAAATATGTGCTGCTATTGGCTCTTTGGTACAGTTAAGGTTTGATCAATAGATTGCATCAGAGCTCCTAATAGGTATAAATACACATGCATACTTATTCCCCTATTAGACCCACAGGTATATAGCTGTGCACTGAGCTTTAACAGGCTGGGATCTCTCAATGAATCAGGGAAGTAAATGTCCACCTATATTCCCAGATGAATGTCCACCTATATTCCCAGATGAATGTCCACCTATATTCCCAGATGAATGTCCACCTATATTCCCAGATGAATGTCCATCCATATTCCCAGATGAATGTCCATCCATATTCCCAGATGAATGTCCATCCATATTCCCAGATGAATGTCCATCCATATTCCCAGATGAATGTCCATCCATATTCCCAGATGAATGTCCACCTATATTCCCAGATGAATGTCCACCTATATTCCCAGATGAATGTCCACCTATATTCCTAGAGCAAAGCAGACCTCTATGAATGCTAAGCGGTTTCTATTCCCTGCACTGTGAGTGCACAAATGCTTGCATTGTACACCACTTTTTTTTGTCCTGCATGCTGTGCACAGATTTGACGATTTAGATTGTCAGCTTTTCAGGAGACTGCCTGGTCTTTTGAGTTTAGTTCTGCGCAATGTTTCTCTCCCTACAGACCTATTACCCACTTTTTCCTCCTCGGGTTATATTCTGCCACATTAAGGAATGGCTCTTTTCGAGAGAGGATACGGCCGTACTCGAATAAGACCCCAAGATCAGAGTTTAAAGAACAACTGTCGGCAAAAAGAAAAAAAGAAAAAATTAAGCTATGTTTTAATTGAACAAGTACATTGAGTGTAGAGGTTTTAGATAGAAATGCTGTAATTAAAGAATACAAATAAAGTACTTTAGTTGACCCTCTGTGACTGTCTAATTTGATCAGTGGATGGCAACATCTTGGAACAGATATAACCCAAGATTCTAAACAAGATGTCCGCCTTCTCATAGCGCTATACTAAGCAAAGTTGGTGCAATATGGCACTTTTATTTGTATAGCTGTGACTAATGATGCTCTTTGGACCTTCCCCCACCTTGGCATGGATGCTGTTGTCCCTGTACATTTTCCTACCTCTGGTCGATAGTTGCTTTTTACTGCAGTGCATCATGATCCAATAGGGGGATGAGATTCCCCAAGAGCTGTGGAGTTGGTACATGCTCTGACTGCAGTACCCGTCTAAACCTCAAGGTGGCAGTTTTCCTTCCAACTTAGCCCTTCAGCCTTCTGAGCTCAGTAAATGAATACCATAAACTTGGGTAATCCTGGCTTATTTTATTTAATTCTGAGTGCTTGTGATAAGATGAATTGAGTCCCGGTGTATTAAAAACTGATAAAAAAAATAGTTTATTTCTATTTTTTTTTTTTTTTTAATAGTTTGTTTACATTTTCTTTCAGCAGTTATTATTTACACAAATCTTAAAAAAAATAGCGAAACTGTGCAGCGGTCTAGATAGGTCTCGGAGATATGACAACCGAAGGGAGTTTGGCCTTGCAGATAATTTCTCTACCTGACCATGATGCTCCTCCATTATTGTCAGATGGAGCAAAGCATTTTTCTTTTCTTTTATTGTATTCTCACTTCTTTCGCTCTGTTTCAACCTCTTTTTTTTTTTTCTTTTAATGCTCACCCTGCTGGTCGCTGAGTTGCAATTTTTTTTATTTATTTTTTGCATTCTCTGAGACGTCGCTGGTTCAGATTTGTGGCATTTCAATGTCTTTGTTGTTAGCAGGGCCTACGAACCAGTGTTTTGCCAGCCTTTTTTTGTGAGGATAGGACAATGCTGAATGAGGGTTATTCATTAAGAGCCTGTTGATCAGTTTACACCAGTAACCCCATCTCTTCTGGATTGGTTGACTCCTGATCAGACGCATCATCAGATTTGTCTTGAGTCTTGGTTCTGTAGCCCCCTTCTGTCTAAATGTTTTCCAAAACAAGAATATCATTTTTCCTTGGAGCCATTCTATTGGGGGTTTCGGTCAGTGAAGGGTTTAAAGGGCAAGGCATGCCAGACCAGCATTCCTCTTCCAGGAATGTATAGATTGTCTGCATTGCTGAATGTGTAGGCCCTCTTTAAGGATTCCATGCTACCCTTTTCAGCCCCCTCTCCTTCACTGGCCACGTCAGGCAAAGCACTGACAAAAGGCAACATAGTTTCTAGGAGCAGTGACAGCATGTGGGTTACCGACAACCTTGGCATTCTGTGGGCAGAGACTTATTTCATTGAAGAGAAATATGGACGTTTGCCCAAGGCCTATGCTTGTAGGAACAGAACTGGCAGAAGACCTATTGCCCCAGCTGGTGGAGAGTGTCACGTCAGCATTTTAATTTTAATTTTATTTTGTGTGCATACAAAACACACACCGATCATCCAATACATTATGGGCCAGACTAGACCTCTGAAGGTGTGCTGGGGTAACTGGCACCAAGACGTTAGCAGCAGATCCTTTAAGTCCTGTAAGTTGCGAGGTGGGGCCTCCATGGATCGGACTTGTTTGTCCAGCACATCCCACAGAGGCTTGATTGGATTGAGATCTGGGTAATTTGGAGGCCAAGTCAACACCTTGAACTCGTTGTTGTGTTCCTCAAACCATTCCTGAACCATTTTTGCTTTGTGGCAGGGTGCATTATCCTGCTGAAAGAGGCCAATGCCATCAGGGAATACCGTTTCCATGAAAGGGTGTACATGGTCTGTAACAATGCTTAGGTAGGTGGTACGTGTCAAATTAACATCCACATGAATGGCAGGGCCCAGGGTTTCCCAGCAGAACATTGCCCAAAGCATCACACTGCCTCCACTGGCTTGCCACCTGTCCGTCCAAAGTATCCCACTGCCTCCGCCGGCTTGCCACCTGTCCGTCCAAAGTATCCCACTGCCTCCGACCGGCTTGCCACCTGTCCGTCCAAAGCATCACACTGCCTCCGTCCCCGGCTTGGCACCTGTCAGTCCAAAGCATCACACTGCCTCCACCGGCTTGCCACCTGTCCGTCCAAAGTATCCCATTGCCTCCGCCAGCTTGCCACCTGTCCGTCCAAAGCATCACACTGCCTCCACCGGCTTGCCACCTGTCCGTCCAAAGCATCACACTGCCTCCGCCAGCTTGCCACCTGTCCGTCCAAAGCATCACACTGCCTCCTCCGGCTTGTCACCTGTCAGTCCAAAGCATCACACTGCCTCCACCGGCTTGCCACCTGTCCGTCCAAAGCATCACACTGCCTCCACCGGCTTGCCACCTGTCCGTCCAAAGCATCACACTGCCTCCGCCAGCTTGCCACCTGTCCGTCCAAAGCATCACACTGCCTCCGCCAGCTTGTCACCTGTCAGTCCAAAGCATCACACTGCCTCCTCCGGCTTGCCACCTGTCAGTCCAAAGCATCACACTGCCTCCACCAGTCAGTGGTCATACAGCTATGGCTGATCAGTGTATATGTATATATATATATATATATTTTTTTTTTTAGGTCCCCCAAGTACTGGCACACATGCAGAGCTGGGATTCCGTTGTTACCACCACATCTTGGAACCCGCTAGCAAGATGGGAGGGGAATGGAAGGATATGTCACATCTTATCAGATACCTGACAACCAGAAGGGGCACACACACAGCTCATCCAATCTTGATCCCGTCTTGTGGTGACAGGCGAAGGCTCTCAGTGTGTTCCGCACAATGCACAGTGACACACGCACGGAGGAGATGCAGATGATTGCCGTGTGCTGTGACATTGTGCTATAGGAACGAGGGACATATGGTTGTCTCTTCCAATCCAATGGGATAAGTAGATGATGAGAAACCTATGCCATGCCCTGTGCTTGTGTCCCGGCTTTCCCAGATTGGGTGAGAAGGTGGTACGGACAGCACTGAAACCCCAGCTGATTTCTCAATGCTACGTCTATATTCTGGATTTTGCAACAGGTCACAGGACCAATTAATTAGCCTCTTCTATTCCCAAAATGCAGTGAAATGCCAAACAGGAGAAGGGGGGGGGGGGGGCAAGGAATTTTGTTTGTTACTAACAGATGGGTTTTGTTTTTACTCTTCTAAGGATAATCTGCACCATTTAAGAAGCAGGAGAGGTAGCGTTAGAGAATCTGGGCAAGAACAGGGTACAGCATGATCACAGAGGAAGCATGATCCTCTTTTTAGCGAGAGACGTTGGTTAATGTAGCAGTGAAGATTGGGAACGGGAAGGGCGGCAAATACTTGAACTTCCATTAGCCTAAGGCAACACTCAACATCTGTTGCTTTTATCTTTACATCTTAAAAAATATATTTTTGGGGCCTTTTTAAATGGTGTGCACAGATCCTTCACTCTGCTCCTGATCCTTGATGTGTTACTCTTTCTCTCTCTCTCTCTCTCTCTCTCTCTCTCTCTCTCTCTCTCTCTCTCTCTCTCTCTGTCTCTCTCTCTCTCTGTCTCTCTGTCTCTCACTCTGTCTCTCTGTCTCTCACTCTCTCTTCTCTTACTCTCCTCTCCTCTGTCTCTCTGTCTCTGTCTCTCTCGTCAAGGCAGCCTCAAACAAGCACACTATCTGTTTGGCAGAGCGCAGTACACTGAGCCCAGCACTGTGTCATCACTCTGTATTTATCATAGCTCTGGATACAGGGCTGCAACACCTATACTTGTTCTATATCTACCACGGAATTAATCCCTGTAATCAGTGGTGTATCTTGGTTTTGTGCTGCCCTAGCCAGACAAAATTTGTGCACCCCCCCACCCACGTTGCACACCCCCCCCCCCCCACGTTGCACACCTACGACATGTCCCATCACCCACATTGCACACACATTAAATGCCCCATCATCCCATTACATGCCCCATCACCCACATTGCACACACATTAAATGCACCATCACCCTCATTAATACCCCCACCACGTCCAATACATGCCCCCATCACCCCGATTTAATTGCTTTAACACCCTCTGTCAAAGTGCGCCCTAGGCGAGTGCCTTGTGGAAGACACACTACTGCCTGCAATCCTTCAACTATGGCAGCACTCCAGACCCAACAAGCCCCCTACAGCTTACAGCATCCCTCACCCTACAACACCATGGCCCACACTGATTTTTATATATATATATAAACGCTTGTGAGATAATGAGGAGATCTTTATATAACTGTGTGTGGAGGCACCGCTGGCTTGTACAGAGCCCTCTCTCATAAAAAAAGCTGAATTAAAAAAAAAAAAAATAATAAATTGTGGATGGAAGACACTGACATAAACCAATGGTAGTGGGGCACTGGTAATGAAGGTTGGCACCTTTTTACTGATATTCCAATTGCCTTGGGCAACCAGCATTTATCACTCCGGCACCTTGCAGACCTGATAAGCTCTGACCGGCAAAGCGTAGGCAGCTGACTTGGCATCTCGTAAAGCCATTAATTATCGCGTGGCACATTTACAGTGGCCTAGCAGGAGTTAATGCTGCTTCTGACTAATATCTCCTTGTGTCCTGTCTGCCTCATCGCTGATGATGGTTAATTGATGGGTAGCTGTCATACAGTGATTTCCTTCTATTATTATTTTGCAGCAAATTTAAAAAATAAATAAAATCCTGTTAAATTCTGATTTAAAACGACAAATAAGGCATCAAAACAAAACTATACATTTCCTACACTGGTACAAATATAATTAGTACCAGTGCACTAAATGAGTAAGAGAGAAATTACAGTTAGACAAAAAAAAAAACCAAAATGCTCTTGTGCCCAAGGGGTTACATGTGTGTTGGTTTTTTTTTTGGGGGGGGGGGCGGGTTGCGTGTTTTCTTTTTTAAAACCCGCCCACTAACTTGAAATGACCAGCACGTAAATGCCAGTATACAAATATAAAAGGGATGGTTTATAAAGGGTTCAGAGGTACCTGTCGGGTTATATTTGTTGGCCAGCCAAAACCTTCAGCTCCACATAGAGGTTGGTGGCTTAGTTAATGCCCGAGGTTGATAACGCCAGGATCGTGGCTGGGAAAACTGTATTGTGCATCTGTCCCGAATGGAAAAAATGTCAGGCTGAGTGGGGAACCTTGGAAGAAAAGAAAAAAAAAACAACCTAATTATGTGCAATAATAGGAGTGCGATTAAATAAATAAAGCTGTGAGGGAGAGAGAAATGTGAGCTGACGGGAGGCAGACTGAAGAAGGAAGGAAAGAAAAGTACCCAGGGAGGGGGATCATTTTATTGCACAAATGGTGCCCACGCTTTCAAATAGAGTTCAGTCCCTACGCCCTTTCCTTTTGTAATGGTAGCCCCAGAGGTGTGTCCCTTGTTGCCAGTGGTGGATCTTGGTTTTGTGCTGCCCTAGGCAGACTAAATTCTGGCACCCCCCCACGTTGCACACCCACGACATGCCCCATCACCCCATTACATGCCACCATCACCAACATTGCACACACATTAAATGCCTAATCAACCCCTTTACATGCCACCATCACCCTCATTTCATACCCCCACCACGTCCATTACATGCCCCCATCACTCCGATTAATTGGAAGGAGCTAAAGCTTGCTGAATGGCGGGGGAGGGAGCGGAAATGTTTGCAGCACCAGAAGTGCTTCCTCTGGCAAAGTGCCGCCCTAGGCGAGTGCCTTGTTTGCTTTGTGGAAGATACACTACTGCTTGTAGCTCTCCCATTAGTCGCTTGCCTAGTTTCTAGATTCTTAAATTCCATTAATTTAAAATCTGCATGACCCGCCAGAGACTGAACTTGCGCTCCAATAGGCTTGCGGAGCATTACCTCCACTACTGCAGAGCATTTCCCCTTTCTTTGCTATCCCTACAGAGCATCGCCTCACTCCCACCCTTATGGGACTTTGCTTTACTCTGTCTTGCAGAGCATCATCTGCTAGACATAAAGAATAAACCTGCTAGCTTCTCACATTGCAGAGCATGAACCTCTAGCCATGCAGATCATTTCCCATCTTCTCAAGCCTGCAGAGCATCGACCCTCCAGTTTCTTTTATTGATTATTTTTGGGAAAGCCCTCTAGCTGTAGTGGAGTATTTGGATCGTATTTAATTGTTTTTCTCTATCGTTTTCTGGATTGTCTCTAATACAGTTGAACTACAATTCCTATAACACCCAGCCAAACACTTGCAGAGGATTGTGTGTGACATTGTCAAACAATATTTGCAGTTCCACTTGAGAACCTTTTTTCTCTTTCTCCTGTGGGCCTGGGTTCGGTTCCCCTACATGACTATGTATTTTACAAGGATCACCTATAAACCTTTAAAATTTTGAAGAAATACATCCATTAAAACAGTTGAATGAATTTTGTATTTTCTGTAAACTTGTAATAACCCCCCTCCAAAAAAAAAAACAACCAGTTGATTCAAAAAACAAAAACAAATTCCATTATATAAGAAAATGACATTTATAGAAATGAGAATATAAACATGATTTGTGACTTTGCATTAAGAGAAATTCTAAGCTTTTTGGTTTATTGGAGGGTTATATGTTTCAAGATACTTTTTATTTAAAAACGTTTTAACCTAAAAACATTTAACGACACCACTTTCGTTTGTAAGTTAGACAGCCAAATAGATCCTCGTTTCTGCATTAAGGGACCCCAAAATTCCTATTCGTACATGATCCTGCTCCAGAAAATCCCAATTTAGTCTTCATTGTGCTTCTTCTTCTTTTTGTGTGTGCTTGTCTGTAATGTTTGTACAGATATAGATCTGAAAATGATTTAGATAGTCATAGATATTAATTATCAGTAAATGACACAAGTCTTAGATGCCCACTATCCCACACCTTAATAAATACTAAATGGTACTATATATGATCAGTTAAATGACCTTGCACACCACATGCAGTGGGTTACAACTCTCGTGTTGCTTAGGCAGCTAAAAGTAATTTGTAAACCACAGTAGCGTGGGGGGCTCATGTGGTTCAATCTCATTACTTCTTTTCTAATTTTGCTTTAGTTTTCCTCTTCGATCCATCTTCCACCGCCTCCCCATCAACCCTTCCCTGCCACCCTCCCTTTAGCTTTCTTTTTCCCCTTACTTCCCCGGCTTGTTCTGTATCGTTCTCTCTCTTTTCTTACCCTTGTTTCTCCTCCTCTGTCTCTCTGGGACACGCAATCTATCATTGCTCGGGACACAAGTAAACAGCCCTTACTCGGCTCACCAGGGCTGTAAACATTAGTTATTAATGATCACATCAAGCTATGGAAGAATAAGAAAATGGAGTCCTGCCTGAGTCACACTTACAGCTAAGACACCCAGCAGACAAATGTTATATAGGAACATAAAAACCTATGACTGTGACAATTTAGGCCCCTATAGCAGTCCGGACTCTGGCAGACTAAACCCCCTCCCATAAACCCAAATTGAGATAAATAAAAACCTTTTTAATTTTCTTTCTATAATGAACCCAATGCAAGAAATTCACTTTCTCCCATTTGAAAAATGATTGCTTGTTTTGAGTATTACTATTTAATTATATTATTTTAAATGGTTACATACACCGTCAGCTCGCAGGAGAGCTCTAAGACCTATATTAAAAAAAAAAAAGCAAATGTACCACCAGCTGAAGTTGTGAATTCTGATATATTGAGTTCACTGAGCGCTCAACACTATATTAATAAAATAATAACACATAAAGTACCTCATAGAACACGTTTTGCTCTGTTTAGCTCTATCAGGGGGCAGACATGTCTGAATCTTGAGTCAGCTGACCCAATATTCTAAACAGCATGTCGTCCCCCCCTAGAGAGCTATACAGAGCATAGTTACATCATCTGTATTCTGTAATTAAAACATTCTTAAAAACATGCAATTCAGCATTTCAATGAAAAAGTTTCAAAATTAAAAGTAAATTATTTGGACTACAGTTATCCTACTTATATAAAATTTGCAGAAGGAATGCTTGGGGTCATTTTGTACAAAATACTGATCATGAGACAACATTCTTACAAAGGGGGTCATGTACTAAACAAGTGCAGTGGGGAAAAAAGTAGGTAAAACATGAGTAAGGAGCAATTTGCGACTATTTGTAACATTTTGCGCTTGTTTCCCCTGATTTGCGCCCCTTCTGTTTATTTTTATTTAGCGCGCATTTTCCCGGTTGCGCTAATAAATTGCGATTTATTTGCGTGTGAAAATGACACCAGGTTTTAGCAAGTGGTAGAAAAAATATTTGCAAAATTGCCTGCATTTATTCGCAACTATGCCCGTTTTTATGCCCGTTCGTATGTACTATTGGAGTGTTAGATGTTTAGTACATTGCAATAGGAGCAAAGCACAAAAATAGTTTTTCACATAAAATATATTTGCGTTATTTTAGTACATGCCCCTCAAAATCCGACACTGACAGCAATTCCCCATAATCTGCCTGTCTTTATATATATATATATATATATATATATATATATATATATATATATATATATATATATATATTTTTTTTTTTTTTGGTGCAGTGAAATCAAAGAACAAACTATAACACATCAGGACAACTTACATCTGTTTACTGCTTACACCAGCTTGGAGACATGATAATGGGGCTTATCCAGGAGCCCCCTCCCCTCTCCCCACCGACTCTAAACATACCTTGAAGGAAAGTTCCATTAAAATATATCTCACTTCTCTTCTTAAACGAAACCATATATCCTTCTGGCATAATTATTTGGATTGCGTTGGTTGTTTCTGTTTGAAATACAAAGTCATTGTTGGCTCATTATTGCTTCATTATTTTCCGTACAAGACTGCAGAATATGTATGAATAAATATAGTATTAATGCTCTCTCTCATGATAGGTTGGTTGGTCTCTGTCTATAGAACACACAGCTGTGACAGAGGGTCACCTTTTACAAACGCTGCCAAGATGGGGGGGGGGGGGGGGGGGAGACCACGGGAAAAAAAACAAAAAAACCTCATTTGTATTTGCTGACTTACAATTTACAACCACACAGAGAAAATAAGGACAATTAGACATTTTTACATGTTCATTAAAATAAGGGATATTTTTTTTATAATACAAAATATGCCCAGGGGAGAATGATTATGTGGTTATCGGTAGCTGGAGGGATTCCTAAATTCCTGACATTTTCTTAAAATTGCTGTGAATGAATTGACACCTCCTCCTAGATTTTAAGTGGATGGCTTTCTGTATAGTTTTGTATTTTATATTCAATATTTTTAATTTTTTTTTGTGTTTTTTTTTTTTTGGTACAGACTTACAGTTTTCTTTTTTAGTGTGTCTTCTGCCTATGATGCCAGGCTCTTTTTGTATCTGTTCCAATTATCCTGTAGTCCTCGAGGTGCCAGGCTCCTCAGTCTGCCAGCCCCTCCTGTAGCGCCAGAGGCTGAGGAATTGAATTTCTGCAGAATAGGGCTGAATTCAGGGTACAATTGTGACTGATTGCAGCTGTTTATTCCAGTGTGGACGCTATAATTCCCAGCAGGTGCTCCGGCTTAGAAAATAAGAGGAATGAAGACATTTAGGGGGAATGGGAGCGGGCTGCTGGTAGAGTAGGGAGAGGGGGTCAGTCATGCCATTATGGAGAAACCGCAAGTATTTTATAACCTGTGTAATCCTACTTATAGAGATAAAGCACATTTCTGAGCCTTTTTTCCATCATATAGCTCTATTACAGGGCAGACATGTTGTTTAGAACATTGGGCTAGGCAAAGACAGAACTGACCCAACATTCTAAACATGTCTTCTCCCTGTCAGAGCTGTTTGGCGCAAAGAGGTTTTTAGGAGACAGCCTATACGTTTTTAGGAGCCAATCTCCTAAATAAGTCAAACGCCAGCATCATAGTCCACAGGGGTGCAGAGGTTACCAGCCATTGTTGTATACAGTTGGGTGTGATTATACCTATATACAGCCAATATGCCATTTTCAGCCCGTGTGTGTGTGTGTTTGTCTTATCCTGGAGTGTCATCTGTTGTTATGCTTTGGATAATTATATTTTTTCTTGTTCTTTGGAAACTCTCTGGAATCAAATCAAATAACATCTCAGCGCAGTAATTGTAATTTCGACTGACAACGCAATCCTATCAGTGTCTTGGTGTTTTTAGTTCCCAAACCTGTTGTTTTTTTTTCTGACGCTAGCTCACGTCCCCCCCACTGTCTCATCTTACCCAAAACACTTTTTCTGTCGCTAGAAAAATTTAAATAATTTTTGGGGGTAATAAAAGGTGACACAATGGGAGCTATTCAGTAAAAGGTGAGCACGCCAGATCATCAACTCCACTATACATTGTGCAGGGACAAACCTGGCGAGGTTCTGCTAGGCCATGGATAATACATAGTTAGATCTTTTAAAAAAAAAAAAAACACCCACACTTTTTTAACGATGCATTGTCCATTGACGGAACTTGCCGTGTTTGTCCCTGCACAATGTATTGTAAATTATCTGAGATGACCTGTTCATCCCACCTTCTACTAGCGTTTAAGTGAATAGACCTAAATCAGATCTACAGTTGTGTTGGGATGAAATTTTCAACCATGTTGAGTTTTTCCTCCTCTAAGAAGACTTTGGTCCTTTCTAATCTTATTTTAAATGGAATCCATGTGACTTACAGCATTACAATTTTGGACACCAACTATTTGACCGCATTTGGAGCTCTGTTAGTTGCTTCATGTTGCTTAGAAAACTCACTGATCATATCAACAGACCAACTGATAAAACCTCAGTCTAGATATCTCACATTTTGCAGCCACATTTACAAATTGTGATTTGGTTTCTCTAAAATAACCCAAAAAATCTTTCTCATATTTTATGCGCCATAATTATAGATTTCCATACATTTTTTCTGTGGGTGCTCGTGTGCAAACCGGCTTATTTTATTAGTTGTTCTATGTGGCGTGCTATTTCTTATATTCAGAGCTCTGCGAGTAGCCAATTCAGACAGTGGCTGGCTCTTACCCATAACAGACCCGCTCGGCCAGAAGCTAGCAATTGGCTCAGGATACTACGCTGATCTCTTAAAGATTTAAATAAATAAAAATACCTGTCCCACCATGCCATTTACTGAATAAACCAGATTTAAACTGCCGTGAACTTATACCCTTATCGTGACATTGACCAGAGGTTTCGTAGCCATTAATAGAATTGGCTGAATCTTGGTCACGGACTATAAAGCTGGAATGCTACCTAATGTGTGTAAAAGATTGTTTGAGCCAATTAATGATCATTATCATAAAATCTTGTAAGACATTGGAAGCAGGATTTTTTTAAATTTTTTTTTTGGTTTTATGTCTTTGTCTCTTTTATTATAAATGAGTATAACTATCCCCGCTTCACTAGCCTGCAGTTTCTTGTCTTTGAAGTAACATGTTTTCTGCTAGGGAGCTCTCTACAACTTCTTCGGCTTAATTCCCTTCACGGTTTCAGTTCTTATCCCAGAATCCCCTGGGGCCCTTTCATTCTTCATAGATTTTTACTGCTGTTGCTTCTCGAAGAGTCCGTTGTGTACCAGCGGCAGATATATATATATATATATTTTTTTTTTTTATTTTTATTTTTTTTTTCCCCTCTTGGCTTCTCTGCTCAATTATAACTCACGTTTTCTGTGTTCTTGTACTGTTTCTTATAGAACCCTTCTGCTTGTCATATGACAAGTGTGGCCTGTTAGTTCCAAGACCCATTGCTTTATAATCCATTTGTATTTTTCTTTCTTATTATTCTATCAAGGAGACATTTTTATGTTAAAGGGACTGTCTGGTGCCCAAAATGCATCTTTCAAATATTAATGCATATAAATGTGCTTTCAGACTACTTTGAAATGCATGTTTTACATTTTGCATTGCTTAAAAAAATCTCAAATACTTAGTTAGATGAAATTGTGAAATGACTGCAGTTTGCAAGAAACCAGTACTGCCCACACTAGCTGAGTAAAAGTCATTTCCTTTTTATTTATTTTTTCCTGCCGGAACCAATGAGAATAATTTCACTCAAATGAATGGAATATCCCGTCTCTCCAGTGATCTCATCAGACAATGTGTTGCACTGCTAAGATATCCTACTGTGTACAAGAGCAAGGTCACTCAGAGTCCACACAATGTATTCAATTTCAAGAGCACAGGAAGTGACTAAATGAAACAAAACTTTATATCCTCAGTGTCTATATAATCAGTGCTGCCGCACCTGCAGTAAACATGCAGAGTAATCACTGGGGGAGGGCTTGAGTGAAATATTAAAAATGGGATTTATATATAAGTGAGTTTAGGGACTTGACTGTCTCTTTAAGCATTGGCTTTGCCTAAAAGGTCTTCATTTGTACAAACCCTATCTATTCATATATTAGCTCCAAATTGCTTCTGTTCATTCAGCATGCTTGTTGTTGTTTGTGGCATTTTAGTTCTGTAATCTCAATGGTTTTATTTCTAGTTGTTTTTCACACGGGCTGCCTTAATCCACTTTCAGATTTTCTCACCGTTTGTTTATTTCCGTTTTCTCAAGCTTTCCCTTTTGCTTTCAGCTATTATCTTTATGAGTTTTTCATAATTGTTTGCTTTTAATATCGCTGCTCCGCTGAAGCATGTTAAAAAACATTTGCATCCTGCGCTTGTATACACACACACACACACACAAATATACTCGCAAAAATAACCTGCTTGTTTTAAGGGAAAATAAATGTTTCCTGCTGTCTTTATACTATACATGCCAGAGACTGCTAATGAGAATTGGAAAAGGGAATCTTTACCTTGCTCGTCTGCCATTGGCTGCTTAGTGTTCCGATTTGGAACACTGAGACACAGATACAGACCAATCAGAACCTTCAATCAATATAGCTAGAAAGCCACATTCGATCGCTTCCTCCATGTGTGTGGAGCTGTTTGATCAGGTTCAGATAGGGAAAATCCTCATCTGTTCATCCTAAACATTATATGTCCTCCCCATCACACTTCACCATTGAGTGTGATGGGAGTTGTTGTACAATAACCCATGATAGTCCATGATAAATACACTGCGTCAAACTACTGGCTGTCAATAAATATCTAGTGCCACATAGCTGTCAACAGTCCTGAATTTGCCAGGACAGTTCTGTTTTTTTGGGTCCTATCCTGTCAAATCCAGGTCGGTCTCAATCTACACGTGAGTAAATGACCTCCAGACGCACGATATCTATACCAGGTAGCCTGGAGCGCAGCATTGTGATGTCACATGACGTTGCGTAACTCCGCCCCTCAGACTCCTCCCATTTCATTCCACGACTGCAACCTACAAATAATTTTTACCAAACCGTTAACGGACAAGAAAATGGCAGCATTCAGACATTAGTAGCCGAGATGGAAACAAATTGAGCCTTTTTTTCTCCGTAGAACTCAATCAGAGGGCTCAATTTGGGATTCACTGATAGAGCGCTACAGAGCAAAGAAACATGTCCGCCTCCTGATAGAACTATACATAGCAAAGATTCTAAAAACCATGTCCGCCTCGTGATAGAGCTATACATAGCAAAGATTCTAAACAACATGTCCGCCCCGTAATAGAACTATACAGAGCAAAGATTCTAAACAACATGTTCACCCCCTGTAGAGCTATACAGAGCAAAGATTCTAAACAATATGTCTGTCCCCTGATAGAGCTATACAGAGCAAAGATTCTAAACAACATGTCCGTCCCATAATAGAGCTATACAGAGCAAAGATTCTATACAACATGTCCGCCCCATAATAGAACTATACAAAGAAAAGATTCTAAACATGTCCGCCCCCTGATAGAGCTATAGAGAGCAAAGATTCTAAATAACATGTCCGCCCCGTAATAGAACTATACAGAGCAAAGATTCTAAACAACATGTCCGCCCCATAATAGAACTATACAGAGCAAAGATTCTAAACAACATGTTCACCCCCTGTAGAGCTATACAGAGCAAAGATTCTAAACAACATGTCTGTCCCCTGATAGAGCTATACAGAGCAAAGATTCTAAACAACATGTCCGTCCCATAATAGAACTATACAGAGCAAAGATTCTAAACAACATGTTCGCCCCCTGATAGAGCTATACAGAGCAAAGATTCTATACAACATGTCCGCCCCATAATAGAACTATACAAAGAAAAGATTCTAAACATGTCCGCCCCCTGATACAGCTATAGAGAGCAAAGATTCTAAACAACATGTCCGCCCCCGGATAAAGCTATACAGAGCAAAGATTCTAAACAACATGTCCGCCCCGCAATAGAACTATACAGAGCAAAGATTCTAAACAACATGTCCGCCCCTTAAAGAGCGCTACAGAACAAAGAGGGCTCAATAAGATCCTATTATTTGTATTCCTAAATTCATTAAAGCTTACTACAAGGAAGCAGGGGTTAAAAAATGTGTATGTTAATAACACAACTGAGATGTGTGCTGTGGTAACTGGCACCAAGACGTTAGCAGCAGATCCTTTAAGTCCTGTAAGTTGCGAGGTGGGGCCTCCATGGATTGGACTTGTTTGTCCAGCACGTCCCACAGATGCTCGATTGGATTGAGATCTGGGGAATTTGGAGGCCAATTCAACACCTTGAACTCGTTGTTGTGTTCCTCAAACCATTCCTGAACCATTTTTGCTTTGTGGCAGGGAGCATTATCCTTCTGAAAGAGGCCAATGATATCAGGGAATACCGTTTCCATGAAAGGGTGTACATGGTCTGTAACAATTCGTAGGTGGTACGTGTCAAAGTAACATCCACATGAATGGCAGGACCCAAGGTTTCCCAGCAGAACATTGCCCAAAGCATCACTCTGCCTCTGCCGACCTGCCACACATATGTGTGTGTGTGTGTGTATGTATGTATGTATGTATGTGTATATATATATATTATAATTTTTATGTGTTTTGGATTCTGTGGTTTTAAAAACCTCCTCCTCCTTTTTTTTTATTATAATTTTTTTTATAAAGATTATCCTTACTATTGATTAACAATTATATTTTTCCAAAGGAGTCATTTGGATTTACAAAATGTTCTGCTCAGGAGTTATTTGTAGTAAATTGCCCATCTCCCGGTCAATAAAGCTATTTGTAATAAGCCAGAGAATTCTAATGGAGAAGGGACCATCGTGCACAGGGCGGTGGGTTCTCTGCCGGTACCTGGGTGGGGGAGGGTAGCGCAGTTCCTGGATTAAGTGGAATGCTTGTTTTTGTTGAATACACAGTTTTGGATGCGCGCTATCTCTCAACCCATGCAAGGTGGAGAATTTGAACTGCGTGTGCCAACCTAACAATCTGCTCCTCAAAGACCTTGTTCCGATATGGCACGGCCTATTCGTTTCGCGTC
The DNA here is from genome assembly GCA_036172795.1 of Pelodytes ibericus. NCBI lineage: Eukaryota > Metazoa > Chordata > Amphibia > Anura > Pelodytidae > Pelodytes > Pelodytes ibericus. The sequence continues at coordinate 68,339,523 of CM069866.1, forward strand.
AGCTGGGCTACGAAGAGCTGCTGATGGTAGCTAAGACTCTCCGTGACAAAATAGTCTTTTAAAGAAAGGTTGATGCCCAAATCTTTGTCACATTTTGAAGCTTACTAATTGGGATCTATACGATCAACGGCAAGGATTAAGGGTTATTAATAAAAGTAAATTCAAGGGAAAAGTACTAAAAAACAAAAACAAAAAACAGCATTTAATATTCCATTGGTTTCTGTGGGAGCTGGACCACTTTTATTACTTTTGCCCCCAAAAAGTCTTCATTAAATAATCCAGGTTCTTCTGATTGCAGTAAACTTTGCTTTGATAACCACTAGCCATCGCCTCTACACATAGTTTCAGCCTTGGGGGGGTTGATTAAATACACATGCCTCTTGAGTGGCATGATTAAGGTGGTTTGCTATCCCATCATGGCACACTGCATACTTGTATTTTTTTTTATTCCTTAGTCCCACATTCTGCAGTCTTGCGCATATATATATATATATATATATATATATATATATATATATATGTTCTCTTAATGCATTTGCTAGCCATTTGGGTCAGTTAACGTTTTATTCTCTCGAAAGGTACCATGGGTACCTAAAACTAGGAATATTAAATTCCTGCCTCCTTGTTAACTAGTGACTTTTGTGGACAACGTCTTGCAGTTGCAACAGATGAGATAAAAAATATAATTTGAATAAAAATCCATGACGGTAAAAATAATAAAATCTCTGCCCCCCCCCCTCCTTTTTTTGGGGTATTTTTCATTGGTTTTGTAAACTAACGTGGTTCAAAATTTCTCATCGAAACGCCCGAGACCTAATGTGTGTAGAACACACGAGTGAATGTATGTGCCCATCTAATAGGGTGTAAGGATCTACCCCCACTCTTTTTTTTTTTTTTTTTCTTCTTCTATATGTGCTCTGCATGTCTGATGTGCACCAGGAGCTAATCTGACTGACTGACATCTTTACAAAGCCTCCAGAGTGGAGGAGGGATCAGTTGTCAGAGGGAAGACATGGCACCCTCTGAGATACTGCCTTTTATTCTTGTTAATCCTTCTGTGCACCATGCAGCAGGGTATAAAAGTCGCAGGTTTTTGCACTTATGCGACTGGCCAGATGTCATGGTCGGGTTTATCAGAATGTAGGTTTGTTTGTCCATATCATAGGACGTTTAAATATATATATATATATATATATCCACTCTGACTGGGCGTCAAGGAGTTAATAGAAGATATTTTTGATTCTTGCGCGGAGATGTAAGGGTTAACAACCCTTGTTGATGATTAACGGGAGCACGTGGGCGGTGTGAGAGATGAGAGTGCGTTTAGAATGTTGAGGCTGCTGGTGTGGGAAAGGAAGGTGGATCCTGATTGGCCAGGATTGCCCCCGGATTGCCTCCGGTATGAATCAATGTTTAGGCTAGGGCCTTGATAGAAAGCAGCAAGTGAACCTTCCCTATATTCATGTTTTTTTTTTTATGGTTTCATACATTTTTTTTTTTTATTTGTGATTTTTTTTTTTTGTTCGGGAAGTGCACTTCATGGAGGGAGGAATAGAGGCGGAGTTTGTTTGATTACGTTTTTAATAATTAGAACAAATCATTTAAGCGGGGAGGGTCAATTCCCTTTCAAGTAAGTTCTGGACAGGCAAGGCAGTATTAATTGACGGAGCGCCCCCTGTCTGTCAGGTAACGCAGTATCTTTTGATGGAGCGCCCCCTGTCTGTCAGGTCATGCTGGATCTCTTGACGGAGCGCCCCCTGTCTGTCAGGTCATGCTGTATCTCTTGATGGGGCGCCCCCTGTCTGTCAGGTCATGCTGTATCCCTTGATGGAGCGCCCCCTGTCTGTCAGGTCATGCTGTATCTCTTGACGGAGCGCCCCCTGTCTGTCAGGTCATGCTGGATCTCTTGATGGAGCGCCCCCTGTCTGTCAGGTAACGCAGTATCTTTTGATGGAGCGCCCCCTGTCTGTCAGGTCATGCTGTATCTCTTGATGGAGCGCCCCCTGTCTGTCAGGTCATGCTGGATCTCTTGATGGAGCGCCCCCTGTCTGTCAGGTCATGCTGGATCTCTTGATGGAGCGCCCCCTGTCTGTCAGGTCATGCTGGATCTCTTGATGGAGCGCCCCCTGTCTGTCAGGTCATGCTGGATCTCTTGATGGAGCGCCCCCTGTCTGTCAGGTCATGCTGGATCTCTTGACGGAGCGCCCCCTGTCTGTCAGCAGGATCCCAAGGCTCTGTTAGTAATTGATTTGGTCTTTTCCACTGTCCATTGTCCTGAACTCTCTTCCATTACCTTTCTCTCTGCCCCCCCCCCCCCTCCCCACACATTTCTTTCAATGGTCTATTACTTGCCCAACGTCGACTTTTGATCCTTTCTCTTCTAATAACTTCTTCATCCTCTTTGTCTTCTTTTTCCTTCCTTTCCCTGTAACGTGAAAAGCAAGAAAATTGCTAACGATCCACAATAATTCTTATGTTACATCTTAACACACTCGCTCCCTCTCTCTCTCTCTCTCTCCCTCCCCCAGCTTCTCCCTCCATAATTATTATTCTCTTTATTTCGTTCCTCCGCATGCCCCCTTCTTCCCTCCTTTTGATCCCTTTTGTTCACCGTACAGGCCCCCTCGAGCGCGGTAAGGGTTGGTGCCTTCTCACTGGACGTCGCGGCCAACGTCAAGGTCCTTTTGATGGAAAGGAGTTACGTGTATAAGCTGCCAGCCATAATGTGTGGTTACAGATCCACATTGCATTATTGATGCTGCTTTAAGTGGTGAAGCATCTCTCTTTACTGGCCCCTCGCCGCTCGCTCCGTGGGGAGCCTGGTTCTTATCGCTCTTAGAAATCTTACATATCCAAGGTTTCACCTCTGGAGGGACATTGCAATGTTACTGGTGAACCAAGCGATGGGGACCATAAGACACAAACCAGACATACCTCTGCCTGGTATACTGGGTAATTCTTCTAATTGCTCCACTTTTGCACCAAAATTTGCTCCTTCCATGTAACCTCGTGTATTTTCATGTCTCTCTTATCTATAAACAGCTCATTTTTCGCTTTAAACATTTATAGTTTTTCCCTATTTTTATATAAAATAATGGAAGCAATTCTATCGGGACTGGTATAGTGATGTGATATTATGGGGCTGGTATAATGGCGCGCTGCTGTGGAGCTTATATAATGGTGCACTGCTGTGGAGCTGGTATACTGGTGCAATGACGTGGCACTGGTAAAATGGTGCAGTGCTTTGGGCCTGGGGTAATGGTGCAATGCTATGGGGCTGTGGTTATGGGGCGGGTACAATGCTGCAATTCTATGGGTGCGGGTATAACGGTGCCATGCTATGGGGTGGGTATACAGGTGTCATGCTATGGGCTGGTATAACGGTGCAATTCTATTGGGTTAATATAATGGTGCTATGGGGTTAGTATAATGAAGCAGTGCTGTTGGGCTGGGGTAATGGTGCAGTTCTATGGGGCGGGTACAATGGTGCCATGCAATGGGCGGGTATAATGGTGCAATGCTATGGGTGGGTATAATGGTGCAATTCTATGGGGTTAGTATAATGGTGCAATGCTATAGCAATATTGGCTAACATATATAATTTCCCACATGAGGACCATGTAATGGATTGTCACTAAACTTCAATCTGACAGTCGGCTGAGGGTCTTGGGAGTTCAAGTCCAAGGCGGCTGAAGTACCTGACCACCCCTAAGAACTGATGCAGCCTTGTAAGGCCCCGGACTGCAGGTAATGAGGTTAAATCTGCCCTCTGCGATGCTAGAACACAGCGCTGCCAACAGGAGAGCAGGCAAAAGCACTTCACACACTCCACACACTCCTCAGCCACTTCAACACAAAGGGCTACACACTTCTTGGTTAAACAAAACAGTGGCCGACAATACACTGTGATTACTGTTGAGGTGCTTCCGGTGCCGGTATAAGGACTCCTGGGAATCTTTGTGTGCCAATACGATGCCAGTTAAACGAGCTGAAGGATTTCCCCTCCTGGAGAACCGCAGGCATCGTCCTCCCGTACCCTTGAGACTCGCACAAGACTGCCAGTAACCTGACGCAAAGGCCAATCCCCCTGCAGGAATTTATACCGTGCGTGCGCGAGAGCCACTGGCAGCTACAGAGTTAACCAGCTGGCAGAGCGCAAAGCCGTATTACACGGACGCACGCGTCTCCGGGCTTTATCGCGGTGTACCCTCCATCTGCCCCCCCCCCCCCCCCCAAAAAAAATAATAATTCTGGGGATGCTAAATAAATAACGGCACCAGATTTTATGAATGGTACAAAGGGATTCCGAGCAGAACGTTGTGTGTTTTATAAAATCTGGCTCGGATTTGCTCTCTGGCTCTGGATCTGCTCCCAGATTTGCAAAGCCAAGAGATTTTGTAAGACGTTTTGTGTCCTTTTGTTACTAACCCCTTCCCTGTCAGACAAGTCATCCTAACTCTGCAGGGGGGATGGAGGGGGGGGGGGGGAGCTGAGTAATATTTTGTGATAAGGGAGGGTGTACAAAAATGTTTTTGGTTTTTTAAAGGGGCCATTCCACCTAGCGTATTTTCTGTATTTTGTGCATGTTTCTAATATACGGGAAATGCACCTATTTTTTAACTATAATATACAGCTCTCTTGTAGTTTTGCATTAAAAATCATTTTAAGCGGGGCTTCTTAATTCTGTGACATTCCAAGAAGGTGGGGCCTGGCAAGAGAGAGGCGGGACTAACGTCTGTAGTTTTTAGGAGATAGTTGAGGAAAACACTGAGACAGATCTGTCGAAAAAGTATCTAAAAAAATATATTGTTTTTGGACACTGTAAGTTGGACTCCCCCATTACCAGATCTAACAAAATAAAAGAACCTACAAACGCATCAGCTGTTATGTGTCTTTGCAGATCTATATCCGTCTATTAGATCTGTAGACTCTCTTGTTTGGTGCTGAATGGGATTTTTAGTGAATGCATAATATTCCATAAATGCACTCGTTAGAATTGCTTTATACTGCGAAAGTACTTACACTTTGTCCAGTATGCCTCTACATGCACAAAGCACATTTATTCTGATTTGTATACACTTATGTGTGCTTAAAGACCTTTACATTATACTCTTCCACTTCTATCTCTATGTGCTTAAATTCTCTGTCTTGTGTATTTAAAAAAAAAAGTCAAGCTGCTGATGTTTTTTTTTTTTTTTTTTTAAACATTTTTCCAAAACAAAAACAGAATCTATCTCTGATTCCATTTCTTTTCTTTTTTTTTTTTTTTAATCAATACTGAAGCATGTAAAGTAAGAAAGCAGACCTGTCTTATCAGTTATTCCCCTTAGCTATTCTCATCTCCTAAATACTTCAAATCGCGCTGATCTCTCCCAGTCTTTTTCGGCCGGGGTTGAAGTCCACTTGGGGCGAAACGCGTTGTGAGCGAGTTGACCTTTTTCGCGGATTACGGAACTTTAATTTTTTTTTTTTTTTAATGCTATTGAAGAGGCGCTGTATCTGGATCTATATGTACAGTATGTGCGGCATTAAATATTACCTGAATGTGAATTTATTGCTGAATTTAATTATTTCCCCCCACTTGGCCGTTTTATACCTTGAAAAAGGGAATATCTGATGTGTATTGAATAATGCTTCCTCTATATAGTGACCGTTTTACATTATATATAAATATATATGTACATCACTGATCACGTTTTTGTTTGTACTATACTGGTTTCTGTGGGTGTTTGAGGGGCACATTTAGTTTTACATTATTACATTATTTTTAATGTAAAACTACTAACTGTCTATTGTTTTAAATAAAAAATAAAAAAAATAATATATATATATTTTAGAAACACATGTACAACTTACAGAAAATGTACTGCCCCTTCAATACTCCAGTATGCAGGGCATCCTTTGTCTGTGGTCAAATTTAAATGTTCACACTTGCCTCTTCTTACACCACAAGGGGATCATTATGCTTAAAGGGACACTATGTTCATTGCACTCTATTACCCATTGAACACTGAAATGTTATTAGATAGTTTACAGATCAATGTAGATTCCCAGTTTGCATGAAACAGTACTTACTTGATTGCTATTTTCTGTACAGATTGTATGTGTTTTAGACCCTTTATCACCCTTGGAATAATAGTCTTATCACACGGGTTATTTAAGAGCTTCCACATGGCGATACAATGTAAGGAAATGCCAGGTGAAGTTTAAAAAGCAGGCGCTGTGTTTATAAAAGTGACTGCATCCTTGGCCAGAAAAAAAGATTTTAAATGCATTTTTTTAACTTTTTTTTTTTTAATGCATGGGCAGCAGTGGTGCTAATTACCAGTTCTAGTTAGCGCTAGAGTCCCAAAAAAGTTAGGCTTAAACCTTGGAGAACTTAGCTAGCGTTATTTTAGTACATGCTCCATCTTTTATATAGAGCCACCAAATAGGGTTCCCACCCGGCGGGTATTTTACCGGCAGGCTGGTAAAATAAAAACTCTGCTTGACACCAATGTTGTCTATGGAGGTAGTAGCTTGAACGGTATTTTTTTTTTTTTTGAAGAAGAAAAGGTGGCAACCCTACCCCCAAAGTGCATAGTAGACACACTGACAAAGGAGTCAAGGTAAATAACAGGTTAACGTAGAACATAAGTGAAAAAGCGAGGCTTAATGCTTATGTAAGTACATGTGTTGTACTGTGCAATATAGTGTGTTTACCTAGATAATCGGGCAGACTGCTAGCTGCTCTGTGCAATCTTTTGATGTTCCTGTTTGAACAGAATTGGAGATCTTCTTTTTTCATGCAATTTTGAACTCGGGTTGCCACCTTTTCTTCAGAAAAATACCGGCCTTGCTACTGTCTCCAGAGACTTAAAATTGGCCAGATGCCAATTTTTTTACAGGCCCTGCCGGTAAAATACAGGCCAGGTGGCAACCCTATTTGGAACTGGAAAAAAAAAGCAAACAACATACATTAGATAGTATTTTTGTAGCCTCTTTTTTTTTTTTGACTGTACAGCTGTACGATGTAGAATCTGCAAAATGGAGCCAGTGGGCGGAGCATGCTATTTTTTCTTTGCACCTTTAAAATGTGAAATGACTGGTGCAGAGCTGATCGGGTTCTGAGGTGCACTAGTACACTGTCTCGTCTTTTGGGTTCTGTTGGAGTCCGTAGATGGAATGGGACTGTTCTTCGCAGCCCGCTTCATCGCGGCACTTAGAGCGCATGCTAAGGCCACTGACGTTTTTGATTTTGTGATTCCAGAGTTGAAGCACCAGTGGCAAAGTAAGGTTAGTGGCTCTGTAGCAGTGAATCCAAGTTTCCATAGACTTGAAAGCAATGCAATATCAGTATGCAGACAGAACACCACTGTATGCCCATCACTAATCCTATTGGACTTCATTACAGCTATTTGTGGTATTTTTATTTATTATGATTTTTTTTTTTCCTCCATGTTGCTTCATTTTCTATTTCTTATGCGTTTGTTTACAAGATTTTTTTTTCTTTCTTCTGTCCTTTTGTTCACCGATGACTTGCCTTTCTTGGGTCCGGCCCTGCTCCGAGGTCCGTGTCTTGCAGTAGTGACTCCATTTTGTGTTTAAAATTCAATTTAACACGGATAACAAGATCTGATAAATGGCGGAAAATGTCACTGAGATAAACATGCAACAATGAATGTCACACGGACGGGATTTAGTTTGACGAGGGGAGGAGGTTTAGGCTAACAAAGTGCATAGTTTGCAGCTTTCTCAGTTTGACCAGCATATCCTCTGGCAGACCCCACGAATATCACTAAGGGCTTTGGTTAGAGTGAAATGCGTCGGTTGCTTTTGGATTATCTTTTTATGGTGTCTTTTGATACTCTGGAATAACAACTTTTTGGGTGGGCAGAATCTCCCCTTTGATGCCCCCTGACTAATTTTCTAGGATTCTAGGCAGAGAACGCCTACCTGAACGGTTATCATTCTACAAACCCGGCAAGGTGCCATGACTCAGAAAGCGACCTCCCCCCGACGCACACACACGCTAGCACACCGGTATCTGCTCTCCCCTGCCTGCAAAAAAATTTCCTGCTCATATTGTGCTTATTATACCTCCAGAGGGTCACATATCCCTGATAATGCACGCCCACCCACCCATATATATATATATATATATATATATATATATATATATATATATATATATATATATAAAATAGTCCCATACATTATTCATGCATCCCTACCTCTCTGTGCTGCATTCCCATACTCTGCTAATGACATGTGTCTCCTAGAAAAGAATACATAAATAAATACATAAATAAATGCACTGATTATAGGAAAGGGATCTGAAGAAAAAAATAGCAGGAATTCCAGACGGTACGGTAATGGCCAGAGGTTGAGCCCCATAAAGCTCTAGTGTTTGGATCGCAGCTCCGGCCAGGAGTCGTAACATATTGCATTACATTAACATTTATTCTTGTAGCACCAACGTTTTACACAGCACTTTGTACAGACCATGAAAGGCAACATTAGACGAACAGAGACAGAGCGCGACATACGGTAGAGAGTCCAGCTGGGATGGCGGATAGGAGGACATGGTAATGTGTTGGAAAAAGCAGGGATAGAAGGCATTGGTAGATTAGGGGACAGCAGTAGTGTATCTTCCACAAGGCAAACAAGGCACTCGCCTAGGGCGGCACTTTGCCAGAGGGTGTTGAAGCACACTTCTGGTGCTTCAAACATTTTCGCTCCCTCCCCGACCATTCAGAAAGATTTAGTTCCTTCCAATTAATTGCGGTGATGGGGGCATGTTATGGACGTGGTGGGGTATGTAATGGGGGGAGATGGGGCATGTCATAGGTGTGCAACGGGGAGGGGGGGGGGGCTGAATTTAGTCTGCCTAGGGCAGCATTGGGGGACAGGGATGGCTAGATAAGTCTGAACAGAGGTCAACTGAGGACTGAGTTGTTAGCCTCCTTGAAAAGGTGCGTTTTCTTCAAGGACTCTTTATGGGGAACTTGGGTTAAACCTTGTAGGTGTGAGTAGGAACAGGTGGTGGAGGTTGGAGGTGATAGTTAGGACACATGACCAATAAGGGAATATATTAACGAAGTGCTTTGCTTTTGTCAGGGAGCTTGGTGAAGAATCTCTTGTGAAGTCATTCCCCCCCCCCCCCCCCCAGATTGTTTTGTGTAAAATCGTAATTCACCATGGGTTCGGACAAGCCGGCCCAGACTAATGGCTTTTTCCTCTACTGAATTCCCTCCATATGTTTACAACCCTGGCTAAATTACCCATCTTTCAGATCAACGGAGAGCCATTTTCACAGCACCTGTTTATGTATCTCATCCTGGTGTTGAATAGAGCTGAATCCCTCTTCTTACTGGAACAAAACAGAGGAGGGGGGGGGGGGGGGGGGGTTGTCCTCGCTAATGTCTCCCAGCTGCAAAACTTGAGAAATTAAAATCAACATGAATGAAATTCATAGAACCTTAGTCATGATTATTTTCTCTTTTCTTAAACGCCAAACAAGTAACTTTCTATTTATCAGCAATGGTACCAGCTGGCTAGGAACAAAGGTGAGCCAATCTGAAGGTATTTACCGTATGGCTATTAGAGTAACCGGCAATCCAAAAGGACCGTCGCATGACATCTATTTATGAAAATGTCGGTCGGCACATCAGCGGTCAACAAAAACTAGTTCGGCCTGGGTTCCTCTTTGGGTAATAAGTTAATTGGCCCCTTGTGGAAGATATTCGCTGGGATCTCATTAACACCCACAGTTCTTCCCCCTCCAATTTGCAATTTGTTTTGGCGAGACCAACACACAATCCCAATTTTCTACCCAGTTTTTGTCTCTTAGGATGGCCTGTTGTAGGGCTCAAGTGGCAGCCTTCAGGCTGTTTAGAGTCTAGGGAAGCTGTCCCATTTGCCTGGGAAACCCCTCTACTAAAGGGGCTCCTGTTATGTTGAGGGTATACACCTCGGTAGGTCACGTTGTACGTTATTATTGATCACGTGATTTTTTTCGCACCTACATGGGCATCGCATGCCATTTATCGTCCCGTTACCCGTCAACTTCTGTTGATGTCAACATTCCGTCGGTTCTCTTTCTACTTTGGCTGTCTTTGCAACTTAGGCAAGATGAAGCCAACCGCCGTTCCAGAGATGTTGAAAAATGCTTGTTGGGAGCCGATTGTTTCTTCGTGAGCGTTCCTGACATGTGTTTATCTCTGCGGCGCTGCTGCCTGTGATAAATATTCCATCTTTTCCTGTAAAGTATCACTTCCAAAAGAGACAAATCCATCACTTCTCCTTAAAGGACGCAGGCTTTGAAAGGCGGCATTAGATGCAGTCGGGCAGGAGGGGAAGATTGAGACTATGGACTGCTCGGAGCTAGTCATTAAAAGTGCTCGGTATTCCAAACATTACCATAAAGGCAAGAATCGTTGCCACCACCAACATTTGACGCTCAGTGGCTCTAGAGTTAATATATAGCTTTTTCCAGATTCTACACATTTCACTTATTATGCATCCTATTAGAGCGCATGACGTTTTACAGCTGGTTATGTAAGCGAACCTCTAGACCCATGACAAGTAATTATACTTAGTACTGCTCTGCCTCTCCGAGCATCCTGTGGTCCTTGATATAGGAACAACCCTATAGGATAAGTGGAACAACTGAGTTATGGTCCCCAAAGGCCCCCTCCCCTATACTCTTTTTTTTTTTTTCTTCTTCTTCTCCCATTCCAAAATGCCTTTGAAGCCAAATCCTGGCTTTTTTGCTTTTGATCTCCCAGCTTTTGTGGCAAGGGAGCTAGAGGAGCTCGCACAGCTATATCTCGCTCCGGGGTAGGAAATACTTTGAAGAGTGTGGGATTATACTGTCTCTCCCTCCTGGGATCATTCGGCGCGCTCCGTTTGGAAGGGTAGAGGAAGATTTAAATTGCTGGATTACAGTCTCTGCTCCAGTTAAAGAGATTTTCGAGTTCCTCCAGAACTGCTACCTTGTCACAGGAAGAAGAAAAAACCACCAGGATTTGACTAGCAGCTTAAGGACGACGTAACTATCTCCAAGTTGGTACCTTTTGGATCCATCATGTGCTCGGTACTATTCCCCAGGTTGTAAACTCAATGCGTTTGAACAGCATTTCCGACTTCTCAAGGGAGAGAGCTCCTGGGTGCATGCAATGCAGTAGTTCAGTCCCATCTTTTCAATTTGGCCAGCTTCTTTTATGCCGTTTAGTTCACATCCAATTATCACACTGCAACTGAACAGGCAGCAAAAATGATCTTGGCCTTGTTTATTTTTTAGAGACGCACTTTACGGAAAAGATAGAAAGAGCGGGGGTAACCCTCACATATCCGCTGAATGAGCTGGGTGATCACCGGGGACAATGCATCCAGTCTGCGTTCATTAGATAATGATTATGACCCATCTTTTTGCTTTCGGAGCGACTACTGAAGTTCTTCGCGCAGCGGCAGCTAGACGTAGTTATCCGTTCGTCCTTTAGCGTGACTTATTGACTGTTTGTTCGTCTTTCAGAGGCTGATGATATTAGCTCACAGCCTCGGTCATTCCAAATTCCCAAGCAAAATAATACGCTGAGAGTGCCATAGATTGATTTGATTGTCTTCAATCTTTCGTGTTTTTTTTTTTTAAACCTAGTTGAAGCTAGCGTGGGACATATTCTCCTGCGGTTGAAGTTATATTTCTATCTTCCAGCCTGACGGCAGTAGGTGGCCCTAATGTGTCGTACCCATTTTGACACATTTATAATTTGACTCTGACAAGGAACTTCATTTTATTTGAAACCATGGCATCTCCAACTGTTCCCGAACGTCTCCAGGACCAACTTGCCTTAACTTGTAACGACGCGGAGTTACGAGATCTTCAACTTCACTATTCAAGCTTTTTCCCTCCCTGTAAGAGCATAGAATGAATTGAATACCTCCAAAGGTTGAGTTATACCGACACCCCCCCCCCCCCCCCCCACTGGATTCTATTGCCGGGGATAGGCTTATTACTGCTAATTACATACCAGTTTTCCCGTAGCTCACAAGAGAAAAGTTTGGAGAAAAAAAAAAAATCACCGATCACGTTTCCCCCCCCCATTTAATAGAATCCAGCTCAAGTTTTATAAGACTGAATCGGCATGATAATACAGTCCTAGCCAGACAGTTCATGTAGCGGATCTTCATCTAATAAAGCTAATGGATGTGGGAGAGTGCTATCTCATTTCCTCTTTCTCTTGGCCATTGCAGATCATTTTTCAATGTTGCTTTACTCCAGTGCCTTGCATTTTACATACAAGTTGCACCCTGATATGATCACTGATTCTGAAGTATATTGAGATTATAAAAAAAGACCTTCCCATATAATTCATGCGTGGGATAGGCACAAGGCTATCCTAGATATAAGACTGGGCCCGGGGACTAATAAAAGCATCGAGAAAATTGGGCAGACTAGAGTGACCGAATGGTTCTTAAGTGTGACGTTGATGGATTTCGCAACCTTTTTAAAAAAAGATTTTTTTTTAAAATTCCGCCTATTTTTTATTCTGGTCGCTAGTGGACCTCAGCTCCGTCCTGATATGACTAGGAATAAACTCTGTGGTTGGGCCTTTGGTCGAAGTGCCAGGTATAGGTCACACCTACGAAAAATGGGTCCCGGGTAGAAGGATTTCCTTGACCTTGTCAAAAATAAAAAAAATAAACGATGGTCCTCTTCTCCCTGACATCCCTTATTGCCGATATTGATAATACTCTTACCGCTGAAAGCATTAGGAGGAGTTTGGATATCTTTATTTTCATTTCAGAATGACATATTGGATGTTGTTGAGATGTCGGGGAAGTGATTCATTCTTAACTATTAAATATAATTAATAGCTAACGGGACTTACATAGGCCAATAAGGCAATATGATTACAGGCTTGAGGATTAAAAAAAAAATGGTAAGAAATACGCTGGTATAAAGTTTTATTACCATTAGTTGCTTGGCTTGGAATTAGAATGTACAGAAGTGGAACGAGACACATTCTGTCAAACAATCAAATTAATTGGCTCTTCATCACAAAGTCATCGAGGCCTCTAGGTTCCTCACACCCAAGAGCTCTACAAATGTATCAACAATTTAGGAAGAATGGTTGGCCTTGGTCTTGGCACCCTCCTTATCTAGATGCGAGAAGTGGTGCAGTTATGAGGCCCTGGTCTGCTAAATTGATAATCCCACCGCACCCAGCTTTGACGGCTGCCGAGGGTCATCGAGCTCCGTGTATGTCTGTAGTTACAATGCACTTCTATTTGATTTGCACATCATTACCAGGAAGAGATGGCATACCTCATAGCAGCGTGCGATTGTGTATGAGCTAATTCGGCTCTCCTATCCACGCTTATATGGGGTGTAATTAGAATTTATAATAGGATTTAATTGATTGGACATGCTTAGGCTGCGATAAGATTAAAGGGATTTAAATCTAATAATATTTATAGCAGGGGGCAAGTTGGATATGGGAGGAGGTATTCCTAGCAGGGGGCGCATTGGGATAAATTAATCCAGTTTGAACCAGTCTTTTTTCTAAACGTTTTTTTTTTTTTTTTTTTTTACAAGACCTAGATTAAGATATGTTTTCTTAATAGACCAGGCAAAGAGCTTCTGTAATAGTATTTGACTAATGTACATACAAATTATTATAATTCAATAGCATTAAAGCAGAGAGCACATTTCTCCAGTATTTATGAGCCTCAATACTAGAGCATTTCATTACTTTGGCTTAAATTCGGAGTTTGGCTACGGCGTATAACGGTATGCTGATCAACCTATTGGCTGCTGAGAGGAGGACCATCTGACCCAGCTGAGGTTTAAATGGGTGGGTGAGATGTTTGAAGAAGATGATGGTCGAAGAACTACATGTTGGGTCCACGTTGGAAAACCTAATCTTATTGCATTAAAACTAATAATGAGGCATATTTGGGAAGTAGAATCCATGACGTTTGTTGGGATCAATGTTGGGGACCAGTCAAGCTTTGTAGCTGTTTGCTGCGCCAACGCCCCACACACCTTGGGAGAGAAGGTCCCTCTTTTTTTTTTTTCAATCTTGCCGATTTGGGATCACGGAGAGCCTATCACAGTTCAATTTTTGTGGCACATGGATGGCTTGGGATGTGGCTATTCCCCAACTGATGGGGAAACAGTCAAAATTATAAGAACAAGAATGATGCTCAAAGCATGCCTTCCAAAATGTCAACTGTCCATAGGGGGACTTCTTTGGAGTGTGACCAGTTGCATGGCATGTCCAGTATTGTATAGGATGTTTTTTTTATAAACTATGGGTAGAGCTTCCACTCGGCCCATAACAAATAAATAAATATAAATGTCTTGCAAATTCTACGCAGGCTACGGATGCGGGACAGTTGTCACATTGAGTAGTGTTAGCACATCCAAGCCCCACCCATTTTCAAACCACTCCCCCTTTATTGTGTGTTAACTTTTGGGTAGATCGGAAAGTATGCTATAGCCTAACCCTACTTATAGACCTCTATTTCTGTAATTAGCTAATTCAATTAGAACTAATTTATAAACGCATTTCCTGCCGTTTAAACCCATTTTATTGAGCGTGCTATTGCTGCTTTCCGAGAAAATAGGCTGATGTAGGCCGGTAAAAAAAAGGCGATCTGGGTCCAAAAAAAGGATTTGTCCTTCCCAGGCACAGGCACACTCAGGATGTATGGCTGGATAGGGTCCAGCTGCTTTGGATGATGGGTCTTGTCATTTTAACTAGACCTGTATTAGGAGGAGCTGTCTGCTGATGCCAGGAACGAGACTGTACCAAGGTCAAAACTTTGCTGTCCCGCCCAGTAATGAGAAGCATCTGTCCCCGTAAGAGGCTGAATTACTATGCTTAATGAGGGACCCAGCTGTTACAGCCTCATCAGGAGCCCTGCACTCACTCAGTACCAGAGATCAATAAAGGGGAGAATAGCTGGCTGGGGTTATTAGGTGGCAGGTTAGGGGGTATACTGGGTTCCATGCAGGAAGCATGGGAGCTGGAATGCAGTGAGGGTCTGCTCCTAAAGTGGGTTGTTAAGGATCTGGGGTCCGGAGCAGTGTTGTATGAAAGAGGTACGCGGTGCAGAGCTGTGTGGACTGGGAGTTGGTACAGAGCAATGGCGGGTGGTAGTTGGTACAGAGCAGCATTGGGTAAGTGAGGTGCTTGGTGCAGAGCAGTGTGTCCTACAAGTTGGTGCAGAGCAGTGTTGGGTGGGAGAGGTACCTTATGTATAGTAATGTGGGCTGGGAGTAGTGTTTGGTGATAGAGGTGCTTGGTGCAGAGCAGTGTAAGTTGGGAGTTGGTGCAGAGCAGTGTAAGTTGGGAGTTGGTGCAGAGCAGTGTAAGTTGGGAGTTGGTGCAGAGCATTGTTGGGTGGGAGTTGGTGCAGAGCAGCGTTGGGTGGGAGTTGGTGCAGAGCAGTGTTGGGTGGGAGAGGTACGTGATGCAGAGCAGTGTTGGGTGGGAGTTGGTGCAGAGCAGTGTTGGGTGGGAGTTGGTGCAGAGCAGTGTTGGGTGGGAGAGGTACATGATGCAGAGCAGTGTTGGGTGGGAGTTGGTGCAGAGCAGTGTTGTGTGGGAGATGGTGCAGAGCAGTGTTGGGTGGGAGTTGATGCAGAGCAGTGTTGGGTGGGAGTTGGTGCAGAGCAGTGTTGGGTGGGAGTTGGTGCAGAGCAGTGTTGGGTGGGAGTTGGTGCAGAGCAGTGTTGGGTGGGAGAGGTACGTGATGCAGAGCAGTGTTGGGTGGGAGTTGGTGCAGAGCAGTGTTGGGTGGGAGTTGGTGCAGAGCAGTGTTGGGTGGGAGAGGTACGTGATGCAGAGCAGTGTTGGGTGGGAGTTGGTGCAGAGCAGTGTTGGGTGAGAGTTGATGCAGAGCAGTGTTGGGTGGGAGTTGATGCAGAGCAGTGTTGGGTGGGAGTTGGTGCAGAGCAGTGTTGGGTGGGAGAGGTACATGATGCAGAGCAGTGTTGTGTGGGAGTTGGTGCAGAGCAGTGTTGGGTGGGAGTTGATGCAGAGCAGTGTTGGGTGGGAGTTGGTGCAGAGCAGTGTTGGGTGGGAGATGGTGCACAGCAGTGTTGGGTGGGAGTTGGTGCAGAGCAGTGTTGGGTGGGAGTTGGTGCAGAGCAGTGTTGGGTGGGAGTTGGTGCAGAGCAGTGTTGGGTGGGAGTTGATGCAGAGCAGTGTTGGGTGGGAGTTGGTGCAGAGCAGTGTTGGGTGGGAGATGGTGCACAGCAGTGTTGGGTGGGAGTTGGTGCAGAGCAGTGTTGGGTGGGAGATGGTGCACAGCAGTGTTGGGTGGGAGTTGGTGCAGAGCAGTGTTGGGTGGGAGATGGTGCACAGCAGTGTTGGGTGGGAGTTGGTGCAGAGCAGTGTTGGGTGGGAGTTGGTGCAGAGCAGTGTTGGGTGGGAGATGGTGCACAGCAGTGTTGGGTGGGAGAGGTACATGGTGCAGAGCAGTGTTGGGTGGGAGATGGTGCACAGCAGTGTTGGGTGGGAGAGGTACATGATGCAGAGCGGGGAGTCTGTATTTCTCTCACGCACTCTCAGCGGCCTGCACATTGCAGCTTCCTGTAAGGCACAGGCCGGGGAGGAGGATTTCCTACAGAGCTTCTCTTGTTCTCCTCTGTCTATCTGCTTCCTGCAGCCCATCCTGCCAGCGAAGGGTCAATAGCTTACACATTGCTAATATTAAGTGGTGAGATTGGCATTGGCTCCCGGGAAGATCCCCCTGATGATAGGCTAATGGCTAAATAACGAGCCTGGCATGCAATCTGTGCATAGATGGGGAGTTTGGCAGAACGGCATGGATACAGTAGCCTGGCACTGCCCGTGTTCTCTATGTATAGATGGTGTGCTTGGCACTGTTGGGTGTATACAGTAGCCTGGCACTGCCCGCGTTCTCTATGTATAGATGGTGTGCTTGGCAGTGTTGGGTGTATACAGTAGCCTGGCACTGCCCGCGTTCTCTATGTATAGATGGTGTGCTTGGCAGTGTTGGGTGTATACAGTAGCCTGGCACTGCCCGCGCTCTCTATGTATAGATGGTGTGCTTGGCAGTGTTGGGTGTATACAGTAGCCCGGCACTGCCTGCGTTCTCTATGTATAGATGGTGTGCTTGGCACTGTTGGGTGTATACAGTAGCCCGGCACTGCCCGCGTTCTCTATGTATAGATGGTGTGCTTGGCAGTGTTGGGTGTATACAGTAGCCCGGCACTGCCCGCGTTCTCTATGTATAGATGGTGTGCTTGGCAGTGTTGGGTGTATACAGTAGCCTGGCACTGCCCGCGTTCTCTATGTATAGATGGTGTGCTTGGCACTGTTGGGTGTATACAGTAGCCCGGCACTGCCCGCGTTCGCTATGTATAGATGGTGTGCTTGGCAGTGTTGGGTGTATACAGTAGCCTGGCACTGCCCGCGCTCTCTATGTATAGATGGTGTGCTTGGCAGTGTTGGGTGTATACAGTAGCCCGGCACTGCCCGCGTTCTCTATGTATAGATGGTGTGCTTGGCAGTGTTGGGTGTATACAGTAGCCCGGCACTGCCCGCGTTCTCTATGTATAGATGGTGTGCTTGGCAGTGTTGGGTGTATACAGTAGCCTGGCACTGCCCGCGTTCTCTATGTATAGATGGTGTGCTTGGCACTGTTGGGTGTATACAGTAGCCCGGCACTGCCCGCGTTCGCTATGTATAGATGGTGTGCTTGGCAGTGTTGGGTGTATACAGTAGCCTGGCACTGCCCGCGCTCTCTATGTATAGATGGTGTGCTTGGCAGTGTTGGGTGTATACAGTAGCCTGGCACTGCCCGCGTTCTCTATGTATAGATGGTGTGCTTGGCACTGTTGGGTGTATACAGTAGCCTGGCACTGCCCGCGTTCTCTATGTATAGATGGTGTGCTTGGCACTGTTGGGTGTATACAGTAGCCTGGCACTGCCCGCGTTCTCTATGTATAGATGGTGTGCTTGGCACTGTTGGGTATATACAGTAGCCCGGCACTGCCCGCGTTCTCTATGTATAGATGGTGTGCTTGGCACTGTTGGGTGTATACAGTAGCCCGGCACTGCCCGCGTTCTCTATGTATAGATGGTGTGCTTGGCACTGTTGGGTGTATACAGTATCCCGGCATTATATGATCAGTTCTCCCTGACTGGCAGAGCAGTTTCTATCGACGGATGGTTACAAGCATATATGTGTCTTGCAGTGTGCCTGATATCACTGCGATATTAATTGATGCAAGTCTAATATTAATTGAGTTCTTAGGAGAGCTGGAGGTGCTAATCGATAGTCCCGTATTGTCACTTCTTTTAACCTTCGCCTTCTTTGTGTTCGTTAAGTTTAGCTAACCACCTTTTTATTTATTTTTTTACATCTAAACAAGAAGAAATGTGAAAGTGACATTGACCATTTGAAATCCTCCCAAAAAAAAAAAATATCCATCTTCATGCCGAGACACTCCATTTGCCTTGCGCCTTGTCACAGCTTGCCTCACGCCTGCTGCCTGTTCATTTGCTGCTTGGTAACTCTAGCGTGGCCTGCGACTTGATTTGAGAGAGAGGGTGCCAGGAGAACTCACCCTTCACTTAAGTTTCCCCCTCACTGAGCGACTGGCATGCACACCCGCCAGGTTGGGATATCTACGAATGACGCATATGACCTTTTTTTTTTTTCGCGCAGGAGGCACCAGTGCCTGAGGACCGATTACTTTGACTACGTTCCGGTGGCTTAAAAAACAGTGGATATACACCGTGGGTGATTATGGTGTCAATTGCTGATCCCTGTAGGGATTATCACTCCTGTCCAGTCGACCCTTCAAGTTCCAGAGAAGGGGAGCAGATAGCGGGGGGGGGGGGGGGGGGGGGGCTTGTTGGTAGTAAAGGCTCTGCAGAAGGGTTTGATGACCATGACTTGTTTGACCCGCCAAGTCAACTGGAGAGCATTGACTACATTGAAAGACTCTCTGATCTCGCTCGTGGCACCATCACTTACAGAGCAGTCAACCTACTTTGAATAAATACCAAACGGGTAGCAAACCCTCCAGTAGCCAGGAAGCAGGGCCGGCGCTACCGTAAGGCAGCACAGGCGGCTGCCTTAGGGCGCACCAATGGGGGGGCGGGAAAATCGCCCGCTCCCCCAGACCCCAGTACTTACCTCCATGCCGCTGTTCAGATCCGTGGCTGAGAGGGAAGCGCTGTGCGCTCCCCTCAGGCCGTGCGCATTCAATAAAGTGTGTTGAAACTTTTTTTTTCAACACACTTTATTGAATGCGCACGGCCTGAGGGGAGCTCACAGCGCTTCCCTCTCAGCCACGGACATGAACAGCGGCATGGAGGTAAGTACTGGGGTCTGGGAAAGGGGGGAGGAGGGAGGTTTAATGAGCATCTGACTGGCATAATATTCCTGGGCATCTGACTGGCATAATGTTCCTGGGCATCTGACTGGCATAATATTCCTGGGCTATGACTGGCATAATATTCCTGGGCATCTGACTGGCATAATATTCCTGGGCTATGACTGGCATAATATTACTGGGAATCTGACTGGCATAATATTCCTGGGCATCTGACTGGCATAATATTCCTGGGCATCTGACTGGCACAATATTCCTGGGCATCTGACTGGCATAATATTCCTGGGCATCTTAATGGCATAATATTCCTGGGCTATGACTGGCATAATATTCCTGGGCATCTGACTGGCATAATATTCCTGGGCATCTGACTGGCATAATATTCCTGGGCATCTAACTGGCATAATATTCCTGGGCTCTGAGTGGCATAATATTCCTGGGCATCTAACTGGCATAATATTCCTGGGCATCTGACTGGCATAATATTACTGGGCATCTGAATGGTATAATATTACTGGGCATCTGAATGGCATAATATTCCTGGGCATCTGAATGGCATAATATTACTGGGCATCTGAATGGCATCATATTCCTGGGCATCTGACTGGCACACTATTCCTGGGCATCTGACTGGCATAATGTTCCTGGGCATCTGACTGGCACAATATTCCTGGGCATCTGACTGGCATAATATTCCTGGGCTCTGACTGGCATAATATTCCTGGGCTATGACTGGCATAATATTCCTGGGCATCTGACTGGCATAATATTCCTGGGCTATGACTGGCATAATATTCCTGGGCATCTGACTGGCATAATATTCCTGGGCATCTTAATGGCATAATATTCCTGGGCTATGACTGGCATAATATTCCTGGGCATCTGACTGGCATAATATTCCTGGGCATCTGACTGGCATAATATTCCTGGGCATCTAACTGGCATAATATTCCTGGGCATCTAACTGGCATAATATTCCTGGGCTCTGAGTGGCATAATATTCCTGGGCATCTAACTGGCATAATATTCCTGGGCATCTGACTGGCATAATATTACTGGGCATCTGAATGGCATAATATTACTGGGCATCTGAATGGCATAATATTCCTGGGCATCTGAATGGCATAATATTCCTGGGCATCTAACTGGCATAATATTCCTGGGCATCTAACTGGCATAATATTCCTGGGCTCTGAGTGGCATAATATTCCTGGGCATCTAACTGGCATAATATTCCTGGGCATCTAACTGGCATAATATTACTGGGCATCTGACTGGCATAATATTACTGGGCATCTGAATGGCATAATATTCCTGGGCATCTGAATGGCATAATATTCCTGGGCATCTGACTGGCATAATGTTCCTGGGCATCTGAATGACATAATATTCCTGGGCATCTAACTGGCACAATATTCCTGGGCATCTAACTGGCATAATATTCCTGGGCATCTAACTGGCATAATATTCCTGGGCATCTGACTGGCATAATATTCCTGGGCTCTGAGTGGCATAATATTCCTGGGCATCTGACTGGCATAATATTCCTGGGCATCTGAATGGCATAATATTCCTGGGCTCTGACTGGCATAATATTACTGGGCTCTGACTGGCATAATGTTCCTGGACATTTGACTGGCACACTATTCCTGGGCTCTGACTGGCATAATATTCCTGGGCATCTGACTGGCATAATATTCCTGGGCATCTGAATGGCATAATATTCCTGGGCATCTGACTGGCACACTATTCCTGGGCTCTGACTGGCATAATATTACTGGGCTCTGACTGGCATAATGTTCCTGGGTATCTGAATGGCATAATATTCCTGGGCATCTGAATGGCATAATATTACTGGGCTCTGACTGGCATAATATTACTGGGCTCTGACTGGCATATTATTCCTGGGCTATGACTGGCACAATATTCCTGGGCATCTGACTGGCATAATATTCCTGGACATCTGAATGGCATAATATTCCTGGGCATCTGAATGGCATAATGTTCCTGGGCATCTGACTGGCATAATATTACTGGGCTCTGACTGGCATAATATTCCCATTGAAATACTGGTAAGTTTGTTGATTTAACTTTACTTCATTTTAAATATTGTATTTGTTCCCATTTTGTTTCTTCACTTCAAAATAAGATATATGCAGTGTGCATAGGAATTTGTTCATAGTTTTTGTTTTTACTATAGTCCGGCCCTCCAACGGTCTGAGGGACAGTGAACTGGCCCCCTGTTTAAAAAGTTTGAGGACCCATGGGCTAAATACTGGCATATTGAGTGGCAAAATAGTGTGTCTCAGGTTATGTGTGAATTGGTGTAACTGTGTGTGTGTAAGTGGTAAGGGTGTCTGTGTGTGTGACTGCAAGGGTGTCTTTGTGTTTAAGGGTTTCAATGTGTGACACATTTAGAGCATGCGAGTTGAATATTTAGATTTATTTTCTACACTATACATTATTTATATATATATATATATATATATATATATATAATTTAAGAAGGCTTAATGGTGTGGGAGGCGTGGCGGATCAGAGCAGGGGGGCACCAAAATGCAACTTCGCCTGTGTAGACGAAAATCCTTGCACCGGCCCTGCCAGGAAGGTATTCTAAAACAGGTCGGAGTATCTTGGATAAGAAATTATTTTGTTCCTAGAATTATTATCAGGTTGACTTACAAAATTGGCGATTCGGGCTTCCACAGCCCCCCACTATTTATCACTGCCTGATATATGCTATTATAATAGTCTTTAAAAAAATAAAAAAATTAAGTTTTAGTCTGCACGCCTGGTAGAGCTGGAATCCTTGACCTGGTACATTTTACACATCTAGATGTTCCCCAGCCTGTTCTCAAGTAAACATGTCGGAGTTTATCAATTAGCTGGCCTGCACGCAGGTGCAACCAATTAATTACAGAGCTTGCATTGGCCGGATGGCCTTCGTCTAAGGCCATCATTACCTTCTAAATGGGGCTTGGACGTATGGATTGGAAACTTTGGTCTTCTTCCAGTCTTGCTTTAACGCCTCCTCTCTCTGCCTCTCTCTCTTTAATTCCGTCTCACTCTTATTTTTTTTATCCTCCCGTGGTTGAGCGCGAGCTCCACCTCTACGGTGAGCAAATGCAGCGCGAAGGGAGAGAGAATTAGCATAAAATTTACATAGTAAGTTAAACGACCCATTAGAGGTAGTGTTGGCCTGTGTTTCCAGCTCTTGGCTGCAGGCAGCGTTCTGTGCCAGTGACTTGACTGCTCTATCCCAGAGTCTGGTACATTGCTTAATAATCTGTAATGCTGATATTCTCATTAGACAGCGTGCTTTCTGTGGATTAACCTCTTGCCTGCCAGAGAGGAATGGAGTCCAACAAGGAGAACTTTTCCACACTGGAAATGTAACATATAGTATTAGACAACAGTGATTTTGGGTATATATAACAATGCTAGGGCTACGCAGGTCAAGATACACCATATACTAGTAGTCGACAACTTGAAATGGACTCGGTGGAGCTTCTCCGAGCGGAAGCACCTGCTGGTCTCGGACATCATGGCTGGAGCCAGAAGTCTGAAAGCAAACGTACTTGATCTATCTCTAGAGCTGGCCTTGCAGCATCTCTCGTTTTTAGTTTGGAGGTCTCTTCTGCCTTCCTTTGTTTGTCCGGCTGTGCAAAATTGTGAATTACTGTGTGTTCAAAGAACAATGGTAAAGTGCATCTTTTGAAGTCAACTTCTGCCTGCTTTGATGCTACCTGCAAAACATAGCACTGCCGCGCCAAGGGACAAAAGGAGAAATATCTCTCTATTATAGGGCTCCGTCCATAGACCTTGTAATCTTTTCTTGTTCCTCCTTTAGAGAGAATGTGATGACTTAAGAAATAAAAAAAAAAACAAAAAAAACTGACCAGGGCTTGACAGAAGCCCGAGAGCTAAAGCTCTTAAAACACCTAATGGCAACTCCTAACTCTATTGAAGTCCAATTTCTAAAATTAGCCAGGTTGGGGCCTTAATTTTGGTTTGTTTAGTAACAAAAGTCTTTGAATATTATTCAAGCCCTGGAATGAATATCACAAACAAACAAGACCATTCCGGAAACCATGTAGTTACCTACTGAGTAATTCCCTTTTGCACTCTTAGCATGTTGGACTCAAATCTTATAGACTTTTTTTTTTTAAATTGACACCTTGTTCTCATAGTCTTGTTTTTTTGCTTGCTTTATAACCAGAAGCTGAGTGAACTGTAAAAAAAAAACCCCAAAAAACCCAATGGGGTTAAATTATTTGGAAAATAAACAGTCCATTCCTCCATCCCGCAGCTTTATGTTCCCTGTCACTAGGTTTTCATTACTAGATCTTGTGGATTTAACGGGGAGCGATGTTTACGGCCCTGTCCCTCTATATCATCTCCCCGCTGTACATCATGCCGAACAGCCACCGCTACAAGGATACTGGGCAATTCGTCAATGACAGTCCGCGACCAAGCTATCTTTATAAATACCCAGCCTGACAAACACAACATATATGTCGGCGAGATGATATGAGCGGTAATACACGGCCGTGAGATATATAGGGATCTGCCATCCCAGGACAGAGAAGTTACTCACGTGTTATCTCCGTTCTTTCCTTTTCGCTATAATCATTTCATTCTGATATCTATTTATCAACACCACTGCCTTTTTTTTATGTAGTATATGGGTTATGTCCTATATAGTGGCTAAATTAGCTGTATGATGTTGGAATCAACATTTTTTAAAAAAAAATGTATGCACTATGACTTTTTTGTTTTTGTTTTTCCAAAACAGTATAAAAAATACATGTGTGTCTCCCCTTTCTACAGGGCCATGCACTAAATTGGTACCTTATATATATTATTAATGCTTGAATTCTTATAATAGGCTAGGAAAGCACTGGACGGATATCTGGGCGTCAGGCAGCAGGTGGATGTTTTTCGTGAACTGCATACAATGACTACATTGAAATTCTGGAGATGTGTTGTCCACTAGTCATAACAAGTTCCGTTGAGACATCAGTTAGGAATCTTTTCTTGACCGTTTATGATCTATAACTTGAGATATTGTTTTTTTTTTTTTTCGTTTTCCTAGTTTGTGCGATTTATTGCTCACATGGCAGCTTAGTTTCACAGGGGCTGTTGGACGTGTTTTTTTTAGTGGGGGACATGGTTGTGTTCTCCCGTCTATGGCAAGCCCAGATGAAAGGAACCAACAGAACAAGATGGCCATAGTCAACTTGAGGGCCTTCAAGGATTGCAGAAGAGAAGTGCCGCACTAAGTCACTGACCTGTGAGATTTTAAAGTCTTCCTTAATGAAAATAGCTCTACTTTGCAGGCCACTTAGAACTGTATTTTACCTCGACGGACCATGCAAATCTCGACTAAGCCACCTCAACGGACACCAGTTGAGCATCTGGATTACAGAAGAGTTGTGTTGGGCTAGACAGGCTTAAACATTATGGCAGGCTAGCATTATAGGCCACCTTGAACCCTATACTAATCTAATAGAGTACCATAATTTGGAGGAGGGTAATAGGGAGGCAGACTCCACTTTAAGGAAATGTTGTGGATGGCCCCAAGTTATTAGTTGGGTATACATTATGTGTTTTGATGCACACACTTCTCTGCAAGATACCATCTGTTCCATATTTTATTTAGGAGTATGACTCCTTACTTCCAACATGTGTCAGGGATAGGTAAAGTGTCCATACATGGTCTGTGAAGATTCCAAACGAAATTGTTCACCATTACTGTCCACCCCTGCACTGAGTCTATTTCTATTCCTGATATTTTTAGATCTCTCTCCAAAATTACTATATAGGAATTGATTGACCAAAACACATCTACAGTCCAGAGCCCACTATATGGGGAAATCCATGGTCCTCTCGTATGTCAAACATTGGCATAATGGTATCCATGATACAACATGCTGGCCATTGATAAAGAATGGGCCGAGTCTTTTATCAATTTATTGTAACCAAATAATATCAATTTGAAAACAAAGTAACCTGAACCAAATCGTTATTTGTCCATATTTAAAAAGAAAAACATTAAAATGCTATTAGAATATAATAGATTTGTTTGTTTACATTTTATTATACTTCTCCTTTCACTAGATCATGTGGTATTTGCGTACCTTATGTTTTTTTAAATAAAACCTTTGGGTGTAATAGTGTGATCGCCAGGTGTTTAGAATAAAAAGGTTTGTTGGTGTAAATTAAATGCAAAAGTAATGTTTTTTTAATGAATGTCTCCCAGCTATTGTGTTTTAATTTAATACTCTACACATAGGAGAGGGTTTGGGTATCCCCCTACTTCATGTACAAGGGGGGGGGGATTCCTTATCTTTCCCTAACCAGATGCTGTTCGGAGTCACAGCGCTAAGCAGATGTCATCTCTTTACCTCCTCCGCGCCTATCCATCCTCTAAAAGTACCAATCCAATTTTTTAATTTTTTTTAACCGGTTTGACGCTGCTCTACTCACGAGAAAGTGCGCTGCAAACAAACAAATTGGAAGAAAAAACATTCCTCCCCATCATCGCCCCCCCCCCCCCTCCCCATCCATGACAAATGTGAAATGATATAATATTCAAGGCTTTACATGCACAATGTACGAACAGGTGGAAGGAATGTATAGCTAGCAGCCAAATGATGTACCAACATGTCTCATCACAGACGGGGATTAAATTAGGATGTATCGCACCCCTACATTCCAACACATGCCGGGGAGAAAGATTGTGCATTATCCGCTTAACACTTCCCTGTCCTTGAATTTAGTAGAAACCTTTTTTCAAGGTGACTCTGTCACTTAAGCACTGTTTGTGCTGTGATGGCGAGCAAAAGGAAAATGAACTATTATTTGTATAAAACTGGGGGGGGGGGGGAAGCGGCCTTAAAGCTGTGGGGACCACGGAGACCAATGGAATGTTCCTGCTGATGACATCACTTGACGAACGCTACATTTATCCATAACCCACCATGTGTTTCGCAAAATTGCATGAGTAAATGATAGGAAAACAGAGTTTTAAATGGGTCTGTGGGGTCTCCTGTTTATGACATCACCAGTGGCTTGCTATGCAAATTAAGTGTTTTTAATGGGGAATGTCATAAACAGGTGACACCGCAGTCACGTGTGGCCCTTTTTTTTTCTCCCTAAATTTGTTGTATGATTGCAAATCTCAATTTGGAGAGAAGCATACTGGGATTTTGACTTTAATGTGTGGACTAAACTGGTCAATGCAACTATAATAGTGGGCTCTACGTATGGATGTGCATACAGATCCGTTTATGTATGTTCGTGGTCATTATGGGAATGAAGTGGGCGGGGTAAATGCAGTGGGAGGAGCTAAGGATTGAAATGCGTTGGTGCCTCGATCTGGATACTGGTGAAACTTGTGGAGACAAATGTTAATTTTGAAATTTTTTATTTTATTTTAAACTAGACACTGGTATAAAAGGTATTTAAGTTCAAAATAACAACTCTCGCCTTGATTTTGGAGATATCGCAATTGTATTTGTACCCAAGTAATGCCTCTCTCCATTGTCCTTATACATATGTGTACATTATTACTAAATTCACATTGAATTATTAGTAACTACAGAGAGAAAAAAATGTTTTTGGGATACGCTCTAGTTTCAAGTTCTCCAACTTTTGCTCGTAACTTTAGGGTAGGCAACCGTTTGCACTTCAGATGTTGTGGACTACATCTCCCATAATGCTCTTACAGCCAGAATGCTGGCACAGCATCAAGGGAAATGTAGTCCACAAGATCTGGACTGTCAAAGGTTGCTTACCCCTGATTTAGGATCTTCTCCGATCTAGAACAGCTAGTATGGTGCTTCTAAATCTAACCAGATTATTATTTTTGAATTTTTTTGCAAATTATATTTGATTGATTTTCAACACATCTTCATGGACGTTGGGTAGGGTGAAAGGGGGTGACCAAAATCTTGACAATTTTTTTTTGTTAGTGGACAAAAATATATTAATATATGGACTGGTGGTCTACTTTGGATGTGTGTGCTCAAGAGGCAGTCCCACCTACAATGTCTGCAAAAAAATATTTTTAGTTAAGCGTTGTATCATGTAAAAATCAAGAAAAAGAAACAAATCTGTCTCTCATCTCCTAAAAGCTAAAAACAACGAGAGTTATGGCTGTTGCTGTAGCAACAGCCCCGCCTTTCTCTCATCTAGCCCCTCCTTTTTGGAATGTCCCTGAATTTAGAAGCCCCGGAGGAATTAAATTCATTGCAAACCTACAGGAGAACTGTAAAGTGTTTTAAAGTAAAAATAAGTGCATGTAAATGTATTAGAAACACGTACAACATACAGAAAAAAAGGCTAGACTGCCCCTTCTAATTACACTTTTGTTTTATTGGTGGGAGTTTAAACATTCAGAATATAGTCAATCTCATTTATTTTTAAGTTCAGTCATATTGATTTTATCCATTTGTTTGTTCAGAATTTTTTTTTTTTTTTAATTAAACCTTTTTAAAAAAATACAATCTGGGTAAATCACGTGATATCAGGGGATTAACTATAAATTTACATTATGGGGGTGGGAGAGGGCATAGTACTTATATAAACACAATGCATTCAAAAAAAGGAAAGAAAATAACTATTAAAAAAAACTATGTACATCCAGCAAATTTAATTAAGCTACAGTCATTAAACTTTACAAAGTCTCAACATGTTGGAAAATCTTTCCAAATCTCACATATCTCGCAATGTTCCCAAAGCAGTTTCTGGGTGGGTATGTGTTTACATCATTGTTATTCCTTCTTATCTTTTATACAAGTCTTTTTTACAGTAAACCGGGGAGCCGTAGAGGGCAGGGGTTTTTGATGATGGGTGGGCTTTTAGCCCCTGGGATAAAAGTTGCTATCCCTCCCATGATAGGTTTAGCTCCAGTCCTCCTGGCCCTATATATATATATATATATATATATATATATATATATATATATATATATATATATATATATATATATTCTAGGCTAAAAAAAAGAAAAATTCAGATAAGGTTTATTTCAAGTCTAATTTCTATAAGGGGCGCAAACACCATGGAAACCACTGTACTTGCAGATGGTTCAACTTTTAGAAACTTTCTGCCATAATTGACCTTTAATAAAATGTAAAAAAAAAAACAATGTCGTCCTGAAGATGAATTAAGGCGCTGAGCAATGGTGGCCAACACTCCCGGATTTGTCGGAACAATCCTTTTTTTTTCTGGGGGGCCATTTGGGGGATATCCTGACAATGACCGAAGCCTATACACAGTGCCTTGTACCGTGTGTTCTAAACTGTGTAGGCCCCGCCCCTTTTAGGCTACCATTTTGAACAGGAACATTTCATTGGTTGCCATGGTGATTGCTCCACATTGAGCTCACTTCTCCAGCATTGCTCATGTTTCCCCTTGATAGTTTTGACCCTGCCCTTAAAATGTACACAGTGAGCGCAGTATAGTAGAAAATAGACCCCCCCCCCCCCCCGAATATGTCAGACGTGCCCTTAAACCATCAAAGGGTTAAACCGCGGTAGTTTGCTCCGAGCCTGACTCAGTCTGCCAGAGCTCGACTTGTCACTTTGTCTTCTACCCCTTCGGGATTCTTCAACCTCCTTTTACATGTTGGTGACTGAGGGGGTAATAAAAATATGTCATTTTGTCTGGGAGCAAACGCGTCCAAACATCAGCTAATTATGTTTATCTGTTTGACTAACGATGGCACATTAATTGCTTTGCCAGGGAACGCCAGGGCTTACAGACCTGACAAACAGTCACCAGCAGACATTAGATAACGCTTGTAAATACTCTCCAAAGATTTCAGCGACAAAAAGGGGAGGGGGGCGGGATGGTAAGCTATATCAGCCCCTTCGGCACGGTATATGAACTATAGGTAGATGACTGGAGGCAGCCTGAGGATAATGAGAGTTGCAGTTCAGGAACAGCTGGAAAATTGCATTTTATTTATTTATTTTGTAACTGTGTGTGTGTGTGTAAGAGCTGGACTTGGAGAAGGACATGTTAAGGTCATGCCAAAGGGGACTGACATGTATATACATAGTAAACGCCCGCTCCATAGGGTACATGGTGTGTACAGGCACTGCGGTGCAAGTCGGATACAGTCATTAACGATGGAGACTGGGAGTTCTAAAGAGCGATACTAGGCCAAAGTTCTAAATGGGAATCAATCGGCGGGAACATTCCGTTGGTTTCCACGGTGACAGCACCGCTTGTAGAACTTTGTCCCAGAATTCCACTGTAGCGGCCTAGATGTGCTGGTTTGGCCCCATTTTCCCGATCTCAAGCAAGATGTCTGCTCTCATATTGCTTACTGCGACCTTCCATTCTCCTATCACAGTCAGGAAATCCGCGATTGGCTGTCTCTGCGCATGCACAGCCTAGAGAATCTCACGGGAAACTAGCCTTTTCTTTTGTCGTGTTTTTTCTGTTCTGCTTTCTGTTTTATCAGCTAATTGCTCCCCTACCTTGAACTGACCATGGTTAACCCTTACATTTCCCCTTTCTGGTGTTTGCCCCCCCCAGGTGTGTTATCAGTCTCTCTTTCTATGCCTCGTCTATTCATCCCATTGTGAATCCTCCTCGCACACACACACACACACACACACACACACTGGCACATTTACAGAAACCAACATCGATATCCAGACCTACATTTTTTTTTTTTTACTAAACTGTTTCCAGACCATTTGTGTTCCATTCTTGCTTTTTGGTGACACCTAAGCAGTGTGTGTGTAATTATATATTCTAAATTAAAGCTTTGAGACATACACCGGCTACGTTAAATATCATAAGCTAACACTTCCTTGCTATTATTCCATAGAATTAAATCTCTCATCCCTCGAATTCCAATCTATTCCCCATCTGAGCACCACATGGTCACCTTGCTTCTCCACGAGCACCCCACTGTCATCCCTCCTCTCCCTGAACACCCCACTGTCATCCCTCCTCTCCCTGAACACCCCACTGTCACCCCTCCTCTCCCTCTGAGGACCCCACTGTCATCCTTCCTCTCCCTATGAGGACCCCACTGTCATCCTTCCTCTCCCTCTGAGGACCCCACTGTCATCCTTCCTCTCCCTCTGAGCACCCCACTGTCACCCTCCTCTCCCTCTGAGCACCCCACTGTCACCCCTCCTCTCCCTGAGCACCCCACTGTCATCTCTCCTCTCCCTGAACACCTCACTGTCACCCCTCCTCTCCCTGAGCACCCCACTGTCATCCTTCCTCTCCCTATGAGGACCCCACTGTCATCCTTCCTCTCCCTCTGAGGACCCCACTGTCATCCTTCCTCTCCCTCTGAGGACCCCACTGTCATCCTTCCTATCCCTCTGAGCACCCCACTATCACCCTCCTCTCCCTCTGAGCACCCCACTGTCACCCCTCCTCTCCCTGAGCACCCCACTGTCACCCTCCTCTCCCTGAGCACCTGACTGTCACCCCTCCTCTCCCTGAGTACCTGACTGTCACCCCTTCTCTCTCTCTTTGAGCACCCCACTGTCATCCCTCTTCTCCCTGAGCACCCCACTGTCACCCCTCCTCTCCCTGAGCACTCCACTATCATCCCTCCTCTTGCTCTGAGCACCCCACTCTCACCCATCCTCTCCCTTAAGCACCCCACTGTCACCCATCCTCTCCCTCAGCACCTGTCACCCTTAATCTCCCTAAGAACCCCACTGTCATCCCTTCTTTATCTGAACACTCCACTGTCAGCCCTCCTCTCCCTGAGCACCCCACTGTCATCCCTCCTCTCTCCCTGAGCACCCCACTGTCACCCCTCCTCTCCCTGAGCACCCCATTGTCATCCCTCCTCTCCCTGAGCACCCCATTGTCACCCCTCGTCTCCCTGAGCACCCCTTTGTCACCCTCCTCTCCCTGAGCACCCCACTGTCATCCCTTCTCTCTCCCTGAGCACCCCTTTGTCACCTCTCCTCTCCCTGAGCACCCCTTTGTCACCTCTCCTCTCCCTGAGCACCCCATTGTCACCCCTCCTCTCCCTGAGCACCACATTGTCACCTCTCCTCTCCCTGAGCACCACATTGTCACCCCTCATCTCCCTGAGCACCCCATTGTCACCCCTCCTCTCCCTGAGCACCCCATTGTCATCCCTCCTCTCCCTGAGCACCCCACTGTCATCCCTTCTCTCTCCCTGAGCACCCCTTTGTCACCTCTCCCTGAGCACCCCATTGTCACCCCTCCTCTGCCTGAGCACCCCATTGTCGTCTTATTGTCTGATCATCCCAATGTCTTTCCTATCTCGCTAGATGTATTTCATACTCCCTGGATAGAGCTCCCCTCGTTGCTGTGAGCAGAGTCCACTCCCTCCAGCCTCCCTCTAATCTCTCCCATTATCACAGCATGGATTTGATTTCCCCTAACCAAACCATCTTTTTCAAAGCACGTCCCCCCCCCCTCCTCTCCCACTCTGCCGCAGCCTCGCCCCAGGAATCTTGAATCCTCCTAGGAGCATCTTGATCTGACCCTGCCAGATAGAGAGAGGGAGAGAGCTGGTGTAGCAGCTAACACAACCAAACGAGGACATGGTCTAGCTGTAAACCCCTCTTGTGGAAGGCACTCGTGCTCACAAGACAGGATGGTGATTTGTGTGTCTGTAGCAATGTGAGTTGAAAGCAATTAACCCGGCGGAATATTCTGTAAGTAAGGACTATCCAATAGGTAGCTGTCAGCCAGTGTCGAGCTAAATCTACCATGATTCTCAGGCTTTATGATGGGAATTATTTACATCAACAGCTGAATAGCTTCTTGATTGATGCTCTGTCTTGTGGGTCCATGGTGACATGCATTGCTCATGTTGGACCATTTAATGATGTTCTATGGACTGTCCACACTTTGCCTCACTGCTCCTGCCTATTCTTGGGTTGAGTTGCTTCCATCCCTGGTTTTTTAGATGTACTTGGTACTTGTTATCATCTTGGCCCAAACTCTTGCCCAATCGCAGAACCTCACAGTTCAAAGCCCTCATTGGTTCAAACAAATTGGTACATTAGTCGTTTTGGCTCCTAAATGAAGCTTCTAAATAGCTGTTGTCCCCCAAATTAAATGATTTGGACAACACTGGACAACATGGAATATCTGCTTATTTGGAAGGAAAGATACAATTACGGTGACCGCCAGCAATGATTTTCCCATCTTTAGCATTGCCCCCTTCTACCTGATTAGGGATGTACAAAGTACATCTAGTTTATAACCCATCCTGCTAGCAACATAACTTTTTATTTTTTTATTTTTATCCCCATCTGTTGCAAGAAGCACAGAGAAATGTCACCCTAAATGTTTAGTATAAAAAAATATTACCGTTTAATCTCACGATTGGGACATTCAGAGCGCCTGAATTTAAGCAGTACTTACCGGGCCAGATCTGCCTACATTGTCCGGAAAAAAAATATTGTTCTTGGTGAAGAAAAAAAGAGACGAGTCTGTCTTATTGAGTGTAATAGTTTTATTGGTATAGCAACAGCCCTGTCTGTCTCCTCAAGCCCCTCCTCTCTCTCTCCAAGCCCCTCCTTATTGGAATGTTACGGAATTTAGAAGCCCCGCTGAAATTATTTTCTTTGTAAAACTACGAAGATGCATTTAAAAATGGTCTGGATGTTTTTTTTTAGAAAAGCAGAACATATAGGGGTATTAATAATAGAATAAGCATTAATAATAGAGCTTATTGATCCAAGGAGAAATCTGACTGCCCTTTTGGAGTCAAGAAGGAATTTTTCCCCCTAGGAGGCAAAATTCAAAATAGCTTCCTTAGGGGTTTTTGCCTTCTTTTGGATCAAAATGCTGGAATGATAGGTAGATGGGTTGAACTTGATGGACTTGTGTCTTTTTTCAAGCCACGACCTTTTCGTCACAGCAGGTGATCGGCACTTGCCCTCAGTCGGTCTCCTCTAATACGATTCCTCCATTGTAATTGGCTTTCCGAAGCACCAACACATTCCACAGCGCATCACAGCGGATTGGCGCGATCTTCCAGGGAGATGATTCTCAGCAAGATATCCCGCTTGACAGTTATTCTCTCTGGCTGACATGCAATATTATCATAGGCAGATAAAGATTAATTAATATTGGGATGAGGTGCGGATATTAACTCTGGTTTTCGGTATGGGGTTTTCAATGTGATTTGTGAATAGAAGCTGCATTATATCGGCCTCCCCACCGGCCCGAGATGGAAAGTTCGGTTTGCAGGAGCGCTCCCCTAACAAGGGAGAGATGTACTAACATACAAATGGTGTAGCAGTACAGAGCAACTCAGTGATCAACCCTTTGGCACTGCTAGGGCGGTATCGTCAGGCAAGAATGGGTAAGATAATAATCACCTCTAGCTTCCAACAGACAACATTTTTTAAAGGATCCCGTAAGATCTAAGTTTGAATAAGAAAACTTAATACCAGGTCTGTGTTTAAATTCTCAGTGCCATGAATCCTTGCCCCCCCCACTAAAATGGCTGAAATCAATTTCTCTCGCCACTTCCTACTTGTCAGTTTTGAAGATGGCTTAATTGGGAATTTATCCCAGAATTTTACACTAATATCGCATAGAATACGATGTCACAGGGACACACCCCCGAGGAGCACATGAACAGTCCCCATAAGTTGAAACAGCCACTGTTTTTTTTAACACACAGGTTTTTTATTTGCACGGGCCCCTCCATGGGTTTTTGTATTCCACGCTCCCCAGTTTGAGAATACAAAGTTCCTCCTCTAAATAAGGTTACTGAACAGGATCCGGTATCCACAATAACATTTTGTACAGCATTGAACCAGGGCGGGTAAATTTATGGAATTAATCTACAAAGCTTACAATCTATTTCCTTCAAAATTCCATTTTTGTCATAATACATCGTTTAAGAGACGCGCTGGGGTCCTAGTCGAATGGACAACGGAACTGTCAAAAATCAGGCCACAAAAATAGCATAAAAAAAAATTATCCACGAATGCCTGATTTGTTTTATTTATTTAGCGACATACAAATATATGTAATAATCGCACACAGCAGCCGTGCGTGTGTATCCTGTCTGCATAATTAATGCGAATAGATAAGTCTTGATTTTTCTCTAATACGTATCAGACTTTCTCTTGCGAAAGTCCACGTGTTATAAACCTTCCCAACCCCTTAACCCCGAGAGCAACAACGATGAAGGAAAAGTTGGGCGGCCATTTTCAAACATGTCCGCGCCAGGCGCAGTCTCCGCGTTGCCGTACCATCACTGTAGGGACTTGGTTTTCGCATGCGCAAACGTGGATGGCGACCAGCGGATCTCAAGGACGCGCTAATCAAATTTTCAAGTGTTTTGTTGCCCCCCCCCCCACAAAAAAAAATTCCCCCTCCCCCCAAGATTTCTCTGTGTGATTTTCAACTAGATAGATAGTCAGCTCCATGGGCTAATTCCATAAGCAGGCATGGTTTTGTGCATTTGATCGGGCTGTAAGCGTAGATAGGGGTGTGCTCCTCTAGGCAATTCTAGAGAGATGAGTTGGTATGGTGTCGTCGTCTTGCTCGCCGTCGGCAGTGCAGAGGTTAACTCCCACCCGCCCCCCTCCTGCCTGCAGCTTTTTGAGGGATGGCGGATGCTGTGGTTTCCTAGCAACGCCGGAGGGGGGGTGGTGGTGGTTGTCATGGTTACAGGATGCAGCTGCATTTTCGGCAACAGCAGCGAGTGGCAGTGGAGGAGGGTGCAGGGCTCGGTTGTCTGGCCCAGATGTCCCCTTTTAACACTTTCCATGCCAGCGCGGGGGGTGGGGGGGGGAGCTTCGCGGGGCGATACGATCAGAGGCAATAGCTGGCTCCTTTTTGTAAGAAATAGCTTGGGGCAGGATGGCTGAGGGGAACATGTATCCCCTGGACTGCAGCATTACCCTCCCCAGCTCTCCACGCGACCTTGGGCAATGACATTCTATTAGCATGCCCAACGCGTTCTCCCAGCGATGCTGAGCACAGAGCATATTGTTAGGGCCGGGGTACTCCTGTTTGGCAGCTAAGCAATTGCGCAGCAAGAAGTATACCGATTCCTGCCTTGCTGGACAAAACGCAGTAACCCTTCGAAGGTCCAGAGGGAAATTCTGAAATTAGCCAGGACTGCAGTGTTCCCTCTGGGGAAAGTAGCTTAGCAATTACACAGTCAAGAGGGCTCCTTATGAGCATAAGCTCCACGTAAACGCATTTTACAGGGTGATACAGAGCTGCTGTGCTGCTTACACAACCATTTTAGTGTTAAATGTACATACACCCATATACACCTCTATTTTGGTGCTGGATTTCTCAAGGAAAAATTGTCAGTTTATTGACATTATGAGTTATTTGGGGTTGTTTTTTTGGGTTTTTTTTTGGGGGGGGGGGGTGCTTTTTGTCTGGAATTCCCCCAAATTACATTGTTACAAAGGTAGACATGTTCTGACTGTGAGTGGTGGGAGTTGACCTCCACAGCAGTTGGACTGCCTGAGTCAGGATGCCCCTTGCTGTCTACACTTTGTCTAAAAACAGAACAATTAGGAATATTTAAGAGATCGTGCTTGCTGTACAATATTTTCTTTTCTCTTTTTTTTTTTTTTTCTTCTTCTTTTTAAGTTCTTACAGGTTAGAAGATGTGTTCTGCTTTTTACCCATTCATGCCCCAGATCATCTCTGCTCGTCGGGATATAGAAGGTTTGATGTGAGCATGTAACTAGCGCGGAGTTAGAGGTGACATAATGAGCACAATATGTATCAAACAGACTGCATTAGAGCAATGTGAGTACCCCATCCCGTCTTTCACCGACTGCATCAAACAAGGGACCGGGTGATAGTCTGAGAGCTAGACAGGGGTGAGAGTGTTTTAAAAGGAATTGTAATGAGAGCGAATGACAACATTGAACCTTTTTATAAAAAAAATGTTTTAAAAATTAAAAACCCTCTATCCCCATGTAATGGCTGCTACAGATAACCAGCTCAGCGCTTACTGATTTCACCATGTAATTATTTTCATAAATTATTATTTTTTTTCAAATTACAGCTCCTAATGATTTCCCTTATAACTTCACATACCAATTACAGATAACTATTCCCATTTCTGTACATGCCAAAAACTCCGCTTACTGAACTGTATATAATCCCTCACTGTAACTCTGCCTATTCCTCTATAACCTTCTATTGTTTCATATAATCTCTCCCTCCTCCTGTAAGTCCTCTCTATGCAGATACACCCCTGTAACTCCTATAATGCTCCACATACACTTTCCATTTTGCCTCATGCACCCCTCATTTACCCCAAATATTCCTATCCTGTTACTACATTCACCCAGAATCTATAACACCTCTATATGATGCCCCCATATACTTGCCGCTTTGCTCCATATAATCCTATCCTGTTGCTACATGCACCCAGCCCCTATAACACTTCTATATGATGCCCCCATATACTACCTGCATTGCTCCATATAAACTTATTCTGTTACTACATGCACCCAGCCCCTGATGCCCCCATATACTACCTGCATTGCTCCATGTAATCCTATCCTGTTACTACATGCACCCAGCCCCTATAACACTTCTCTGTGATGCCCCCATATACTACTTGCATTGCTCCATATAAACTTATTCTGTTACTACATGCACCCAGCCCGTATAGCACTTCTATATGATGCCCCCAAATACTACCTGCATTGCTCCATGTAATCCTATCCTGTTACTACATGCACCCATCCCCTATAACACTTCTATGTGATGCCCCCATATACTACCTGCATTGCTCCATGTAATCCAATCCTGTTACTACATGCACCCAGCCCCTATAGCACTTCTATGTGATGCCCCCATATACTTGCTGCATTCAGCCATATTATCCTATCCTGTTACTAAATGCTCCCAGAATCTAAAAAACAATCTATAAGATGCTCCCATATACTTGCTTTAAGGAAAGAATTCAAATAATGTAATTTATTGTGCCCTGTTTGCTAGTATAGCTCTAGCAGGGGGGCTTACATGTTGGTTGGAATGTTGGATCTTACTACATCTGACCAAACAACATGTCCACCTCCCGAGCAGAGAGTTCAGTGAGGTACTTTATTTGTATTGTTTCATTTTTCAAGAGGCTTTTTATGCCTGCAGTTGTCCTTTAATCTTGATAATTCTTTAAAATAATAGGTTATGTTATTTATTTATAAAGTCTTTTACCTTGAAAGATACATTGACATTTCTCTAATTTCTAACTATGTCCAAGGGGGAGTCCATAAAAGTACAACACAGATTTTCACTGTCTTCTTTCATTTGATTCTCTATTGCGTCTATTCGTGGGATATCTGTCAATAGGGTGGATACTAAAGCAGAAACCAGTGAGGAAGAATGTGGTGGATAGTTAATTACAGAGTCTAGACAGCAAACGGGCAAATTCCGTGGTAGTGAATGGTAAGCAACGGGTGTCGGGGAGGTAGGTAACAACTGAAAGAGTGGCGAAGGAGTGTGGGATGGCAAGAGAGAATAGATGAAAGCTCAGATACCGAAAAGGATAGTAGAGTTGACAAGCAGGTTACAGCTGGGAAGATGAAAGCTCTCTCTGAGGAAAAATGAGATTATAAGAGATTTCAAAATGGAAGAGGCGTGCAAGAAGAGGGTGGGGTAGAGAAGGTTCTGTTGCTGCGAAATGAGTAAGGAGTCGGATCAAAGGCGATCCGAGGGAGAATCCAGGAGTGGTGGATCGAGAGAGATAGTCATCGCCTACACAGTGACCTGTATGAATTACATAGAGGAGATAATGATAACTGTTGTATATACCCAGTGTGGTGCAATTTACTAATGGCATACTCTACACTGACCATTAAGCATCTTAAACACCTTTTTGAAGCCTTCTGGTCAAACCCTTTTGGGCATGTTGGCCAGTAATGGGCAGATGACATGCTTGCCGGTGAAGGTTTAATGTTAGTCCCAGTAACAACCAAAGTGGGTCGTGGTGGGAAGCTACACAATCTGAAAGGTTGCTGTCTTGCATAGTAAAGTCAAGTAGAAACACCTGTAAACCCTGCTTAGAGGACAGATCGGGCTACTGAGGTGGGCCCTGCACCTCCAGGATTGCAGAAAGCAACATGTTTTGAGCTAGGCTCGCTGCCGATACCTGTTAGATATTGGTAATTCTAGCGTTCCAGATACTCGTGAGCGACAGATCTTGATGTGGAGTGAGAGCCAGGTCTGTAAGGCTTCTGACAACAGAGTGGAATTAGAAGTGTAGCAGGGAATTAGCAGGGGCATAATCCTCCGCCTGAGTCTGTAGCTAAAACCCTCCAAGCTGGGATTCCCTGTAATACTTCTAAGGAGCAGAGAGAAGGGCAGGGATGTGTGTCAGATGCAATTGTTTAGGGAGCTGCAAACAATCATAGACGAGTTTTAAATGCACAGGGCAGTAGAAGGGTGCAGAACAGCTAGAATCTGCAGGGAGCCCTGGTAGGAGCTTCAGGGAGCAGGGGAAGGTTCTGATTGGCACAAGGTTGCACAGAGTAGTGGAAGGTGCTGGATGACAGGGGCTGCAGGGAGCAGTGGAAGGTCCTGGGTGGCACCAGCTTGCACAGAGCCATAGTAGGTGCTAGAAAACCGTGGCTGCAGGGAGCATTGGTAGGCGCTAGAGGAAAGGAGCTTCAGGGAGCAGTGGAAGGTGCTTGGTGGCACAAGCTTGCACAGAGCAGTGTAGGTGCTAGAGGAGAGGAGCTTCAGGGAACAGTGGGAGGTGCTCGGTGGCACAAGCTTGCACAGAGCAGTGTAAGTGCTAGAGGAGAGGAGCTTCAGGGAGCAGTGGGAGGTGCTCGGTGGCACAAGCTTGCACAGAGCAGTGTAAGTGCTAGAGGAGAGGAGCTTCAGGGAGCAGTGGGAGGTGCTCGGTGGCACAAGCTTGCACAGAGCAGTGTAGGTGCTAGAGGAGAGGAGCTTCAGGGAACAGTGGAAGGTGCTCGTGGCACAAGCTTGCACAGAGCAGTGTAGGTGCTAGAGGAGAGGAGCTTCAGGGAGCAGTGGGAGGTGCTCGGTGGCACAAGCTTGCACAGAGCAGTGTAAGTGCTAGAGGAGAGGAGCTTCAGGGAGCAGTGGGAGGTGCTCGGTGGCACAAGCTTGCACAGAGCAGTGTAGGTGCTAGAGGAGAGAGCTTCAGGGAACAGTGGAAGGTGCTCGTGGCACAAGCTTGCACAGAGCAGTGTAGGTGCTAGAGGAAAGGAGCTTCAGGGAGCAGTGGGAGGTGCTCGTGGCACAAGCTTGCACAGAGCAGTGTAGGTGCTAGAGGAGAGGAGCTTCAGGGAACAGTGGGAGGTGCTCGGTGGCACAAGCTTGCACAGAGCAGTGTAAGTGCTAGAGGAGAGGAGCTTCAGGGAGCAGTGGGAGGTGCTCGGTGGCACAAGCTTGCACAGAGCAGTGTAGGTGCTAGAGGAGAGGATCTTCAGGGAGCAGTGGGAGGTGCTCGGTGGCACAAGCTTGCACAGAGCAGTGTAAGTGCTAGAGGAGAGGAGCTTCAGGGAGCAGTGGGAGGTGCTCGGTGGCACAAGCTTGCACAGAGCAGTGTAAGTGCTAGAGGAGAGGAGCTTCAGGGAGCAGTGGGAGGTGCTCGGTGGCACAAGCTTGCACAGAGCAGTGTAGGTGCTAGAGGAGAGGAGCTTCAGGGAACAGTGGAAGGTGCTCGGTGGCACAAGCTTGCACAGAGCAGTGTAAGTGCTAGAGGAGAGGATCTTCAGGGAACAGTGGAAGGTGCTCGTGGCACAAGCTTGCACAGAGCAGTGTAGGTGCTAGAGGAGAGGAGCTTCAGGGAGCAGTGGAAGGTGCTCGGTGGCACAAGCTTGCACAGAGCAGTGTAAGTGCTAGAGGAGAGGAGCTTCAGGGAGCAGTGGGAGGTGCTCGGTGGCACAAGCTTGCACAGAGCAGTGTAGGTGCTAGAGGAGAGAGCTTCAGGGAACAGTGGAAGGTGCTCGTGGCACAAGCTTGCACAGAGCAGTGTAGGTGCTAGAGGAGAGGAGCTTCAGGGAGCAGTGGAAGGTGCTCGGTGGCACAAGCTTGCACAGAGCAGTGTAGGTGCTAGAGGAGAGGATCTTCAGGGAACAGTGGAAGGTGCTCGGTGGCACAAGCTTGCACAGAGCAGTGTAGGTGCTAGAGGAGAGGATCTTCAGGGAGCAGTGGAAGGTGCTCGGTGGCACAAGCTTGTACAGAGCAGCGGTAGGTGCTAGAGGAGAGGATCTTCAGGGAGCAGTGGGAGGTGCTCGGTGGCACAAGCTTGCACAGAGCAGTGTAGGTGCTAGAGGAGAGGAGCTTCAGGGAGCAGTGGAAGGTGCTCGTGGCACAAGCTTGCACAGAGCAGTGTAGGTGCTAGAGGAGAGGAGCTTCAGGGAGCAGTGGAAGGTGCTCGGTGGCACAAGCTTGTACAGAGCAGCGGTAGGTGCTAGAGGAGAGGAGCTTCAGGGAGCAGTGGAAGGTGCTCGGTGGCACAAGCTTGTACAGAGCAGCGGTAGGTGCTAGTAACAGGAGTGAAGTGCTACGTAAAGTGACAATGCAGTGATGATGGGAGTTGAAAGCTGTGCTGAACAGTTTTTGTTCTCAGAGTATTTGGAGTTAATAACCTATGAGTAAGATGTGAGGAGACCACAGAGACTGTCGGCAGGAAGGCGTTGAACGGACCGCGTAAAAAAAAAAAACAGTGTGAAATTTCCACATTATTAAAAGTTTCAGTGAAAGGAAATTTTCATTAAAAATTTGCAGCAACATCTTATTCCTGGAAACGTATATAGAAATGTGTGAATGTACTGGAGGTAAATTATTTCATGGTGTGAAATGCCAGGCAATTAGGATTACCCCAACTGCTGAGCCTGAACAAGCATAACCAAGGGGGACAGGACATTTTGGTATGACCACTTTTGCTGGTTTAGGTTTGGTAATGCTTTCAGTTTTTGCTGCTTCAGTCTGGAAACACTTTGATTTTGTTGCTTTTCTCTGGAGACTCTTTGATTTTGTTACTTTTCTCTGGAAGTGCTTTGATTTTGTAGTTTTTCTAATGAGACACTTTGATTTTGTTGCTTTTCTACGGAGACTCTATGATTTTGTTGTTTTTCTCTAGAGACACTTTGATTTTGTTGTTTTTCTCTAGAGACACTTTGATTGTGTTGGTTTTTCTCTAGAGACACTTTGATTGTGTTGGTTTTTCTCTAGAGACACTTTGATTGTGTTGGTTTTTCTCTAGAGACACTTTGATTGTGTTGGTTTTTCTCTAGAGACACTTTGATTGTGTTGGTTTTTCTCTAGAGACACTTTGATTGTGTTGGTTTTTCTCTAGAGACACTTTGATTGTGTTTGTTTTTCTCTAGAGACACTTTGATTGTGTTTGTTTTTCTCTAGAGACACTTTGATTGTGTTTGTTTTTCTCTAGAGACACTTTGATTGTGTTGGTTTTTCTCTAGAGACACTTTGATTGTGTTGGTTTTTCTCTAGAGACACTTTGATTGTGTTTGTTTTTCTCTAGAGACACTTTGATTGTGTTGGTTTTTCTCTAGAGACACTTTGATTGTGTTTGTTTTTCTCTAGAGACACTTTGATTGTGTTGGTTTTTCTCTAGAGACACTTTGATTGTGTTGGTTTTTCTCTAGAGACACTTTGATTGTGTTGGTTTTTCTCTAGAGACACTTTGATTGTGTTGGTTTTTCTCTAAAGACACTTTTGATTGTGTTGGTTTTTCTCTAGAGACACTTTTGATTTTGTTGTTTTTCTCTAGAGACACTTTGATTGTGTTTGTTTTTCTCTAGAGACACTTTGATTGTGTTGGTTTTCTCTAGAGACACTTTGATTGTGTTGGTTTTTC
The DNA here is from genome assembly GCA_036172795.1 of Pelodytes ibericus. NCBI lineage: Eukaryota > Metazoa > Chordata > Amphibia > Anura > Pelodytidae > Pelodytes > Pelodytes ibericus. The sequence continues at coordinate 68,381,714 of CM069866.1, forward strand.
TCTAGAGACACTTTGATTGTGTTGGTTTTTCTCTAGAGACACTTTGATTGTGTTGGTTTTTCTCTAGAGACACTTTGATAGTGTTGGTTTTTCTCTGAAGACACTTTGATTGTGTTGGTTTTCTCTAGAGACACTTTGATTGTGTTGGTTTTTCTCTAGAGACACTTTGATTGTGTTGGTTTTTCTCTAGAGACACTTTGATTGTGTTGGTTTTTCTCTAGAGACACTTTGATTGTGTTGGTTTTTCTCTGAAGACACTTTGATTGTGTTGGTTTTTCTCTAGAGACACTTTGATTGTGTTGGTTTTTCTCTGAAGACACTTTGATTGTGTTGGTTTTTCTCTGAAGACACTTTTGATTGTGTGGCTGTGGTCTGGAGATGTCCCAAGAACAAAGTGATGAGTGCAATGTGTCATACAGCCTCACAAGGAATCTGTGACACCTGATGCAAACATCAAACCCACAAAACGGAAGGGTATAATGGAATAAAGGCAAATAAGAGCCATGCCCAAGATTAATGTTTTGTATAAAATGAATAATCCAATCCGGATGTGAAAAGGAGCAGAGGGAAGATGATATCAATTTGCTTTCTACCAAGGCAGCGAAAGGTATAATTCAAAAACAAGTAGAAATGTTTTTTTTTTTTTGTAATTATTTCAATCTTTAAGCTCAGTTATCACACTTGCAGTAAAGCAGTATTTGCTTATTGAAACCCGTGATAGAAGTGTTAATTGGTCTGGGTTTTTTTTTGTTGCCTATAGAAATAACAGATGTATGATGAGATCACTAGAAGGGATATAAAGATTTTTAAACAATATCTATATTGTGCCCAGCACTGGGGAGAGATACGTGATATTTTTCTCATGATCAAAGCATTTGCAGCCTGTTCTGCTAACACATTTTATACAGTAATTTTGGTGATGTCTTTTAACACTGGCGCGTGTATGTTGTGACTTCACCGAATTAATGTGCTTGTTCACACAGGGTGTCTAACGAGTTTAAAGCCATAAACGAACTCCATTATAGAATTGGGCTAAGCATTTCCAACTGGTATGGGCAGCCAAGTATATGGCCATCTTTAAGTTTATTGGAACCCTGGGCAAGGGTCTGCTCCTGGGTCCCTCACACGAGTTGCTAAAGCACAGTCCCTACCATCCCTACGTTCTTGCACACCCTCTTAATTCCCTTTCCCCTACAGACTGTAGAACAGCTGAGAGCACGGAGAGGAGTGGTCTCCTCTCTGGGTACAGCAAGTCAGCTTTCTACCATAGGGCAGCTCCTGTGGTCCCCTTGAATATCCCTATGTCCTATGGCCCTTCTACCCATCCTTGAAAACCTCCCTAGCACAGTACTCCTATTTTACAAGAATGGGGTATTCACCTGGAGTTTATGGGGGGGGGGGGGGGGGCAGGCAATGTAATAGCATACTACTCCGTGGCAGCGATGAAGTCAATCTCTGCCAAGCACGCTCGGCTTTAATCTCAGGAGTAAGAGGGTTAAGAGCAGCGCTCTTTCATGTGTGTGTACACAGCGCAGGATAGAAGGGTTTCTAATTGACGTGATGGAGAGCTGTTAAAATGTAATGTAAAGTGCAGTGTACACAGCCCTAGCAGAATAAGTACACATCCCCGTGGAATCACAAGAGCTTCCCACAGTATCATAGAACATTCTGTATTATCCGCCAGGGACCAGGTCTTCAATTGTGGTTCCTGCACCAGCTCGGTAGTTTAATGCCAGATTTTCGAAAAGGAATTTACAATTCGTTGCGATTTGCACAAAATAAATTCCATTTCGATTACTCTTGGGCACATTTGTTGCATTTCTTTGACTAGTGCACTCATCACACTCAGGCAGGGAGAAGCCCCTCTATACCCAGTGAAGAAGGAAAAGCAACACAGGTGCATGTGTATGTGTGTACATGTGAATATTTTTCTCACCCTCCTATGGGTGGTATGTGTCTTCCTCCGCCTCGGGTTCTCTACCAGAGCCCTGGGAGTTTTAGGGTTCTGCGCAGTATTTTAGCTGTTTCTAGCACTGTGCTCTTCTAGTGCTCGGATGTTGTTCCTGGATTCTGTTGGAGCCCCTCTCCTAGCTTAGGTGTCACCGCTAGACATGTGCAAAACTAAAATTTTCGTTTCGTTTTCGTCCATTCGGACGAAAATGTTATTTATTTCGTCTGAAACGAATTTCGTTCATTACTGCATTCGGTTCAGACGAGATTCGTTCATTATTTTCGTTTCGTTTAATTCGTTCGTCATATAGAATATGTGTAATACTATTGGCTTTCTATAACCTGAACGAGAGCCCCATTCAGAAGAAATTCTTATGAATGGGGCTCTCGTTCGGTTTATAGAAAGGCAATAGTACTACACGTATTCTATAAGCCGAAAGTCTATAAACCGAAGGTTGTTCGGTTTATAGACTTTCGGTTTATAGAATACATGTAATACGATTGGCTTTCTATAAACCAAACTAGAGTCCCCATTCATAAGAAATTCTTATGAATGGGGACTCTAGTTCGGTTTATAGAAAGCCAATAGTATTACATGCATTCCATAAACCGAAAGTCGTTCATTATGTCGGTTTATGGAATGTATATGTAATGATATTGGTATTCTATAAACCGACTCTATTTCAGGTTTATAGAATGCCAATAACACGAATGGACAATGGACGAATGATTTTCGTTTATTAACCATTCGTTCATTTGTCTTTCGTTAGTTTAGCATTTTCGTTATTCGTTTTTCGGATGAATGGACGAAAATGCTATTTTCGGACGAAAATGCATTAGTCCGAAAACGAATGCACGTCTAGTCACAGCCCCGAGTGACACCTAATATTGATTGGACAATGGCCCGACAACCATTCCCTTCTTGTTTACCCCAAGAACTGCAAACCATAGTCTCCGGGAATAGGTGGGACTAACCACCCAAAATGGCAATGGGCAGTATCGAAAACAGTCGTTACCTTCTAAAAGTGGTTGGCACAGTCCATAAAGCTGGTGGGGCTGAGTACGAAGTAATCCTTCCTCTTCCCAGAGTACTTGGTATCACTCACAATCTCAGGTGGTAGGTAGGGTTGATAGGTGTCCAGGTATGACCTGGGAAGTCCAGTATTTTGGGTTCTCCAGACCTGTAAAGCAAACAATGCTCAATGTTCTCTCTTTCTCTCTTTTTTTTTTTGCAGCGTTGAGTATTTTTAGTGGAGCCTGGTTTTTTTAGTCAGAGGTGACTTACAACCCAACATGTAGGGAAATTGAACACCCGCCTGGCTCCCATGCCCTGTCCTGGGTGCTTGTGATACAGGTTAAGGGGCCTGTAATTAAGACTGACATGGTACTTAAGAGGAATGACCCAATCACCGGGAATAAGACTCAAAAGACTCACCACATTTCTGTAGATTTAGAGCCCGGCTGGAGAGGCACCACAAGCTCTCTTGTTACAAGCTTTAATCAATTTGTATTTCCTCCATCAAGAACCGAGAGTTGATCATGTTGTGCTTGGTAGATAGTTTGATATTATGTTAGATTTTTTTCTTCTTGATAGCATGTTGTTTGATCTTCATTGTTCTACTGGTGCTTGGATCTTTGTTTTTCAGTAGCACTTTGTATGTGCTGCATTCAGGCTGTAAGTGTTTTTGTTGCTCTGCGATATTTACCTTTTTATTTTTTTCCTTGTTTAAGACCATTCATTGTTTTTGTTTTGTTTTTCCTTGCCAATCCTTGTCACCCGGTGACCTTACTTAATGTTCACCTAGGGTATTTTTTGTCAACACTGTAATTTGTGTTTTTATAACCTTTACTGCATAGTTATCTCAGCTACATAGTGTAAAGAGAATCTAGCATTGCTTAGGCATCAATCATGTTCGGTTGCTATGGAGTAGAAGTCCATACCTTTCTCACTCTATTGTTAGAAATGTACTGGGTTGCTGACGTTGGCCACTTACCTGGAATTCCTCAATATATGCATTTTGAACCAGCCACTCTGCAGGAATTTTTTTGAACCAGCCACTCTGCAGGAATTTTTTTGAACCAGCCACTCTGCGGGAATTCTTTTGAACCAGCCACTCTGCGGGAATTCTTTTAAACCAGCCACTCTGCGGGAATTCTTTTGAACCAGCTGCTCTGTGGGCATTTTTGAACCAGCTACTCTGTGGGACATTGTTCACGGTGTTGGGACCTTCTTGACCAAATAAACACAGTTGCCAACTTGAAATCCAATGGTTCTGTTGGCATCTTGAACACCATGCTGTGCACCCCTTCGATTTTAAAACTGTGTAATCCAACAAGGGCTCGTTGCCCAACTCAGCTTGCAATGCCAGCAATTTTTTTAATTTTTTTTAAGCATTATACGAGTTGAGTGAGAGCAGCAGAGCGACAGGTAAGCCAGCCCTGCTTCTCGGCAGGTCTAAAATCCATTACAAAAGGGAAAGACCTGCAGGTTTATTCTCAATGCCATGTGTACACAGACAAGACGAAGGGAGTCTCTCCTGCAGAGCTGGCTTGGCCCTTATTGCTCCTTATTGGAGTAGGCAGGAAAGAGATGTTCCTATAACAAGTATTTCTCCCAAGAGCTTTAACACAATGTGCTGATAGGAAGAAGGTTTATAGTGCTGGAGTCAACTCTGGTGCCTCAGGCAGAGAACCAGAGCACCGGGTGACAGTCATTTAATAAAGCATCTCTCTCTGTCTCCTTTTCTCCCAGCCTTAACCTGAGCGATGCCAGACGAATCCCATTAGATGATGTACAAATAAAGATTGTATTAAAGTGGTTGCCCTGCCGCTGCTATGGACTATGCTTCCCTTAAAGGGACTGTCTGGTGCCCAGAATACATGTTTCAAATATTAATGCACATTAATGGGCTTTCACAGTACTTTGAAATGCATGTTTTATATGTTACATTGCTTAAAATGTAGGATACTTACAGCAAGATGAAATTGTGAAATTAGAGCAGTTTGCAAGAAACTAGGACTGCCCACACTAGCTGAGTACATGTCAATTTCCTGTTTTTTTTTATTTTTGTTTGCTGCAGGAACCAATGAGAATAATTTCAATCAAATGAATGGAATTTCCTGTTTCTCTAGTAATGTAATCAGACAATGTGATGCACTGTTAAGAGATCCTACTGTGTACATGAGAAAGTCTATTACAGTCCACACAATGTATTCTATTCCAAGAGCACGGGAAGTGACTAAATGAAACAAAACTTTATCTCCTCAGTGTCTGTATAATCAGTGCTGCCGCGCCTGTAGTAAACATGCAGCGTTATAACTGGGGGAGGGCTTGAGTCAAATATTAAAAATGTGATTTATACAGAATGCCTGCATCAAATCACACTGGAAAAAAAGGCCAGTGCACTATACAAGCAGTGATCTTCATCTTGTAGCAAAGTAAGTTTGGGGACTAGACTGTCCCTTTAATGCTTAACGAACGAAAGCATTTTTTGCTGGCTCGGCATCATGGGACATGTAGACCACCACAGTTGAAGGGTGGAAGATTAGCTTTCGCTACCATTTTTTTTACGCTAGTGCTTGGTGGTATGTGTAAAGGTTTCAAACTTGAAAGGGAAACATTTTACTCTGAAATTGCACCTTTTTGTTTTGCACATGGGGGAGATTGCATCATAGAAAAGGCAGCGTAAAACTCTAGTGCCATAAAGCACATCTTTTTTTTTTTCTTCTATTGTTTTTTTCTGCTGTCGTTCTTACATATCACAAGTTTTATCGCCAACGACACTCTCTCCGCGGTGCCACTTTTATCTCCCCCATTCCGGCCATCTGTTAACTGGAGCATGTGGAATTCGCAAAGCCCAAGGATCTTCTTTGATTTAACGTCGGACATCAACTGCGACTTTTTTAAGATAATAACCAGCATTTTTCCATTAAAATTTACCTTTTGACAAAGGGAACACCTCGAACCTCAGCCTTTCTAATGCTTTTATTTTTTTTCTTCTAAATTCTATGTCATCAAAACCTCGTATGCTGGATGTTTAGCTTGGCGGTTGCAATTTCTGTCTAAAACTCCCTTTTGCTGTGTAATTATCGTACACTCCCGACCTCCTCTGTCACACAGGGATTGAAGACAGAGACTAATGTCACTTTCTGCAGTGCTTTTTCCACAATCAGTGGGGATCCTCGGGCTCAAAGGGGCAATTCCACCTAGTTTATTTTCTGTAGTACGCTTCTAATATATGTGAAGTGCACTTATTTTTCCTTTAAAAAAAATTGACAGTTCTCCTGTAGTTTTTGCATTTTAAAAATAATTACACCGGATCCTCTAAATCCAAGGACATCAGTGAGCAGTTTTCACGCTCCCCCGAGAAAGAGTTGTTATTTGCCATTATTGTGGAATCCACCTCTCTGTGTTCCAGGTGCTTGAAATGCAGAGGGTGTGGTTTCAGCCAGTTTTATGTGCTGTGATGTAACTAAACAAGAGCGGGGGCATAGGGAGTTTTTTTTTTTTTTTATTCTTTCAAGTATTTCGGAATAAAACTCACCAGCCAGAGATTTTTCTTGACTACTTGATACTAGAGTTGAGCGGACACCTGGATGTTCGGGTTCGGTGGGTTCGGCCGAACTTCGGAAAAAACTCCAGGTTCGGGGTCGAACTTGACCCCGAACCCCATTGAAGTCAATGGGAACCCGAACTTTTGGCCACTAAAATGCCTCTAAAAAAGTCCTGGAAAGGTCTAGAGGGCTGCAAAATGAAGTAAAATGTGGGTAAGAGTGTCCCCATTCATACGAATAGGTCAACTGACCTATTCTTATGAATGGGGACTCTATTTCAGTTTATAGAATAGCAATAGCATTACATGTATTCCATAAACCGAAAGTCTATAAACCGAAAGACATTCGGTTTATAGAATACATGTAATGCTATTGCTATTCTATAAAAAGAAAGTCTATAAACAGAATGCTTTTCGGTTTATAGACTTTCGGCTTATGGAATACATGTAATGCTATTGGCTTCCTATAAACCGAACTAGAGTCCCCATTCATAAGAATTTCTTATGAATGGGGACTCTATTTCGGTTTATAGAAAGTCAATAGCATTACATACAATGTAATCGCCGAACCCCAACCCGAACATACAGTGAAATGTTCGGGTACGGGGTCCAAAAACCGTAAAGTTCGGTACGAACCCGAACAGTGCGGTTTGGGTTCGCTCAACACTACTTGATACACAATATATTTATATTTCTTTGGACAGTGTAGGGAAAACTGCCTTTTTTGGGAGGAAATAGTTTTTTGTTCGTATTCTACACCCAGGCATTGCAGAGAGGCCATGGGCCATTGGTAGTGGTACTCCAGGGCTAAACAAAAAAAAAGCCAATGGTTTGATATGCATGTGTACTCCATAGTTCCTGTCCTGTTGGCTTAGATGTCTTTGGGGGTTACCTCCCAATGACCACCTTAAAGGACAACTGTCGGCAAACAACAAGTTGTGTTTAACTGAAAGATTGTAGCATTTTCAATAAGAATTCTTTAATAAAAGAACCCACCTTACTGAGCCTTCTTTAATTGTAAAGCCCTATCAGGGAGCAGACATCTTGGGTCAGATAGGTCAGATCGTCCTTCATCTGATCCAAGATCCTAACCAAAATGTCAGCCCCCTAATAGAGCTGTACAAGCTCAGAGGGCTCAAATAAAGTACTTTACTTGTATTTTTACTATTTCTACTTAAAATCTTTCTTTTAAACATAACTTCGTTTTTTTTTGTGACATTTGTCCTTATACATTTTTTTGGTCCTTTTAAATGTTTTGATGTCGAGATACATGGAAAATTCAAAGACCCATGCCACGAGTGTTAGGCCCATGTGCTCCTATGTCGTCTGACCCTGCCCATTAAAACGTAACCCCTTTCTCTTTTTTCTGTCCCAGCTACTGAAAGCGCTAATGATATATAAATACTCGCACGCCTGGTCTTTATCAGGTGGTTAAAGGATAATAGGAATTGTTGGCACTCATTACTTTCCCAGCTGTCTCTGTGCCGTGCCGTCTGTAGCAGTATCAGAGCACTCCCTCGGTCTTTCTGTGCCGGTAATCACCCCTCTTTGATCCCCACTTGCAGTGATCATTAAACAACTTAGTTCCCATCTGAAAAATACTTAGGCCTCATTAAATGTCTGCGTTTCTTCAAATTATTACAAGACTCTGTCTCCATTCTCTCACTCGCAGCTCTTTTATTCCTCGCCTCCAATTTTTCCTCTTTTTAGATGATCCCGAATATCTGCATTATACAGTTTGTCTTCATACTATTCTCTTTTTAAACCCTTAAATAAGTCTGTCTTCACTATCCTGTTTATTCTACTAACCATAAAGACTTATTTATCAACACAGATAACATTTTTGGATGTTGGGATCATCTGGGTCAAGCAGGTCTTCTCTGCCAAGTCAACATCGTCTTCGAAGACTCTAGACTCCGATGTTAACCCCTAGGGAGCTCTTAAACTCTGCATGATCTCGGATATTTTTAGGCATTGGTGAATGTTTCTTCTTAATATCTGTCTGGGTACCCATTAGCTTAATGTGTCAAGCCCTGTTGGCCCCCTCTTCAGATTGGTGAATACCCTAGGTGATCATTCTTTAGAAGGCTAACATTAAGCTCCGTCGATCTTGTTATCAATTCCCACGTCTTCTCTCTGTTCCTCTGTGTGTCTACTTGGCTTTCCCCCATACTTTGCCGTCACTGTCTTTACTCTCCATCATTTGGCCTATGGACACACCTATTTCACTCATGCCTAAACTGCTACTGAGCTACTCCTGTCTCAGAAACACACTTCGGTAGGATATTCAGGTGTTGTCCCCCTCCCTCTTCCCCCTGTACACAACCATGTCCCCACAAATATACAGACCTACAGTTCCGCTATAAAAGTCAACAGTAAAAATCCCCACCCCGGTTGAGTTGGTCGGAGAGTAGAAGGGAAGTCCTGCTGTCGACACTCTAGCAACCAAAATGCCAACTATGTCTCAAGCAAGTCCAAGAGATGCTACTACATAATTAAATGATGTGGTTCCATTGGAATTAACATGTCATCATCAATACCTAGATTTCTCTTTTTCGTGTGTAGCTATTTTCACTCAATATATCGCCTTTTGTGAACTTTGCTATAGGTTGAACTATATAACTGGGAAAATCTTCACAGAATGCCAATAAATCAACCCACCCTCCTCCTCGGTCATCCTTGACCCCAGGTAAAGAATTAGTCGAATTCCTCTAAGTTGACATTTATCCAAACTGTAGACCAACAGGACAAAATTGCTTAAACTGTTGCCCCATGCGTCAAACTGGGGGGGGGGGGGGGGGGGTGGGCGTCTTACCCAACGGGCAATGAAGGCATTTGGCCCTGGAGCTCCACCATCAAAGCGCTACCAAGCCATGGCCATGTTCAGTTTTTTCCGCTCGGCCTAGAGAACTAAATGGAAAACAAAGTTGGGTAAGAAAGCTGGGAGTGAAAAATAGGTTGGGAGACAACAATTTTTGCTGGGGTGCCCTTGTTCCACCACTGCCCAGACTTGGAAGGATGAAGAAACACGTTCTCTAGGTTCCATTTGATGGGAAATCGTGGGTTGGGGTGGAGGAATGGTAATAGTTTGTGTTTCTTCTGTAAATCCTCTGGTATATTTGTATGTGTCGGTGGAACTGACACAAGAGGAGGGGGTGCTACGTTTTAGAACTTCACCCATGGCCCACCAGGGCAGCACTGCCCAAATCCATGCTTCAGGACCCCACAGTGACTTGAGTCGCCATTCTGCCCAAATCAAGATCTATCAAACCCTCCTGGCTTGGAGTAAACCTCTTTTAGGTTTATAGACTTTGTCACTTCTCCCTTAGGAATAACTTAGTTCCCAAAATCCAGACCAAGTACCCTATAAAAGGAGCGCTCAGAGCACTCGAGAGAGGGTAGGGATTTGGGTAGCTAGAACTGCTTGGGGGCTTTTTGCAGACGCCGATCCCTGCCATCTGTTCTACCAAATACTAATGGGCACAAAGGCTGGCATTTCCATGCCCCCTGCAATAGGCCACGCAGACTGATACTAAATTTGACATGCTGTAGGGTGCTGATTCTGGAATCTTTAATACAAAATGCCGTAGGGGCACACAGCCGGTCATCTATGATAAATCATGCTTTAGGCCAGCTAGACAGCCTGGCATGTGTAAGGAAAAATCAATATGCTGCAGGGCACAGTACCTGCCCTTGTATTACATCATTCTACAGGGCACCCAGTTGACACATATCCTTTAACCCTACACAGTCCAGGATGCTGTGGGGTTCAGGGCCCAACCTATACATATAGTGCTGCTGGTTATTCTTTCTATATATGCCTGGAGGCTATATAGATTAGCATTTTCCCTTGGAATCATCCACACCACATGGCATGGGGTGAAAAGGCTGGCACCTATTATACGACACGCTGCAGGGCCAAATGTTATAATTTGAATATTGAGAACAGTGATTTTTTTTTTTGCAAAAAAAAAGAATACATTTCATGAATTATTTTGCTGTATTTTGATGAAATCCTGATTAATTGCTAATTGCAAAACATCAGCTTTTGCCTGATTTTTCAATTTCTTAGCAAATTAATTTCAGGTCTCAGGCACATTATATGCAGAGTGAGGAGCCCGGACATGCCCGGGACTGGTATACCGGAAAGGACTGGACCTCTCTCTAGGGATAGGTGCGGAAATCCAGAAACAATATTATGTACACACTATCATGTTAATGTAATGGTGAAATGTGTTTTTTTGAGATGAGATGGAGCAGGCAGTCTCCGGGGAGGGAATGCTTTCCTATTATTGGCTCCTTTCAATGCCAGCTATATTAACCCTTCCTGGGCTTGCAGAGACTTGCTGAGTAGGATAACTACTCGTGTCTGCATTGTGTACCAAGAGCTCTGCCGGTTGCACAACAATGGAATGAAAAGATTGGCAAAAATGTGAAGTCATCAACTTTTATCATCCAGGGACAACAAGCCAGTGGAGAGAGGATGACAAACTGCATCAATAGAGCACTGGGAGGGAAGGAATGGGCAAGGGAGATAAAGGGATAGAGGAACAGTCTGATAGAGGACACTGAAACAGCGAGGGGGGAAAGATGCTCTGATGGTAACAGGACAAGAAAAAGAGTAGGTGGTAAGAAGGGATGGGGTGACATGGAGATGGTGGATTGGTCAATGGAGACAAGATGGCCCATAAAGTGAGATCGGGGGGCAAGAAGAGTTGTAGGGGAGCTAGGGTTGGGGAGGTAAGGATAAACAAGGATCCAGGATGGGGTGATGGACACAAGAGGTCTCGAGGGAGAGATATAAATGGTTTTCAATGAAGAAGGCTTGGAAAGAAAGGTCTAGAGAGAAGGGGCAGAAAAGTAGGCAGTTAAAATAGGAAATTGGGGATTATTAAATGAAGGGCAGACTTGTAGGTGTAAAGTAGATCAGTAAGGAGACATTGGATTACCGTACTCTGCGAAGGGTTAATATGGAGAGATCACCAAACGTTATAAGAATAGAATGAGGTGGAAAGAGAGAAACGGGATGAGAGACAGGGAGAGAGGGTACGAATGTAGGGAGAAGGGGACATAGAGGTTGGTACTTCCGTGGTTGTAAGATGCTGAGTGTGGCGAAATCTGAAGAAGAGGAGGACAAAGTGGAGAGTAGAGGGGCTGAGCAGAGGGGGAGAGAAGAAAGGAGGGAGAGTTGGGGGGGTAGAAAGACGAGGAGAGGGGAGAGAAGGATTTGGAGAGTTTCGATGGAAAAGGGCAGTGAGCAGGCATTGATGGACAGTCGCTAGGCCAGAATAAAACAAGGGACATGTTGAAGAGGTATAAAGCACAATAACAGACAGCAGTAAGGGACCTTTGAGTTTTTAATCAATAGTTCCTGAGTGTTTAGAGGCAGGCGGAGAATCCCGAGGCATCCAGCGGTGACTCAATTAGAGACAATGCCATAACTCACCGCAGCAGTGCCCCTCATCAGCTGCCGGAAACCCTCCTTCACCTACGTGTTCTGACCCTTGACCTCACCGCACTAGGCCACCTTCCCTCATTACAAACCCACCTCATCCATTTAAAGTGTCACCCATTAGATCGCACACCGTCATTCGTTCCCAGCCAGGCACTTAGCTGTCAGGTGTCTGTGGAGTGAATGGCCCGGAAAAGAAAATTCTCACTCGCAATTGACATAAAGAGTCGATAGTGGCGGTTGCCTTATGGGTATGGCAGACCACCCGCTGCCTGCTAACAAACCAAACAAAAGCGACCGTGATATAGTCCCCAGATTGATGCAAACAAAATTCAAAGATATACAGGGTAAATGAGTCGGCCAGCCCATCTATGTGACTAATTGGTATCTTTTTTTTTTTAAATCTTTTCAGGATGACCTTGATGCATCTTGTGGTGTTTAACCTGTACATTGTACTGCAGGAGCTGCCAGAAGCACCGTGCCAGAAGACAGTGATTTGGTGCAATGGCACTCTTTAGACAGTAGGAGCAACCATTAGCAAGAGTGGCAGTCCTCTTATAAGCACCTTTTTTTCTTGCATGTTTAACTTGCTAGCCATATGTATGTTTTCTTTGCTAATTGTATAGAACATGCTGGTTAAGAGACACTTTTTTAAACTGAAGGGAGGGCCACTAGGTGTAGTGATACTCCAGAGCAGCCGTTCTCAAAGAGAAATGTGCAGCACAGTATAGTAGTGAGTTGGCACACGGGTAGGGGCGGTGCTTTGCTCACACACTCCCCACCTTTTGATTAAAGGGGCAGTCAATAGATGCAGTAATACATCAGGATTGTAATTTGGGATGGTGACACTCTTAACCCTGTCAGGCACTGTGGTTTCACTCTGAAACCACATTTCCATTGTGAAAAAATCGGTATGCGAGTTCATTTTAGTGTATCTCCCAACCTCACTGTAATATACTATGTATTCTGTTTTTTTTTTTTTTACATATTTTGTACTTAATGCTGTGAAGGATTTTATGCATGCGTGGGATAGGCACAAGGCTATCCTAGATATAAGATAGGGAACCGGGGACTAATAAAAGTATTACTTTACTGAGAGGGTAGTGGATGCATGGAATAGTCTTCCAGTAGAAGTGGTAGAGGTTAATACAGTGAAGGTGTTTAAGCATGCATGGGATAGGTATAAGGCTATCCTAGATATAAGATAAGGCCAGGGACTAATGAAAGTATTACATTACTGAGAGGGTAGTGGATGCATGGAATAGTCTTCCAGTAGAAGTGGTAGAGGTTAATACAGTGAAGGAGTTTAAGCATGCATGGGATAGGTATAAGGTTATCCTAGATATAAGATAAGGTCAGGGACTAATGAAAGTATTACATTACTGAGAGGCTAGTGGATGCATGGAATAGTCTTCCAGTAGAAGTAATAGAGGTTAATACAGTGAAGGAGTTTAAGCATGCATGGGATAGGTATAAGGCTATCCTAGATATAAGATAAGACCAGGGACTAATGAAAGTATTACTTTACTGAGAGGGTAGTGGATGCATGGAATAGTCTTCCAGTAGAAGTGGTAGAGGTTAATACAGTGAAGGAGTTTAAGCATGCGTGGGATAGGTATAAGGCTATCCTAGATATAAGATAAGGCCAGGGACTAATGAAAGTATTACATTACTGAGAGGGTAGTGGATGTATGGAATAGTCTTCCAGTAGAAGTGGTAGAGGTTAATACAGTGAAGGAGTTTAAGCATGCATGGGATAGGTATAAGGCTATCCTAGATATTAGATAGGGGACTGGGGACTAATAAGTATTTAGTAAATTGGGCAGACTAGATGGACCGAATGGTTCTTATCTGCCGACACATTCTATGTTTCTAGGCTGGAAACATGACTAGATTTAAGGTTATTATGTGTTTATTGTTGTAAATAGGTGGCTTGCTTTGCATGTGTTGATGTTTCCCCCTTGTTTTCGTGATTGGGTTGTCACATGGTTACTGTTAATGCAGGAGAAGGCCAGACTTTCTATGCTGTCGCAAGATCAATACCATAATACTCCGATGATGACGACTTCATCAATGGTTTTTAGTGGGTTGATTTATTGTATTTTTACTTCTGTGCACGAACATAGCCGATATATTACCCCAGCATATCCCATATCCGGAGATCCATTATCCAAAATGACCCAAAATTAATTTTTTGGTGAAAAGGGGTCCGTTCAATTTAGGAATACGCACCTTCCCGGAGCCCCGTTGGGAAGCTCATGTGTTCCTCCCTCCCGGGGACGCTCATCGAAGCGAGCAGTCATGGGAAATGTAGTTCCCACAACAGCGCTACAAGGGGAGTAGCTCCACTCCTATCAGTGCTTTACATTAGTTGCTTACATTGTATGTAGGTATTGAATTAGGTAGAAATTTGCTACTGAAAGTATCTGTTATCTGAAAGCCGCAAGTCCCAAGCATTTCCGAAAAGGGATGCTCAACCTGTACTGCTTGAACGTAGAATGGTGGCTTGGCTCCCAGTCATTGTGTAATTAATTAGTGGAACCCTTTGCTAAGCAGTCATGTGTGAGGTTTCAAACATACAATATTGAAATGCTACATCTGGGTTGTTCTTTTTTTTTTTATTTCCCTCCACTTCGTTCTATTTAGCTGCATCTGTTTCCTTCTCTCCTTCCTTCTCGGAGATTTCTTTGTTATTTGTCTAAACTTTCCAATAGAAACCTAGATTACGATAGCAGATAAGAAGCAATTGTTCCATCCGGCCTGCCCGTCCTCTGGAGAAGCTCTCAGTTATTTGTTCTTCAGTATACAGGCTCTGGTGTATCCAAGAGATCTCTGAGTTCCTTATCAATGTACATTGTACCAGCAAACACTACTGGCTGTAGGATGCTATTCCAGATATCTGCTATGCTCTAAAATAGTATTACTTCAGCCATCCAACATGGTCTTCTTCGGGGAAAAAAACCCCTTCTGATGCTTAAGGTTCAATATTCGTCTTCCCCTTTTGTTTGTTGGCTGTAGAGGGCTGAATTTGATTAATGGCTGGTGGTAGAAAACTAGGAAATCAATCTTGGCTTGAACTCGTTCCTTTGGGTTTCGGCTTTGGCCCCCCCCCCCCCCCCCTCTTACTGGAAAAATAGCGTCCCATAATAAACACCCTGACATTGGGAAAAATGTGCCATTTTTGTTTCTAATGTGCTTTATTTCGACCATTTCAGAGGCTTTTATATTTCATGAATACCTAATGGTTGCCAGTCCAGGACGCAGTGGGGGAGATACAGAAAGTGGCACCCAGAAAAATAGTATCTAGTTTGGCCACTGGCACAACTTCCTGACAAATGTTGGGCAGTTCCCGTTACCTGTGCTGGCCCTCTCCCCACCATCTTCTAAACTGAAATTCAATCAGTCATTTATGAAAGAAACTACTAATTATTCTCTGGTTTTCTTTTGTTGCCAACCCGCCTTGACTATACCACGTTGACACCGTAAGCGAAAGAAACGCGTTGAGTTGAAGCGGGTGTTGTTCAGGCCTTCTTGTCCAAGGGTTAAATCATCTGAACTAATAATGTAATTTATATGCGCCTCTGACACCATTTAATCACCCGGCTTTACCCCCCTCTCTTTATCTCTTCCTCTCCAGTTCGTATATCCACTTTTATTCTCCTGTCTAGTTTTATCTCCATCCATCTCTTTTCTTTCTATTATCTTCTCGCCGTCTTTCCAATTTTTGCTTCTTTTCTCTCTTGTCGTCTTTCATTCTGTTCTGTCTCCTTCAATCTGTATCGTTTGCCTTTTCATTTCTATATTTCTATATATTTTTCAGTCTTTCCTTTTCTCAGACGGTCTCCTTTTGTTAATGCCTCTCTTGCCCTTTCTCCCCCTCTCACTTTTACCTTCTCCTTTTAACTTCCTGTTCCTCTCTGTCCCCTATATTTTTTTTCTTATCCCTAATATTCCCTTATATACAATTCATTATTAATTTACACATTTCTATTTATTTATTTTTGTACTCGGTTATTGACCCTTTATATGTCTTCTACGCTCTCTGCCATTAAATGGGTTCGCTTATTATGTCCCCTTTAAATCAAAACAGTAGGGGAAACAATTAAGTGATGTTTACTAGTAGACATGTTGTTTAGAATGTTGGGTCATCTTGAATCAAACGAAAGAAGATCCGACCCAACATTCTAAACAAAATGTCTTCCCATCGATAGAGCCAAACAGAGCAAAAAAGGCCTCAATAAAGTACTTTATTTGTATTCTTTCATTAAAACATCTCTATTTAAAAATATATTCCTTTCATGTATTCTTTCTGTTAAACAGAGCTGATTTGTTTTGCCTACAGTTGTCCTCGAAGCTGTTTCTCCTCTTTTACACCCTCTCTACCTTCCCTGGTTTAGCCGGTCTCCTGTTTTCTTTTTCCTACATTACACTTTGTTTTCTTTCTTCTCTTCCGGGCTATGCTGGAAGTTCTATTCCTCATTTCGCTATTACACCACTTTTCCTGTCCCTATTCTCTACCTCACAGATTTTCCCCTTTTCTCCTTTTTGTTTTGTTTTCTCTTCTGTGAAGCTCCCCCAATCTCTCCCCATTCCTATCTGCCCCCATTTCTGTGCTGCCCCCTCTCTTTCCTTCTGCCTCCCCTGTTTCCTTTCTTTTTCTCTCTTGCTTGCAGACAGATGGCTGGGTTCTCAGTACATGTGATATTTTGCTCCCAGACAAACACATTGCCTGCTGCTCTTTTCTCTGTGCTCTGAGAAGGCCTCGATTACTCGGCCTGGATTTCAGCAAAGGAGCTTTGCTGTCTGTCGAGGCCTGCTGTTCAGGCACAAGGCACCAAAGGTCAAGCGGTGACTTCTGACCCGACCTTAGAGGCTGAACAGTCAGATAACCCCTACTATTAACATGAACTGTCCTTCAGATTAGCTCAAACCCATCCCTGACAGACGGAACAGGTTGGCTCGGGAAATCCATTATTATTGAGAGTCTAATTAGCCTTTCCTGCCTGTAGGGGAAGCATTATACACTACCACATGTCCACGGAATGCTCTCGCCTGTAGGGGAAGCATTATACACTACCACATGTCCACGGGATGCTCTCGCCTGTAGGGGAAGCATTATACACTACGACATGTCCACGGAATGCTCTCGCCTGTAGGGGAAGCATTATACACTACCACATGTCCACGGAATGCTCTCGCCTGTAGGGGAAGCATTATACACTACCACATGTCCACGGGATGCTCTCGCCTGTAGGGGAAGCACTACCACATGTCCACGGAATGCTCTCGCCTGTAGGGGAAGCATTATACACTACCACATGTCCACGGGATGCTCTCGCCTGTAGGGGAAGCACTACCACATGTCCACGGGATGCTCTCGCCTGTAGGGGAAGCACTACCACATGTCCACGGAATGCTCTCGCCTGTAGGGGAAGCATTATACACTACCACATGTCCACGGAATGCTCTCGTCTGTGGGAGAAGCATTATACCTTACCACATGTCCACGGAAGGCTCCACAAAGAGAACCGGTCCCAGTTTTTAACTCATTCTGTGCCCACGATCTGTGACTCGTACCAGTCTGCTAAGCGATCTTTCCTTTTTATTATTTTTAGGGGTATAACAGTCCTAAGAAAGGAAAAAAAAAAAAAAGCTTGCCGAATAAATGCAAATTAGTGCTATCTGTCGCCGTGGAAACGCTGCGCAGGGATTCCTGGTGATGTGACCCCTCTGACAGCAGAGAAGGGGGGCGTTGGTGACCCCAGTACTTGGAGTGTAGTGCCAATCAGAATAGTTCAGGGTAAACACTGATCACCTCTGACCTTTTGCCCCCCCCCCCCCATCTGCCATGTCTCTACTGCCTCTCGCTTCCCATTACATCTCCCATAACCCTCCGCTGTTTCTTATATTGTCTCTTTCCCTATAATTATCTACCTCTAGCCTCTCCCGGTGCTTTCTCTCCAATCTTTCCACCCTGGATATATTCCCCCCCCCCCCCCCCCATCTTCTTATAGTTTTCTGCTCTTCCCCCTCCTTCAGTTCGCTCCTCTCATCTCTACTCCCCTTTCTATATCGCACCCTGTCGGTTCCTGCAGAGTGAGATAGCACTCACTCCTATTTATATGCCTTGGCCTCTCACTTGTCTGGAGGAGTGAATGTCTAAGAGAACTCGGGAAAGCAGACAGACTCTCTGAAACTCGTTCTGTATGATCTTTTGTGTCCACAAGGGGGTCATCGGGATAACCAACCTCCTTACAATACCACCCCCCCCCCCCCCCCCCCAAAAAAAGAAAGAAGCAGAGATGAGGGCAGGTGGTGGGATTGGAGGGGAGACGATAGCCCAGGTTTATAAATAAAGATCAGCATTCTGAAATCCGTGTGTGTTTAGCATGCATCATCCTAATGGATCTCACACATACTGCAAGATCAGATTGCCTAGAGACTTGCCATTCTCTTTACAGCTGCTGTGGACCCAAGAATCGAAGCAGTTATTTAAATCTCGCCCCCCCCCCCCCCCCCCCCGGGGTTAATAGTGATCTGTTTAAGTAGTTTAATAGTCAGTATCCCTGAAAACAAATACAGGTTTGCAAAATGAAATTGCTGCTCTAACTAGAGGAAATTTTAATTGTTGTTTGTTTTTTTAGGGTCTCCAAGTGAAAAATCATATCAGCCCCCCCCCCCCTGTAAACATAACCCCCTCCTCAGCTGTGATAATTATAATTATCTCCCTTCTACCAACCCTACTCCCCCCCCCCCCCCCCCCAAGGATTATTTCAGTCGTTTAGCTCACCTTCCTTCTTGCTTGCATTCAGGCACAAAATGTGCACCTCGGAGTAAAGATGAAGTTGGCGACCCACCCAGCCCCTTAATTTACTCGTATCGGTAGCACCTAGGGTTGCCTCCTGGCCTGTATTTTAAAAAAATTGGCATCAGGCCAATGTTAAGTCTATGGAGACAGTACCAAGGCCGGTATTTTTTGGAAGAAAAGGTGGCGACCCTAGCTAGCACCATCACTGAAAAACAGCAGGAGATAAACCTAGACTTTTATAGACTTCAGGAGCCAAAGAGAATAATTCAGTAGCCAGCCTGGTTATTACTAGGATCCCTAAAACAACCAAAAAGCTCAGTTGCCGGTAACGGGATTTCTAACAACCACTGGTTTCTGGGACTGGTCAGGCCTTGGGCTAAGCATTTACTTGATTGGGGACCATTGGGGGATGTAGAATCGTGGTCACTGAATAATCATTCCCAAAAAAAAAAAAATTGAGGAAAATGTAAGGAGTCTACATATAGTAAATAATATCTCGAATTTGCAGAGAACATGTGAGTGTATCTAGGATATTGTTTGCACGCTCATTACATCGCAGTAGGATGAGACGCACACTCCTGAGTCTCTAAGATTATGTCTCAACGGGGGTTGGCAGAGAAAACGTGCTTTAGACTACATTTGCCATTGTATTGTGGTACCTCTGAGTTTTGGTTTAAATGTACATAATTGATGTGAGTTGGAACTGTTTTGGTCGCGGGGGGGGGGGGGGGGTTCGCTGGGGAGGGGGGGCTGGGTTCTTACAATTTCAAATCTCCGCTTCTCCCCTCCTCTGTTTCTATACCTTGATGATGTTAGGGTGAGTCATCCCCACCAACGGATCGATGGGGGGGGCCCTTGTGGGGGTGCATTTTTGTTGCTTCAGTGACTCCGACTTTGCTGTGATATGAAGTCATGTTTCGGGTTCCTTCTCATGGCTTGCCACGGTGACCTTCCAAGCACTTCACCTATATGATGTATAATGTGTACAAGCACACAACTAACCCACGTGAACAGGCGCAGCCTTCCTTGGCACTCCTCAGGTGCTTAGAAACGATAGGATTAGGATATGTACCGGTTTGGAAAGGTACAAGGTTGGAAAGGTATGGGAAATAACATTTGTTATTTGATCATATACCACCTATTGTGCTTGCTTCTATTACAGACATGTTTCCTATAATGTGATGTTCTTTTGGACCTCTGTGGAAGGGTTTTTTTAAGCGAAACGCGTCAGGTTTCTTCCATCTGGATTATTACTTTACATCACTCTGTAGAAATGTTTTTTTATTACAGTAATTTATACATTTTTATTACAGTATTGTGTACATCTCCTAGACTATGTATAACCAAGAGCTGTGCAATGTGTAACAACACTGCCAGACCCAGGCAAAGTATCTGTACAAAGACACCAGCACCCTTGGAAAGGTCAGCGAAGGTCAAGGAGAACATCATTAACTTCTGGTAAATACCCATCTTTAATAATGCTTATCTCTACATTTGCTTGACAGCTGTGCCCTAAGTTCTACAACATATCCGTATAGTCCTTCTAGTTTTCTTCTAGGTTCACATAGAAAAGCACTGCTAAAGATCGGGGGAAAAAAACACCCCATTTGTTTTCTATTAATGTATAATGAGAGATTCTGCAAAAGCACACGACAGATCCAATATAAAGCCCATGCTCTTCAACACAACGTGCTCTATTACCATTACGTTCTAGTGCAGATGAGGAGCATATTTCTGGTTTGTGGAACAAATATTCGCGTGAAACATGTCACAAACAACATAGCAAGATACATTTTCATCTCACCGACAAACTGGGAATGCAGATAGACCTCACAATTGACATTTGGTGATTTGGTGTCTGGTCGTGTCCTACAAATAATTTATTGGATAATATATACAAACCGCAAGCCTCCACTGGTGTCTCTCCCAACACCCCCCCCCCCCCCCCCCGTCTATCTCGTCCTGGGGGAAACAGATTCTGAAATCTTCAGTGGTGCTAGTTGAGGTCTTAATCAAAGATCAGTCAAGTGTCACTCCCCGCCTCCTCTTCTTGTCTACTCGGAAGACCAGGAGATGTAGGGGGCAGGCGGTACTTGTACTGCAATAGCAGAGGGGCTCCGGGGCAGAGACAGGCTCCTTAATAGCACCATTATGCTAATCTCTTTCAGAGATGCAAGCAGATCTTCAGGCTGGAGGTTAATTTTGGGAACCCTTTAAATATGTATGTAATCAGGGCCTGGAACCCTTGCAGTCGTACCTCTCGTTACACATGCAGATGAGCTAGAGCGCGTGACCTACAGACTTTAACCCATTGTGCCCCTTTGCATGAGCCAGTAGGGTAACACCCAGATAGGAATTCTCACTGATGAATCTTATCTATTA
This sequence comes from Pelodytes ibericus, assembly GCA_036172795.1. Taxonomy (NCBI): domain Eukaryota; kingdom Metazoa; phylum Chordata; class Amphibia; order Anura; family Pelodytidae; genus Pelodytes; species Pelodytes ibericus. The sequence continues at coordinate 68,402,859 of CM069866.1, forward strand.
GAAAATCTTCAGATTCCATTCTTGTTATCCAAAAAATGTACCACCCACTTGCCCACCCAAACCTATCCTCAGTCCAGTGATCCATCTTCACTCATCCAAACCTATCCTCTGTTCAGTGTCTTAACTTCACTCATCCAAACCTATCCTCAATCCAGTGACTCAGCCTCACTCACCCAAACCTATCCTCAATCCAGTGACTCAGCCTCACTCACCCAAACCTATCCTCAATCCAGTGACTCAGCCTCACTCACTTTATCCTAAGATCAATACAGTGAATCAGCCTCACTAACCAAAACCTATCCTCAATCCAGTGACTCAGCCTCACTCACCCAAACCTATCCTTAATCCAGTGACTCGGCCTCACTCACCCAAACCTATCCTCAATCCAGTGACTCAGCCTGACTCACCCAAACCTATCCTCAATCCAGTGACTCAGCCTCACTCACCCACACCTATCCTCAATCCAGTGACTCAGCCTCACTCACCCACACCTATCCTCAATCCAGTGACTCAGCCTCACTCACCCAAACCTATCCTCAATCCAGTGACTCAGCCTCACTCACCCAAACCTATCCTCAATCCAGTGACCCAGCCTCACTCACCCAAACCTATCCTCAATTCAGTGACTCAGCCTCACTCACTTTATCCTAAACTCAATCCAGTGACTCAACCTCACTAACCAAAACCTATCCTCAATCTAGTACCTCGCCCTTTTCCTGCAGGCCTTATGGAGATAACACAACTCGCTACAGTATGTAATGTATGTCATGGTTGGGTTGGTAAAACCATGACTGTGAAAGCTAAATTTAGGAAAGAGTAGACTTGGATTTGACTTAGACTCCAGTTCCATTACGATTAATATTGCCCCCTGTGGGAAAATCCGCAGCCTCTGCGATAAATCCAATAAGGACCTTATCAGGGAAACTCATGTCTCCATTCTAACCCTCCGGAATGTTGTCTACCTTGAAGAAGATCCACTGATACAAGAAATAGGTTAAGATGGTGACACCAGCAGATTGTAATCAGACCGGCGAACATATCCACTTCACAAACGCAAAGAAAAGTTGAGAATATTTATGAGGATAATAGATTTTTGGCAGCCGCAGATATCTTTTTATAGGCCCGACACGTGGAAGATATTTTATAGAAGCTCTCAAAGTAGACCTCCCGGATCTCCGCGGCTCTCTCAACACCGCGCTTAACCCTTCAATGGCCTTGACGCGAAAGGAGGGGGGAAACACAACATTTTATTGCATTATTGGCTGTAATACATGACTGACCCCATCTACTTTATCATCGAACATTGTATGCACCACCGTAATGTAGAGGCAAAGTGCCTGGAAATGGACACCAATCTTCGTGGTAAGGTTGGGGGGGGGGGGGGGGGAATCTAAAGGACATCATTACACTGTCCACCGTGAACAAAGTATGTGCCTCTCCTTGAAAATGTACCAGACCCCAAAAAAAATTCTGACCCATCCCTATAGAAATTTAAAAAAATATTTGCGTGTGAATGCTGGGGAGCAGTCTGTAAACTTTTTCCATTTTAATTTTTTATCTTCTGTAATTATGGCACTTTTTGACAGATTCTTGGCTGCTTTCCCCCCTTATGTATGAATTCCCTGGTGGTCTTTGCTGGCTGGAGTATGGTGGGAGTTGTAGTGGCAAGCAGCAGGTGACTCAGATGTTTGACATTAATTGAAAAGTGTAGTTCAACCTGTGTTACTTTACAGAAAGGCCTTGTACAGACTCCGCTGTGTTTGCAGGAGTCCATGGGACCTCAGCCGTCCCTGGCTGTGATCCCGATAATACAGACAGACTTTTTGATGCCTGTCTGCAGGAACAGATGCAGAAAGGATGATCCTGGAGCTCTGGGAGGTTATATGGGGGCACAGGGCAGGAGTGATGCTCTCTCAGACTAGTGACCCAAAGAGACTGCCATCAAAAAAAAGGGAGATAAAGCAAATAGCAGGTGTGACCGCAGTCACTGACGAGAGCTGACAGATGGAAACAATACAGGAATAAGAAGGACGGTTAATCGCTTAGATAGGCAAGGCGGGTATAAAGTGGTCATTCCGGGACTCTTAGGCTGTACTCACATTGCCCACTGCCTCCCAGGACTTCCACAGAAATGCAAGAGTCTGGAAATCGCGGTATTAAAGTATAGGCCGCAATCTTTTTAGTTTGTATTTAATTAACAGTGACCTTGCGTATCATTGAGCTGCGTGACATGTTATGCTGAATATTGGACGCGTTTGTGCCCTCAAAGGAATCTGTGTTCAAAGAAAATTATATTTCCTTGGAAATTGCAGCTTTTTCGAATGTGGCCTGGCTTTATCTCGTGGGTTTCACAGACGCACGTTTTTTTTTTTTTTTTGAGTAGGGGATGTATGTTTCTGAGACCCAACATCCACTCGGCTTTCCCTACATTTTTTGTCGTAGAAAGCACGCATGATTATCACAGAGCTCCACAACAGATTATCACAGAGCTCCACAACAGATTTTCACAGAGCTCCACAAGAGATTATCACAGCGATCCACAACAGATTATCACAGCGATCCACAACAGATTATCACAGCGCTCCACAACAGATTATCACAGAGCTCCACAACAGATTATCACAGAGCTCCACAACAGTTAAGGTTGCCAACTTTTTGTTGATTGCAAAAAAAAAATACGGGTCATTGCTATTTGGTGGCAACCAGGCCTGGACTAGCCATTGGGCACACCAGGCTTTTAACCGGTGATCTGGGCCAAGCCAGGGTCACTAGGGGGTGGGTGCAGAGGGCCATGATGTCAGAACCTCAGCGGTCACGTGACCTAAGTCTTGGGTGAAAACTGTGTTCTGGGGTAAAGTCTGGGTGCTGGGGTAAGTCCTGGGTGTTATCTGGTTGCTGGGGTAAATTCTGGGTGCCCGGATAAGATTTTTTTTGTTTTTTAAAATAATGGGCTGCTCAGTCTAAAATGTCTGGGCCTTTTTTTTTTTTACCAGTCTCTGCATGGTTAATACAACTCTCAGCAATGTGCAGTGTGTGTGTGTGTGTGTGTATCACAGAGCTCCACAGCGATATGTGCAGTATGACAATGTATCACAGAGCTCCACAGCAATGAGTCTCCGAATATTGTGTTTATAAATACATGTTGCGTAAATAAACTCTCTTCTTTAACTCAATGACCTGCTCCGTTTCAGAAATAGCTATAAATAATTTGTCACCTCCGCACGACCATACACTATCAATTCTGAAACAATTAACGGCCAAGCGAAGAAAAAAAAAAAAGCACCATTCCTGGGCAGTTTGAATAAATACATTTAATGATGTTAAATGCTGTGTACTTGACAGGTTGGCTTTAAGCATGCATTGTCTCTGCAGATAGGACTGTGTTGTTTTTTTCCCCCAAATTCAAGCTTCTCCAAACACGCTCCATTAACTCTTTGAGCGACAGGAGGGTGGGTCCCTTCATTTCCTAAATACATCCATAAATTCGGCTTAGCGGGGAGCTAAGTGGGTAATAATTTGAACACAGGAGTATAAATGAATGTCAAGTTACATTCACATGGCTGATTTGTATTTGTTTGATTTTTTTTTCATGTTTTTATATAGAGTATATATTTTTTTCATGTGTTTATAAATATATATATATATTTTTTTTTTGTACATTTTTTATGTTTTTGTGGGGCCCAAGTTGGCACACAAAGCCGGCAACACATTGGTTATTTTACCCCCCAGGAAATCCTGTATCTTATATTTCCCCCCCCCCCCTCCCTGCGACTGTGCCTTAATTTTGCTCGCAGTGAAGCATTCTGGGACTAGTCCATAGACAAGAGGGTGAGAGCCACGACCCTCATATTTTTTTTTTACAGTGTTGGGATACATTCATTCAAGGACTCACTAAATTCTGTGGTAATGGGAAGACTTGACAGCTCGGAAAATAGTTACGAGCGGAGGAGTAATTGGTTTGCAGAAAGGGGGTAAAAGGATAGAAAGGATGAGAGAGAGAAAGAAATAAGAGGATGAAAGTGAAAGAGAATATGGATAGGATGGAAGATGGATTAAACCGGCCGAGTCTTCGAGATGTCGGACGTTCTGGGGTTCTGTCTGATCCATTTTTGCTCTCAACACCTGCTATCTCCAAAAAAGGTTACATAAAGTTCTATTGGTGTTGCTGTAGCAACAGTCCTGCCTCTTTCTTCAAGCCCCTCCTTTCTCGATGCTCTTGGAATTCAGAGGGCCCACTGAAATTATATTCAATGGAAAGCTACAGGAGAACGAAATCATTTTAAAGTAAAACTATAAGTGCCTTTCACGTTGATTTCTATATCAGCTAGTGTCATGAATCAAACCCATCACAGACACATTTAAAACACATTTTTCTCTATTACTGTACGCATTCCCTTGAAATACTGCCAACACAATGTATAGATGTTTTGGTTTTTTTTCCCCTTTTTAGTCACAGAACAAACAATAATTTGTGACATGTGATGTTATAAATGTTAACTGGGGGGGGTGGACTTTAAAAAAAAAATCATTTTCAATTCTGATTTGTAAGGGTAAGTATGACATCAAGAAAGCCATAGGTTTTCTTTAAAAGAAAAAAAAAAAAAATATATATATATATATTGTGTACTAAGAGAGAGAAATTACGGTTAAACGCAAAAAAAAAATCCCCCAAAAAACTCCTGTCTTGAAGATTAAGGAATTTAGAAAAATGCCAGACTTCTGCACATTGATATTGTGATTTATAGACATTTATAAATAATGTCTATTTTCATATCCATATATTTATTCACACTGTTTTCTGAAGAGCTTACAATCTAATTGTTGGGGACCTGGTGTATAGTAACATCCTGCCTAAATGTTGACAGTCTCCGTGCGAATGAATTTCTTTTCTCTGTGCACGGAGAGATTGAGAAATGTGTTTTTCTTACCTGTGCAGAGATGTGTCCTTTGACCTTGAATAACCTTGAGCTTTGAAAATACCTTAGCAGCGAGTTCAAGGATGGGAAGCCATTTGGAGACAGGGAGCCCACACTCTACTGCCTCCAAACATGTGCATGGTCACGCCTTGATCTAGCCTGGGTATAAATATTTATGGTTACTCTACACATAAATCCAATTTACACAGAAAGAGGCTTTGAATGAATTTTGTCATAGGAGCGAGTTTGTCGTCCCTTTAAGACAAACTTCTATAAATGTGTGTGAAAGGCTGCATGATGGGATTTTCGAAACAGCCGGCTGCGACTCTCTGATGGGAGTTGTAGAACAGGATCCTTTTGAAAAATAAAAAATAAAATTGGGTGGAGAAAAGGCACCAGGTGCCCAAAATCTGGTTTACCGTGTTCTAGCCTCCAGTAATGTTCTATTGTTAACCCCTGCAGTATAATCACCCTCCCTTTGATCACTGCTTACGTGGCAGGTGAACTTAATTATGCTTTAGCCAATTCATATAATCAAAACGTCTCCATTTATATTATGTTCATAGTTTTGTTGCCAATTGTATTAGACAGCTTTCTGTATACATTGTACAGCCAATTACACTGTATTTGCAGCATGCTCACACCTGTCTGCTAGGCATGTATATTATATCAGCCTGGGACTAGCTTAGCTCACCCACATTCTGCTTCTCAAATGCCTGCTATTCCTGGGAGTCTTGTTTCGAGGTTGGGGGAATATTTAGTGGAACATATCTACCTATTTGGACAGGCATTTTCTGTGCTGCTAAAACCAGATGAATTTAAAACTTGAGGGTGAGAGAGTTTGATGTATAAGGAGACCGAGGGTGGTTGATGCATGCAACTGCCTTCCAGCAGATGTGGTACAAGACGTGGTTAAGATAAGGTTTGAGATTAATGCACTGAACAGTTCTTATCTGCTGTGATTTTAAATTTCTAACTTGACACCAGGTACCTGGATCCTTAGTATACCTCCTATTATGTATCCATCACTCTCCATACCTAACCCGACTCTAGGGTTGCCATCCAGCCAGTATTTTACCGGCAGGTCGGTCAAAAATCAGCTTGACGCCATGTTAAATCTATGGAGGAAGTAGTGTGGCCGGTATTTTTTTTTTTTGTGGAAAAGGTGGCAACCCTACCTCGCTCGTATTGTAATATCGGCTGTAAAGCAGAGTATTTTGGCGGATGGTATATAAATCCAAATATATATAGATGTAAGAGGGTCTTGGATTAGTATGGCTGCTCCCAATGATTTCCTGTATCCCCCTGTGTTGCCCCCCTCTCTCTATTCAATGCACATCTCCCGTGCTTTGCCTAATCGCTCCGATTTCCCTGCTTGTATTCGTCTTCACCTCTGTATTTATGGCATTGTCCTGCCCGCACCCTTGGAACCCTTCTGCGATAGCCTGCATACGGGGTGCGATCGTCTGCAGAGACCTCCGGCAAAGCGTATTGGTCACAGGGCAAGATGCAGTGAATCAGCCGCTGTCAGCACAGCTTGTACCAGCTTTATATCATCTCCAGCCACACACTCGCGCTCCTTACCCCCACTCCCTTCAATTGGCTACACGTAACCTGCGGAATCTGTCACCTTGGCATTGGGTATAGTCTCCTGCCAAACCCGTAAATTGCCACGGTTTACATGTAATTGATGTATGAGTACAAAGAAGATCTGCGAGGCATCAATTCCTCTTCATATCGGAAAGTTTGTGCTGTAGTCCCGCGCCAAATAGAGACAAGATCGAATGGACTCCGTCCCTTTAATAGCCAATATAGGCAGGTGCCTGGGAGGGCTCGTTAGTATCCGTGACGTAGGGTACTTAGAGGGATAGTATTGATTCACAAAAAAACAAACAAAAAACAAAGCTTCATATAAATGTTATAAAGAATATATATTATAACGCCTGTGTTTAGATGCTCCTCCCCTTCTACTGACCATCATCTTTGGAATCCGGTTTCAGCATTTCGGCCTTTACTCTAGCTGGTCGGCGACCAGATAATACCACAACATTCTAAAAATGATGTCAGTGAAAGGGGAGGAGTCTGGCTATTTTTTGTCCTCTGCAGTAGGACACCTTCTAATAAATCTTGCCACTTGTTGGCTCAGCCACTTGTTGGCTGAGATTTATTCATAGTTGGAGTTTAGCTAGGCTCGGTTGGATATACTTGGCCCGACTTGACCCATACAGCCTGACAGCACAGTATCTGACTCGCATGTGATCCAAAAGCAGTATAACAACAAAAAAAAACACATTTGTTGGGGGATTTTAGACTTTCATCTTTTATCATCACCATCTGGCCATTGGAAGGAAAACAATTAAGCGAGGTATTCCTGAAAGATTGCATCACATTTTTAATCAAAATACTTTAATGAAAGAATACAAATAAAGTACCTTATTGAGCCATCTTTTGCCATATAACCCTGACAGGAGCAGACATCTTGTATAGAACCTTTGGGTCAGATGGGTTTGATCTTCATTCGTCTAACCCACGATTCTTAACAACATGGCCGCCACCTTTCTTTAAAACATTTCTATGTAAAACACCTACACATGATGCAATCTTTGATTTAAACGGTCGTCTTTTAAGACTCTATGTCAACACTTAATGCTCGGGTCATGTAACTGTTGTAGCACTATAGAAACCTCATGCCACAAAACGAGTATGGTCTCCAGTGTTGGGCGTAAATATCAAATTGGTTTGACAGCATAGGAGAGCCGTGGCTCTTAAAGGCATAACGAGGGAGTCGTGAACCATGTTTCATAGTGACTGCCGTCCGATACTACATCATTGGTTCTTAAGGGGTTAACAGGAGCAATGGTTGCCATTTGCAAAAAAAAAAAAAAATGTTGTAGATTCATGGAACCTCCTGCCAGAGGAGGTAGATCCGAGTGCTGGGATTCAGTGATGCATGGAGGCAGATGTTTATTTGCTGGCAGTATATGAAAAGGCTCCAACAGGCGCTGATGGAGCAGGTATAAATCAAAGCCAGATTATGTAGGTCAAGTAGATTTTACCTACAGGGAAATTCTGTGTTGTTGTTTTTTGTTTGTTTTTTTAATATAAAAACTGGGATTTACCTTCCATTGATGGGGAGCTTCAGATCAACACACAACATCTTTTGTTGTACTTTCTACAGTGCCAGGTAGCCTGGAGCTCTCCAAATGTTGTTTGACTACAATTCCCATCAACCCAACTACTGGAAACCAACCTCTAAACTCAGAGGGAACGTACATGTTTCTAGGAGATAGAGAGCATTCAGAGTGAAAACACACACATCATTGTGGGCTGTGAGCATGTGTAAGCCAGACCCAGATCACCTTTTGTTCCAATATGTCTAAACTTGTTAGGTCGCTTGCTATTTCTATGTTATGTTTGCCGATTGTAGAGTGCTGCTGGATATCATTTGAAGTCCCTCTTCTGTCTCCCGTTCTATTGTTCTCTCTTCCTCTCCCTTTCATGGCTGTCTCGTTCCGCACTATACACCGATCTGGCCTGATAGGGGCATTTGTTGACGATTCTACCCCTGATTTTCGGCTATATTCTGTTGGGCATTTCAGCTCTGCGAATACTGTGGATTTGCCCTACTCAGTGTGAACCAAAAGAATCAGAAATCGTCTAAAGTAGTCCTGCTCCCAATAATGAACGGGCTGGCTACTGACCAAATGGCTCCCATCACTCATAATATACACTGGGGGGCCAGGGGTAATAGCCATGATCCCACCCCCACCCCCCATATCAAAAATGGGTTTGGGAGCTGCTTAAATGTCTAAATTGCCCAGTTGGGGGGAAGGGGGATAAGTCACTCTCTCTATACTACATATGTTTTGTGGGCCAGGGAGGTGGCCAGTGGAATGGTCAGAGGGGCCTTATGGGTTTTTTTTTTCTTCCTTTCTCTCTCTCTTTCTTTCTTACTTCCCTTCTCTCTCCCCATCTCTCCTGCATCCTGTCTCTCCCCATCTCTCCTGCACTCTATCTCTCCCCATCTCTCCTGCACTCTATCTCTCCCCATCTCTCCTGCATCCTGTCTCTCCCCATCTCTCCTGCATCCTGTCTCTCTCCATCTCTCCTGCATCCTGTCTCTCCCCATCTCTCCTGCACTCTGTCTCTCCCCATCTCTCCTGCATCCTGTCTCTCTCCATCTCTCCTGCATCCTGTCTCTCCCCATCTCTCCTGCATCCTGTCTCTCTCCATCTCTCCTGCATCCTGTCTCTCTCCATCTCTCCTGCATCCTGTCTCTCCCCATCTCTCCTGCATCCTGTCTCTCCCCATCTCTCCTGCATCCTGTCTCTCCCCATCTCTCCTGCATCCTGTCTCTCTCCATCTCTCCTGCATCCTGTCTCTCCCCATCTCTCCTGCATCCTGTCTCTCTCCATCTCTCCTGCACTCTGTCTCTCCCCATCTCTCCTGCATCCTGTCTCTCCCCATCTCTCCTGCATCCTGTCTCTCCCCATCTCTCCTGCATCCTGTCTCTCTCCATCTCTCCTGCATCCTGTCTCTCTCCATCTCTCCTGCACTCTGTCTCTCCCCATCTCTTCTGCATCCTGTCTCTCTCCATCTGTCCTGCATCCTATCTCTCCTGCATCCTGTCTCTCTCCATCTGTCCTGCATCCTATCTCTCCTGCACTCTGTCTCTCTCCATCTCTCCTGCATCCTATCTCTCCTGCATCCTGTTTCTCCCCATCTCTCCTGCACTCTGTCTCTTCCCATCTCTCCTGCATCCTGTCTCTCCCCATCTCTCCTGCATCCTGTCTCTCCCCATCTCTCCTGCATCCTGTCTCTCTCCATCTCTCCTGCACTTTGCCTCTCCCCATCTCTCCTGCACTCTGCCTCTCCCCATCTCTCCTGCACTCTATCTCTCCCCATCTCTCCTGCACTCTATCTCTCCCCATCTCTCCTGCACTCTGTCTCTCCCCATCTCTCCTGCACTCTATCTCTCCCCATCTCTCCTGCACTCTATCTCTCCCCATCTCTCCTGCACTCTGTCTCTCCCCATCTCTCCTGCATCTTGTCTCTCCCCATCCCTCCTGCACTCTGTTCACAGACAGAGATATATCTTCCTATGATAACTGTTAAGGGAACCCTCTGACAACATTAAGGTTAAATATGTACGCGGGAGATAAGATGGGGGTTTTTTTTTGGCCTGTTCCGGACAGCTCCATTAATATGGGAGTCTGCTGGGAGTATTTGTACATTGCAGATGAGGTGGGCAGTCTCTCTTCGGGGGCCCTCCCCTCTCTACTCCCTGGACTCATATTGATAATTACATTGTCTTTTCATTATGTATGGGAGGTCTGGGGATTCCCTTCACAGCCAGCACAATTCATCTTTGGCTGTCACTGGCCCGGCTATTACTTCATTCACTTCAAGATGCTGATGGAGTCTGAATATGACTCTCCATATAGAACATCTTGATGGCTCATTGCAGTAACAGAGGGGGGGAGGAGGGGAGGAGGGGGGGAAACTAGATTAACCCCTTAAACAGGAATATTTATAGACATGTGGACCAGCAACCCCCACCCACCTTAATTAGGATAGGAATGCTAAAAATGGCATGAGGTGTAGAGAGGGTTATATGGAAAATGATTATTTAATCCTGTGCAGATCAAGATGCTGGTTTTATATCAATAATTATTATTATTAACAGAATTTGCTTGAGAATGTGAGAGTAAACTGGGGTTTTCCATGTGTTGAGAGGAGCTGTCCAGTACTTGGTGCTGAAAAGTGGCCAGCTTCTTCCTTCCCATAATCTGCCTCCCACCTAAACCTTACTGCTGCCCCTGCACCCCTCCATCTATCTCCCTCCCCATAATCTGCCTCCCACCTAAACCTTACTGCTGCCCCTGCACCCCTCCATCTATCTCCCTCCCCATAATCTGCCTCCCACCTAAACCTTACTGCTGCCCCTGCACCCCTCCATCTATCTCCCTCCCCATAATCTGCCTCCCACCTAAACCTTACTGCTGCCCCTGCACCCCTCCATCTATCTCCCTCCCCGTAATCTGCCTTCCACCTAAACCTCTCTGCTGCCCCTGCACCCCTCCATCTATCTCCCTCCCCATAATCTGCCTCCCACCTAAACCTCTCTGCTGCCCCTGCACCCCTCCATCTATCTCCCTCCCCATAATCTGCCTCCCACCTCAACCTTACTGCTGCCCCTGCACCCCTCCATCTATCTCCCTCCCCGTAATCTGCCTCCCACCTAAACCTTACTGCTGCCCCTGCACCCCTCCATCTATCTCTCTCCCCATAATCTGCCTCCCACCTAAACCTCTCTGCTGCCCCTGCACCCCTCCATCTATCTCCCTCCCCGTAATCTGCCTCCCACCTAAACCTTACTGCTAAACCTGCACCCCTCCATCTATCTCCCTCCCCGTAATCTGCCTCCCACCTAAACCTTACTGCTGCCCCTGCACCCCTCCATCTATCTCCCTCCCCGTAATCTGCCTCCCACCTAAACCTTACTGCTGCCCCTGCACCCCTCCATCTATCTCCCTCCCCATAATCTGCCTCCCACCTAAACCTTACTGCTGCCCCTGCACCCCTCCATCTATCTCCCTCCCCATAATCTGCCTCCCACCTAAACCTTACTGCTGCCCCTGCACCCCTCCATCTATCTCCCTCCCCGTAATCTGCCTCCCACCTAAACCTTACTGCTGCCCCTGCACCCCTCCATCTATCTCCCTCCCCATAATCTGCCTCCCACCTTAACCTTACTGCTGCCCCTGCACCCCTCCATCTATCTCCCTCCCCGCTGTCTTCTTAAAAGGGACTCAATCACCTAAACATTGTTTTTTAATTTAATTTAAACAATCTGTACATTGTGAGTTCATGAATGGATGGGAGTGCGGGGGGGGGGGGGGGCTGCTTTACATGTTGTTTCTTGGTTATGACATCACTTTGTGGCATGTTATGCCAGTTACACATTTCCCAGTGAAATGAGTTATTTTGGATATCAAGCCACGGGTGATGAAATGTACAAGAGACACCTGGGTGTCCAAATCCATTACAGCACATCTATTAAATACTCTTATACTACTTCCTCGTTTTTATTGCTACTATCTGCAATATACAACTGTATCTCTTTCCATCTCTCCTGCTGTGTAGCTGTTACCCCACCTCTCTGTGCCACCATCTCTTCCTCTCACCCTTTATACCTTTCCTATATTACACCCCCCCTCCCTTTACCAGCGTACCCCTTTCTCTGTCCTCCCCCTTTTCTATCCCTCTCTGTTTTAGTTGTTCACTCTGCCGATTATTACAATCCCTCCTTGTCCTCCTCCTGTGTTCCCCCTTCATTCCCTGTCTTTCTCTCATTTTCACTTTCTCTCTCCGTCACCATCCCTCTTTGTCTCTCCTCTGCCTTCCCTCTTTCTCTCCCCTTTTCTCTCTCTCTCTCTCCTTCATTGCAATCCCTCTCCCCCTCTCTCTCCTCTTTATGCCAGCTGTTATTGCCATGCTGAGTGCTCTCTGGCATATAATTTACTGTGGGTAAAGTTACAATCACTCCGCTTTTCAGTCAGATTTGGGTTGATTTTCGTATTTCTTGAAAGTGTTTGGCTACAGGCCAGGTGTGAGCCATCCCATCTTAGTCCGACCCGTGTTTCTTGCCCTTCAGTTTCTCTCTGTGTGTGTGTTTGCAGTGTGCTGTGCTATGTATTAATCCGTTTGGTGTGTTTGTGAGTCCTTTCCTGTGTTTATATTATATCGTGGTTTCTGTGTTTTTACACAGTTTGCAGACAAACGTTATTCGCGAAACCTTAAATGTCTTCTCCCGCACACTTGCACGCTTGTACCGGTGTGTGGCATTGTGTTGTTACCGATGTACAGTAGCAAGCTATTTGCTCTATTGCTGTCGTATGTGTGTGAAGTTGTGCCTGTACGTTGTGGTGTAGTGTACTTTCCTTGTGTCTGTTGCTGTTATCACTGCATTATTTTTGGTGCTATTTATATTATTATTTATACTATTTTTGGTGCTATTCATATTATTTTATTTGTGGCGTTATATCATTAATTTCATTGCGTGTTTTGCTCATGAGCTGGTGCATGCTGGCAGCTGTGATGTTTGTGATGTACTGTGTGTCGTTGTGATCTGTTCTTGGGTTTGTGTTAGAATTTGTGTTCTTTCGTAATGTTGTAGCACATAGGGTAAGTTTGTGTGCGTGTGTGTGCTCTCCTTTTGCTGTGTGCTGGTCTGTACACAGTCATGGGTATAGTGTAAATGAAGGCACTTTCTTGTGTTGTGTGTTTGTGCTGTTCTGTGCACTTGTGGGCTCTGTGTGTTGCTTGTGCTGTTTTTGTTATAATGCACACTCTTTTTGCTGATTTCCTCCCCGTCTCACAGAATCGGCAGCTGGCCTTCATGTAGCAGGAATATAATCTCCGCCATGTGGGTCCAATAAAGATTCTCGTCTTATTTTATCCTCGCAATGTCGGCTATTACTGCTCCCTACACATGCTCGGCATGACTCCTCTACTTTACCTGTCTCCCTCTTATGACTGATTCATTTTACAACATCCCTCTCTCCTGCTAGCTTCCCCCATCTCGCTCATTCTCTACTTGCGCTTCATCTTCTTCACTTTACCAGTGTCCCTCCTTCCCTGTGTCTTTTCCGTACCCTCTCCCTCTGTATTTCTCGTCCCCATCCCCCTGCCCTGCTCTTCTCCCTCCGGCCTCCCCATCTCTCTAGCTCGTGCCGGCTGCAGAGAGCCGATAAATCTTGTGACATTTTTCCGTGACCTTTTTAAGTGGCAGCTTTGCGCCCCTCGTCTGTCACTACCTCACTCTCCCATTGCAGAGCAGGTCACCCGAGTGCTCCATATGCCCACTCTCCCTGCGGGGATGCTGTTTTCGGCCGTATCCCGAATGTCACCCGCTTCCCAAAAAGGTCAGCCGTTCACTATCTCCCCCAAAATCATCCCTGACGCGTTTTGTTTGTTAAAGGTCCAGTCTAATTTCATGGTGAGAAAATTAGTAACTGGGCATGTCAATCTGCGGTCTGGACTCTCCATTGAACAATAGAAGACAGCTTCTTCGAACAGCTAAAGAAATGTTTCAAAATAGAGGCCGAAAATATGGAATTTGCAATTGCAAATGCTTTTTCCTTATCAAGATAGGGGAAGACTTTTTCAAGTTGCACTGATTTCCTTTGTGTTTTGCCATACAGGAAGTGCTCCAGAGAGCAAGTGCGTATGAGAATCTCTTTCCCCAATAGTTATAGTTTACATATTTACATCTATTTACGATAATATACCTTTTCTTTTTTTTACACAGGATAGTGTTTGTATTATTGTAACACACATTTTAACCCCTTTCCCCTCGAGAGGAGCATTATGCCTGTACAGATTCAACCCAAATACTTAAAAAAAAAAAAAAAAAGCAGGAATGATATTTTTTTTTATAACCTTTTTCATTTAAAGGTCTTTTTATTTTCGAAATCATTGCTAGCTACAGCCACAAATTTCTGGTACCTTCTTGTTTGTTTGGCTCCTCAACGTATCTCGGACTCGGCCTTGGGTCTGGTCTTCGACTTTGTCTATTAAAGTACATCTGATGCTAACCAGTCCCCGACATATTGGGGCCCTTTTGAGCCCAGTCGGCTGTGCGTCAGTCAGATTCTAGCTTCTTAAGAAGAACATACTGACTAAAAGGTTATTAAGGCCTCCCTCGGGGGTGGCTCGGGGCCACCCTTGCCAGCATAGACACCTCTATGATACATAAACCTTTGAGCACTGGACATCTAAGCAAATCCGCTGCATTCCCGGGCAAAAAGAAATAAAATGTCCTACAGAATAACATTGTGTAGATCTGATATATTTCCCCCCTCTGCGTTTACTTTGTCTGGTGACCCGAAATATATTTAGAGGTTACAATATAATGTTCAGCTGCCATCCTTTGGTCTCCAAAGCGTTCTTTGTGATTGCTTTATGAGAGGGGTTATATAGTTCTAGTTCCCATAGATCTTCGTTAGTCACTCTGTTCCCTTAGGGCTAAACATATAAACCTTGGACTATTTACCATAATGCAGATAGATTTTTGTTTGATTTACTTAAAGAGGCAGTACTACCTGGCTTATGTTCCGGATTACATAAGAAACGTATTTATTTTTTACATTTAAAAACTTTTATAGTTCTCCTGTATTTTTACATTGTAACTAATTTCACTGGGGCTTCTTCGTTTTGGGGAATCACTGAAAGGAATTATACAGGAGGAAAATTAGCTTCCTGTTTGAGAAAGCGCTTGTATTAGTCATTACTGTGGAATCAGCCTCTATCTTCAAAATCAGCTGTTTAAAGTGCTTGGAATGCAGGAGTATCAGGGGTCTGTACCAGCTTTTCGTTTTACATTTGAAACTAATTTCATCAGTGAGAGGAACTACATAAGAGGTAGGGCGGCCTTCTCAGCACTCCACTGACAAAGCGCTGCCATGATGCACCCTGTCTGTGGCTATGGCACTGCATTATCACTAGCATTGGTGGAGCAGTCAGGAGAGCTGGACCACAAGGGGATGGGGTGAAAAGCGCCAGGGAGGGGATGGGCGGAGCTTGAAAAAAAAAATAGTTTGACCTTGAATCCCAGGACAGAGCTGGCAAACCCAGAGCCTTTGTTTGTCCTGTTTGTGATCCTGGAAATCAAGGGGAAATTACTTTGATTTGCGATTTTATTTTTATTTATTTTTTCCATTGCGGAAAAAAAAATTGGACAGCTATTTTAATGTTTACTCTATGTATGGCGTTGTTAAAAAATAAATAAAAATATATATATAGTTTGTCTTGAAATCTATATGCTATTTTTTTGGCTTTGTAATTATAGTGGCAGAGTTTCATTGTGAGATGTTTTCAATTGAGTCCACAAGGCAGGTACTGAGGCTTTGAAGCAAAACCTCCAAATACCAAGGAAATGTCGGCTTAATTTTGATGTGGAGAGAGGGGCCGTCGCCCCTCAGCTTTCATCTTAATGCTGCGCCATAATTTGCCTTCTTTGCAATTTCTTGCAAGATATTTGGAGGTCGGTCTGGGTTCTGCTGTGTACTACAAGATGTGATGTGAGCCCTACAGGATCTAGTAACCTCTACCAGTCACACTTTATTCTGCACTGTTTATTGCTTATTATAGATAAAGGAGATCCCTGCGGAGCAGAGAGGAAGATCTGTGCAAGAGTGGAGGAGAGACAATGCAATAACAACTGAATTATGTAAAAGATTGTATTGCCCCCACTGGGTGAATAAAATAAATGCTGGATAATATGTTGAGGAGCATCCATGAGGGGTTATAGGGAGGAGGAAAGGGGTGGAGCTATAATTATGGAATAAAGGGAGGAGCTATTGCAATGGGTATAGAGGATGAGCCATAGGAATATGTATTGAGCAGCAGCTATACAAGTCATTGTTTAATTAATTAAATCTCGCAGGATGTGTAATAGGGATGGATTTACTAGCTTGGTGGAAAAGGTTATAGAGAGCAATTAGTGGAGTTACAGGGAGGGGTTTTATGGCATAATGGGAGGAGTTTGGGGATGGGTTCCTATATATATTAGGAGGTGTTATAGGAAGGTTTTTGGGTGTAGTAGGAGGGATTATTGGGAGCGGTTTTATGGCTTAACGGGAGTTATAGAGAAGAAATTTATGGTGTAATTGGTGCAGTCACTGGGTGGGGGGGTTATGGCGTAATGGGAGGAGTTAAATGGAGGAATTCTACGGCGTAGTGGGAGGGGTAACGGAATGTTTTGTGGTGAAATGTGAGAAGATATAGAAGGAGAGTTTTATGCATAATGTAAGGAGTTCTATACGTTTTATGGCGTAATGGGAGGAGTTATATGGAGGGATTTTATACCGTAGTGAGGGTAACAGGGAAGGTTTTGTGGTGCAGTGTGAGAAGATCTAGAGGGGGCGTTTTATGGGATAATAATGTATGGAATTCTAGGGGTTTTATGCCGTAATGGGAGGGGTTATGAGGAGTATTTTGTGGTATAATTGTAGGACCTATTGGGAGAGGTTTATGGCATAAGTGAATACGAGATTTGTGCGTAATGGGAGGGGTTATGAGAAGTATTTATTCATGTGATTCTAGGACTTATCAAGAGAAGTTTATGGCGTAATTAAGATTTTTGTCCGTAATGGGAGGGGTTACATTAGTTACATGGATAAAATGCCTTGCAGGAACTTGCCGGAAGATGCTTTGTCACTAGCAGAGGAATTGGTTGGCGATAGATTAAACTCTTATTGAACCTTAATTTCTACCCGACGAGAGAAGCACTTTAAAACCATTTAGCAGCTGATACTGTCATCAGATTAGGTCTGAACATAGAACAAACGCTGGGATACCCAGAGTCTGCATTTTAATCCAGCAGGAGCAGGAGGGCAACAGAGGGCTGAGTAAAAAGGGGGAGAAATAAGGAAAATAATGAAATCGAGCGAGAGGGAGAGAGGGTAAAAGAGAGGAGGAGGAAAGAGAGTGAAATGGAGGGACGAAGAGGCATGCCCATAATGTACAAACTAAATACTGTATATTATCTGCCTAATAGTGCCATGGGTAGCTATCCTCACTTAATATAATCTCAGGAGGCATTTTTTATGCCAGTTAAGCTGTGTTGCGTACAAAGCATGTCTGACCCAGGGGTACAGACCCTCGCCTCCAAGTACCACTGTTAAAATCTGTTGTATTATTATTATGTTTTATGTTAAGGCCTACTGCATAATTTAACGCTGGTTGGACGTGGGATATTTCCAGATCTTATACCACAACTCCTATAACTCACAGATACTAAACCACAAGCGGAGAAATAAGGCAAGGGACTTAGAAAAAGTGTTTGATTATTTTGCAAAGAAGAAAGCGAGAATTTTGCGCAGGAAGGGTGGTAAAGATGTGGCGGTTTCTCAGACAAGGCAATCTTTAGGATATATAATATTGGTACATTTTTAGCTAGAGCATGCAGGCATGCATGGGTGAATCATTTAAAAATGGCCGTCCGGTTAATCAAATGTAAAATGAATTGGGAATAATAATTCCGTTTCTCCTCATGGAAGAGCCGGGATATGTCACAGGTCACTGAGATATGATGTCATATCCCTACTCCCACCATCACTGGGTCTGAGCATGGGCAGGGAGGGTAAGGAAGGGACAAGTCTACCAGTTTTCTCTCCACCTGGAGGGGTGTAGAGCTCTACCACACAGTATTTGGGGCAATTTGCATAGGGCTCCTAGGCCCTGACAGAATTACCTCTATAAGAACTGTGAGTCCCAGGTAACCGGTCCATGTTTTAAAGATTAAACGGGGGTCGGATCCTGGGGTTCCTCAATCTAAGGTCACAAATTCTTTCCTGAGGTTAAAAAACATACATCTTTTAATAGAAAGTATGGAGCACTGTGGCTGACTGTCATTTTTTTTTTCCCTTTTTATTTTATTCCTTTTCTTTCTAACGGTCAGATAAAACTTCAGCCTAAATCTCATGGCTAATGATCTGTGTCAGTGTAAAGACCTTAGTTAACAAGCTTCTTCCTTCTGACACAGCTACCGCACAATATCATCACAAATGTCAAAGAATATTCTACTGGCTGAGGCATACTATCTGTCCAGAGCGCTGCCTCACTATCTAACCATCTAACCACACTTCCTCCTTCTTTTATTTTTTTTTTATTTACTGGTTTTTTTGCCCCCCCAAAAAGGGGGGGGGGGTTAGTGGTTACGTGGAGCGATGTGCCAGCAGTGTTGGTTGGGGGCTATTAGATTGACATCTACCTCCTTTCTTTGTTGCAGTGCTCTCCCAAGAGGTTCAGGCTGAGAACGTCACGGTGATCGAAGGAGGTACCGCGGAAATCAGCTGCCAACTCCACCAGTATGATGGGTCCATCGTGGTAATCCAGAACCCCGCCCGCCAAACCCTCTTCTTCAATGGCACGCGGGGTAAGCAGCGGTTCATTTTGTTGAAGGTACTAGTGTTATCAGGTAACACTGGCCTCCAGCCACAGAGACAAAAAGATGAACGAAATGGAACTCGCTCAAAACCATTTATAAATTTGGTTGATTTTAATGCGACATTTTTAAAAAGCTAATTAACGAGTTCTTTTTTGGGGGCATATTCAGACTGCCAATTAAACACAGGGGGTGGGGGGCTATACACTGTAAAAAGTAGGCATTATTACCTGTATCTGGAAAATGTATCCTACCTGGTTACAGCTCTGCTATTAATGCAGAGTTCCCTGACCTGGTAACTGCTGA
This sequence comes from Pelodytes ibericus, assembly GCA_036172795.1. Lineage (NCBI taxonomy): Eukaryota > Metazoa > Chordata > Amphibia > Anura > Pelodytidae > Pelodytes > Pelodytes ibericus. The sequence goes on from CM069866.1 coordinate 68,422,032, forward strand.
GTTCATCTGGAAACATGACACTCCATTGGGGTAAAGTCCGACCTCTCGTATCTAGATGAGTACGCCCATGTAGCAAGTTCCGCAGTAGGCTAGCAAGATGTCTAATTTTCCTGTATAGATGAAGGAAAACACTTTTTTTTTCCTTTCTTTCGACAAACGCTGGAGATGAGACACACCAGAAGAACCTGCTTTCAGGAATGCTTTCAACACTAACATATGTTTATTTAAATTGACACCTACAAGAGAAAGATCGCACCATGTTGCTTACGGCGATGTTTATATGTAAATAATCCGGTGACTTTTTCCCTTTAATTACTTTTTGACTCCACATATAGAAACATAGAAACATAGAATGTGTCGGCAGATAAGAACCATTCGGTCCATCTAGTCTGCCCAATTTTTTTTTTTTTTTTTTTTGAGTACTTTTATTAGTCCCCCGTTCCCGGGGCAAACTAAGCAGACATTCTTGACAGAGAAACAGGGTGGTTGGAGAAGACTATATAAATGGCTCAGACACTGATTTTCAAAGGGTTACAATATCCACCTGTAAATTAGATTAAAAACATCACAATTGGTTTGCGCCCTAGGTACTGGCCACCATCACCATACACCCCCAGATGCAAATGATCTGCTATCGGGGTGATGACTTCATTACTGTGTTTTTGTAGCTGAGACGGGGGGTGGCAGCACATTTAGAACTCTGTTGCACTATGCATTTGCTTTGTATTTATATATTTTTTTGGGGGGGCTCCAGCTACTTGCTCCCATCACCTTTCAATTGATCTGCTATAGGGGTGATTAATTAAGTGCTGCGTTCCTATTGTGGAGATAGGGGTGCCACCCCATTAATATTTCTGTTGATCTATGCATGTGCTTTTAAATGTGCCACAAATGAAGGCAAATTTTATTCCTGACCTAAAAAAAAAAAAACGGTTTGGCTGACAACCCCTCTGATAAAAACTCTGTTAAACTAAAGGTTTTTTTAAAAAAAAAAAAAAGCCACGGATAAGCCAGCTCCTAGTGTGTAATAATATGATGAGGCATTTTTATACCCATGCATTCAGATGAGCAGACAGCAGGGCTTTAGGAAGGGAAGTGGAGATGAGGGGAGGGGGGCTGTTAAACATTACTGTTTATCATAATGACACCCCTCCCTCCAATGATCAGGGCTAATTCTATCCCACTTCTATATTTATCCAAACATCTGCAGCCTGAGTTAAATTGCTCTAACTTCAGCAAAAACACAGAGAAGGGGAAAGGAGGGGGCTACGTGGTGTACAGGGGGAGCCAAAATCTTCCTTTTCAAGAAACGCTTCCTCAGTTCTACTCGCTTATGCATATCTGAGAAAGAGCACCTCCTTAAAGCTAGAGGGGGGAAAAAATGGCTACTCCCCCTCTATGCAAATGTCACATATACATAGAATCAAATCCTTTTGTTTTGCTCTACGCTCGTGAAGTTGAAGTGCTTACTCATTTAAATGTCGGAAACCGTGAAATCTTGTTTTGTCAGTTGAATTCCTCTCAAGTTGTAGAGCGCTTGTTCTTTTTTTTTTTCCCGAGTCAAAAATGTCCAACGCTTGTCAAATTGGTCCAAAGGCCTGATTATAAGATAAAATAAAGCTAGCTCCTTCTGTATGAAAGATCTAGTTACCCCAAATCCTGGGTGTCCAGTAAATTTATTCCAAAGTAGAGCACAACATTCAAACATCCATGTGTCCAGACTCCAGCTTGCAATGCTTCCACATAAAGTATTTTGTGTGTGTGTGTGTGTGTCCCATTCGATTGCCCTACCTCGGAGTATGGAGCATTGGTGGTCTGAGTGTTCTGTGTCCTTGGCATAGGAATAAACCATTCCAGCTCTGACTAAGAGGTGTCTGAAGGATTATTTTTGGTGAGGGTTGATGCCTATTTGTGACGTGACCTTTTAATATTCCTAGTTACCTCAGGGACTATACAATGCTCAGTTTACCAAAGCTGAGCATTATGGGAGTCATAGTCCACGGTAAACGAAGTTCCAGGAATTGTCTCTTCGATGATCTCTACAGGGGTTTTATTTGACAGATGTACAAGGGGCAGCTTTGCCTCTTGTACTTTTCAAGATGAAGAATACAGGCAATCCCTGGGTTTTATTGGCAAACAGCTGTGCCAGGAAACGGACACGATCCCTGATATAAGATAAGGCCAATGAAAGCATTCCGATTTTTTTTTTTTAGCATAGGCAGAGATTGGGCAGACTGGGCTGAATGGTTCTCATCTGCCGACACATTCTATGTTTCTGTAGTAGTTTGGCACTCCTCTTCTACAGGTTTTTCTTTCCCCCCCAAAAAGAAACTGTATACGATAGATTTAGGACGATCTATTAAATTGCTATACTGTACCCACATTAAAATTAGAAAGTTGCATTAAAGGACAACTATAGCAAAAGGTGAAGTTCTGTTAAAATAAAAGATTGCATCAAGTGTTGGCATTTTATGTAGAAATGCTTTAAAGAAAGAATACAGATAATGTACCTTATTGAGCCATCTTTACTCCATATAGCTCTACCAGGAGGCAGACATCTTTTTTAGAATCTTGGGTCAGATCTTTGTTCATCTGAGCCAAGGTGAGTGAAGATCTGACCCAACATTCTAAACAACATGTCTGCCGCCTGAGAGAACTATATGGAGTAAAGATTCTAACCAACGTGTCTGCCCCCTGAGAGAACGATATGGAGTAAAGATTCTAACCAACATGTCTGCCCCCTGAGAGAGCTATATGGAGTAAAGATTCTAACCAACATGTCTGCCCCCTGAGAGAACTATATGGAGTAAAGATTCTAACCAACATGTCTGCCCCCTGAGAGAACTATATGGAGCAAAGAAGTCTTAATAAGGCGCTTAATTTGTATCCTTTCATTAAATAATGTATTTATAAATCATCTACACTGGATACAATCTTTCAATTAAACATAATGTAATTTTTTGCTACAGTTGTCCTTTAAAAGGAATATATATTTTTTTTAAAAGATAAAAATAAAACCCACACATCATGCAGCATAATATAACTTTTTTTTTTATTATGGTGACATCCAGCAACCTACCCGTAGGTGTCTGGATCTCAGTGGGATAGCAATGTATTTAGGTGGCAATGCTCTAGATTCAGGTGTACAAGCAGTCATCAAAGACCGGAAGGGATAAGGGCGGATAAAGCGCCACTGTTTACCATAATTACCCCTCCCCTGTATCCTATGATCAGCTCCGTGCAGCTCCACCACCTGCTGGGAGCTCGGAAGTTCTGGAAAGCATGCTATTAGGAGCCGCTGAAATCCGTGTGGGAGACCAGCAATATAATTTCCATAAGAAACGGGTTCTGAAAAACTAAGACCTGGGGCTGTTGTTGAACCCAAACTACTGGCTGGGCGACTCAGGGTAGTGAGAGCCTTACAGGACAGCTGGAGGCCCTCAGCTTGTCCGCCTCACGCTCTCCAGAAAGCGCATAACACACACACACAAAGAAAAAAAAGTACAAACTTAATTATCATATTTTCCTTTAAATTTTAATGAGCGCGGATTATCCCCAAATCTTTAAACACTTTGCTGAACATACATTTATTTGTCTAATGTGCTTGTTCAAACTATTTACCGATTTTTCTCAATGACCTTCAGAAAGTCTCTCCGCGGCCCAGCATGCGCACACATCTATCTCGCTCTGATGCGGCCTCTCTTGTGTGTCTCCCCCTCACCTCTTTATATTATCTGCCTCCATTGTTGTTATCTTTATTCACTGTCTGTCTCATTGTTCTCCCACAGCTCTGAAGGACGAGCGCTTTCAGCTGATCGAGTTTAACCAGAAACTGGTGAAGATTCACTTGTTAAACGCCAAGTTAGATGATGAGGGGGGATACTTCTGCCAGCTGTATACGGAGGACACGCATCATCAGATTGCCACTCTCACTGTGCTCGGTGAGTGCTTAGTAATACTCAGCTTGCTCAACACAGTCCCATGTCATACACCGTATCTGCCCAACACAGTCCCATGTCATACACCGTATCTGCCCAACACAGTCCCATGTCATACACCATATCTGCCCTACACAGTCCCATGTCATACACCATATCTGCCCTACACAGTCCCATGTCATACACCATATCTGCCCTACACAGTCCCATGTCATACACCGTATCTGCCCAACACAGTCCCATGTCATACACCATATCTGCCCTACACGTTCCCATGTCATACACCGTATCTGCCCAACACAGTCCCATGTCATACACCGTATCTGCCCAACACAGTCCCATGTCATACACCATATCTGCCCAACACAGTCCCATGTCATACACCATATCTGCCCTACACAGTCCCATGTCATACACCATATCTGCCCTACACAGTCCCATGTCATACACCATATCTGCCCTACACAGTCCCATGTCATACACCGTATCTGCCCAACACAGTCCCATGTCATACACCATATCTGCCCTACACAGTCCCATGTCATACACCGTATCTGCCCAACAGAGTCCCATGTCATACACCATATCTGCCCTACACAGTCCCATGTCATACACCGTATCTGCCCAACACAGTCCCATGTCATACACCGTATCTGCCCAACACAGTCCCATGTCATACACCGTATCTGCCCTACACAGTCCCATGTCATACACCGTATCTGCCCAACACAGTCCCATGTCATACACCGTATCTGCCCAACACAGTACCATGTCATACACCGTATCTGCCCAACACAGTCCCATGTCATACACCGTATCTGCCCAACACAGTCCCATGTCATACACCGTATCTGCCCTACACAGTCCCATGTCATACACCATATCTGCCCTACACAGTCCCATGTCATACACCGTATCTGCCCAACACAGTCCCATGTCATACACCGTATCTGCCCTACACAGTCCCATGTCATGCACCGTATCTGCCCAACACAGTCCCATGTCATACACCGTATCTGCCCAACACAGTCCCATGTCATACACCGTATCTGCCCTACATAGTCCCATGTCATACACCGTATCTGCCCTACACAGTCCCATGTCATGCACCGCATCTGTCCAACACAGTCCCATGTCATACACCGTATCTGCCCTACACAGTCCCATGTCATACACCATATCTGCCCTACACGTTCCCATGTCATACACCATATCTGCCCAACACAGTCCCATGTCATACACCGTATCTGCCCAACACAGTCCCATGTCATACACCGTACCTGCCCAACACAGTCCCATGTCATACACCGTACCTGCCCTACACAGTCCCATGTCATACACCGTACCTGCCCAACACAGTCCCATGTCATACACCGTATCTGCCCTACACATCCCATGTCATACATCATATCTGCCCTACACAGTCCCATGTCATACACCGTATCTGCCCTACACAGTCCCCTGTGATACAGTATTGTGTGATACACAGGAGCCATCCAACATAGTCCTATGGAAAGCTTCTTCCCATACTCTATTAATGAGAGTTATAATATCACGCTATGCATTACCAGTAGAGTGTTACCCGCATGCAATATATTCCATTTTATGTCGCTCGCAGTTCCTCCTGAAAACCCTCTAGTGGAAATTAGCAAGCAAGCCGTAGAGGGAGAAGAGGTGGAGTTGACTTGTATTGCGCCACGGACAAAACCTGCCGCCACACTGACCTGGCGCCGGGACCGTCGTGAGCTGAGGGGTGAGTCTAGCTGTATGTATTGGACAGATTGGTGGGAACATCTGATCACATAAGATCCAATACACCTCAACCATTCCATGCCCCAAGCTAAACCCCGATCATATCAATATTATTATACATTTATTTGTACAACACCAATATATTTGACAGCACTGTACAATGAGATGCATCTTTGAAGACAATGGATCAAGTTTGGGCCTAGTAAAAAAAAAATGTCTGCCTACCTCTGCTTCTAAAAGGGGCTAGGGCACACAAGAGCTATGATGTTTGGGAACCAGATTTCCCATAATGCTCTGTCAGCTTTAAAGTGGACGGACCATCATGGGAAACACAGTTCCCAAAGGTCCGACCTGCCAAGGTTGGCCATCACTGCACTAGACTAATGCCGAGATATAGTCACAAAGGGAGTATGTTTCTCCGACAAGGAAGGAAATGAGAGCGGGAGAATGTTGTGTTTATACCAGAGATTTTGTCCCCCCCCCCCCCGGGTACCGTAGAAGTGTGCTGTAGTTGCGGAGAGAAACTAAAAGGTTTGTGCTTATGATAAGAATTTGTTCAGGGACTCGACGTGGCTGGAGGGTGATTGAAACTGCGGAGAGATGAAGACCAGAAGGATACTGAATTACACCAGATAAGGATGTGCGTAGAGCGGCTAAACATGGATATAAATAGAGAATATATAGAGAGTGCCTGTGCCTCTCAGATAGGGGACAGATAATAAGATAATGATGGAGCAGACAGATAGATACTTAGCCGACAATCTGTAGATTATCGAAAGTCTTGGAAAGATTCCATTTTGCACAGTTACGGCATGCAAGCTCGGCTGCTCGACTCCTCTTTATTATCCACCTGGATTCCCAGAGCACGCCGCTGCTTTGACGCCATAGCCGTGTGTGTTGCGGCTATAAAAACCGATGCACGGTCGGATGAGCCGCTTGGGACAACTGCCTTCTGGTTCTGCCTAGCTGATTAGCATACGAGGATGCGGATGTGGAAAGCGTCATGTTTAGGGGAAGGAAGTGGCAGGATACCAGGGCTCAATTGTGATCAGTGACAAATGATAGCTTTTAGTGCGCGTCCAGGCCCCTCCCCCGGCGCCTTGCCATCGCTCCTGCTTATTAGTTGCAAACAGATTGATTTTTTTTTTTTTTTTTATCTCCTGCCACAGTTCTGTGATATTTTCCCCGGCTCTCGTTTATGATTTCTATAATCGAGCCTTTGTGCGCGTGACTAAGATTTGGCACTCGTGCTCGTTTGGAACCATGGTGTGCAAAGCATTATGGGAAACGTGTACAAGCAAAACATTCCTCTCTACGCACCTTGGCCTCCCCCCCCCCCCCCCCCCCCCTGATAATAATAATATATTCACCCTAAATGAATATACTTTATTACAATAAAAGGTCTCTACACATGAACATATTACCAGAATTGCAAGCAAATGTATGAAATAAGAGAAATACATGGCTTAAATGTGTCTCCTGTTTATGACATCACCATGGGGCTTTAAATGCAAATTACACATGGGAAGTAGCTTATGTGCATATAAAGCCACAGGTGATGTCATAAACAGGAGACGCCACAGAACAGTTCCTCTTAATTCATGCATTTACTTTCCATTCTGCTAACACATTATTATGTATCTTTGTTATTTATTCTCTGCGTTTCCAGTAGGAACAATGTCTGGATGGCTGAGTTCGTTTTTTATGCTTCTTTAGCACCAGCAATTATGCACAACTCTCGGTGCAGAACATTAAAGGGAGTAACAAACTGATTTACACAGAGATCATTCGACACGCTGCGATGGCTGAGTGGGTTAACGCACCATCTGTAGAATCTGGGCTTCAGGTCCAATTCCTGGAGGATTGGCCTGGAACTTCATCTGCCTGATGTGGACTAAATGAGAACCCATTAAATCGGGTAATAGTAACACCCCTGGGAAAATGTACCTTTCCTGGTTAAAGAGCAATGAAATATTTTTTTTTTCTCTTTCGCTTCTTTGCAGGAAGTAAGAGTTAAAATACATGTCCCAGCTTTTTCCATGTAAACCTGACGTGTATCTTAATAGATGCATCATGCACGCGTGTTTACTCCTTGCTGTGTCTCACGGCTGAGACACAGCAGGTTGTGATGCTGCCCCACGCTGATGGACTCAGTTTTGCGTACACAGCCAATCAGAGTGGGGGCTCACCCCACTCATCAGTTCTTGGTTCTGCAGAGTGCGGGGGTCCTGAGAGACCCTCATTTGTGCATGGGATCAGCAGGGGGGGACCTAGCTAAGCCCCGACCATACTGCCTGCTTCCCATTTTTTGCTTCAAGAGTACGTGCCAGTTCATCCTCAGACTACTTTTTTCACTTGTGCTTCTAACTTGTGCTTCTTTGTTAGAAGCATAAGTGAAATATAAAGTTGAGTTCCCCTTTAAAAACTTTGTTATTATTATAAGGGAGGGAGAGGCCTGTTTACCATCAAAGATAAGCAGATTAGTCTTGGTCACCGATGAGAAAAGCAGATCGATCTCGGACAAGACTGTGCTCAATTTTGACAAAATAAATATTTAAGATGTTGCAATACGACGACGGGTTCTTTGACGCCAGAAAGCTAATTGTGTATGTCGCCTAAACCCGCCACGTAAGGGATTCCGGCCTCTTCAAGAAAACGTTCCTGCCTGATCGCATTCAGTTCTGTTTTTTTTTTTTTTACGAAACCTCCGAGTCCTCTACGTTTTTCAGTAAAGTAGACCTTGGCAGGCTCAACCTCACAGACTGCTTTGGACCGACGAATCTCGTTGGCATACATCCAGACTCATGAAAAGTTATTATCTTTGACAAAATTATGTTGGCCGCGGATGCCAGCTAAAGAGAAATTTACATACCAGCCCCACTTCAAGGACTGCTTGCCTTGTAATAGACCTTGTGAGACCTGTCTGTGTTCTCCAGGGCTAAGGTCGTTAGGTGGTTATCCTTGGGTAGCAGGGCTTCATTCTCTCCCATTGCTGTGTCTTTTTGGTAGGGGTTCCCAGCAAGCAGGAGAACGGAAAGACCTTCAGTATAACGAACACCATCCGAATTCCTGTGGATCGCAAGGACAATGGGGAGATCGTAACCTGCGAGGCGGGCCACCCGGCACTAAAAGGGCAGAAGAAGCAGACCCAATACATGTTGGATGTTCAATGTAAGTAAAGACAGCAGCTATCAAAAGCCATCTGTATCTAACATCAAAATGCATAGATTAGAATGTGTCGGCAGAAAAAGAAGTAAGTCCTGGAAGTGATGGTATGACCCCCACACCTCATGGGGATGGGGATTACATAATTTAACTGTGGTAAATTCTCCAAGATGATTGGAACAACCTCCCTGTTCCTTAAAAAACTGTGTGCATGTGTACTTAGAAGAAATGATGCTGTTCACTCACTGTGCATTTTGTTAATTGATCCAAATAAATTATTAACATGTCGATTTTTTAAAGCATTCTTACTTGATAGCATTTTCCCACACCTGCCTAAAAATTTTGCACAGTACTGGAGGATTTGTTGCTTTTTTACAGCAAATAATAAGAATACAAATTCTAAATATAGAAACGTTTTTATATAACGAGCCTTTTTGAGGCCACAGAGCTCTGGGTATTTGTTGTCATGTGATTGACTGCTAATTGAGCAGCAGCTGCACAAGTATCACAAAAAAAAAAAAGTAATGGATTTCAATAATTAATAGGTTATAGATGAGAAGAAGGTGTGGATTAGTGTATGAGGCACAATGCTAAAAAAACAAAAAAATTGAACTCTCCTAAAGAATTAAAGTTTTCTAAATACTCAGGTGTGATAATTCAATGGCTATTGCATGTAATAATGTTCTACTTTCCGAGATAAACCCTCCATCCCCACTGAGCGCGACATTAGCTCCTGAAGTATAACCCAACCTTTCTTTCAGGTGATCAGGATTCTACTGAATCTGATTAAACCAAAAAAAAGCATCTCCGGTATAGGACATCACCTGGTGGCTTGATATGCAAATGACACATTACCCATTGCAAAGAAGCTCATTTAAATATCAAACCCCTGGTGATGTCATAAATAGTAGACACTACAGACACATGTAAATCACATTTTCTGCATGAATTAGTACAATTACCGGGGTCACATAGAGTCCGATTAAAAATGCTAATTTAAATAAATGATGTCGATATTAGGATAAGTGTGCTCTATAGATTGTGGAAGCGGGCAGGTATTGCAGACAATAAGTTACATAGTAGTTTAGGTTGAAAAAAAGACTTGCGTCCACCAAGTTCGACCCTTTTCCTATCCCATGTTTACTGCTGTTGATCCAAAAGAAGGCAAATAAAAACCCCTTCCGAAATTTCGATTTGTGCTTTTTAGTGGGGAAAAAATTCCTTCTTGACTCCAGATGGCAATCAGATTTCTCCTTGGATCAACAAGCAGTAAATAAATATTAATGCCTATAATAACGTGCACAGCTCTCTATGCTCCGGCTCATTAAAAAAGTATCCAGGCCTCTTTTAAAAGGTCTTGGCCGGTGACCTCTTGTCCTTTGTACACATACTTTTTCATGCATCTGGTGCATTGTGGGATGGTACCTAGTGCATTGTGGGTACAAACCGTAAAAGAATGCTCTATCAGAACTATATTCAATATAGATTTTGGATGGCAGTTTGGCTAGTGTAATGTACAGTATCGATTTTATATCTTGTCCTGATTTGGATATTTGCTTATTTTTCCTTTTTCAACATTTTCCTAAGAAACGTAGAAGACCTTGACAGAGAGTTAACTTTTTTACGTCCTAGTTGACACCAGAAGTAATAAATAACAGTGTCACCCTTAAAAACATAGTCTGTATCACTCTGTGCAATGTGCCTGGTCATAAAAATGAAAACACATTATACATCGGAAGTCAACCATGTTACCAAACGATGATGTTCAAATATAATTATGTCTTCCTTATAGACTACGAGGCCCCATAAGGAAAAAAAAATAAAAAATCTATTAAAAATATTCATTCTCCCTTGTAGTCACCCCTGTGCTCTTAAAGGACAACTGTAGTCAGAAACCAAGTCCTGCTTAATTGAAAGATTGCTTGACGTGTAGATGTTTTAACTAGAAATCCTTTAATGAAAGAATACAAATTAATTTGACTCAACATGGCCACCCCCGTGATAGAGCTTGATGAAGCAAAGAGAGTTCCGTAAGGGGCCTTATTTGTCATCTTTCCTTAAAATATTCCTATTTAAAATCCCTTTACATGCGATGAAATATTTCAATTAAACATAACCTTTTTTTTTCTCTATCCTTTAAACAGAATTGTCCCTAATAAAACTTTTCTTTAATCTAAAAATGTGCTTTAATAGGTAAGGTTGTTGGTATAAAGAAAGATTTTAGGTGCCCCCCTCCAATTTTAAAGAACCGTTTATTAATTGTTCTTCAAGATACATGGTCTCCTTCAAGGTGTATCGAGCCAGGAATAAAATTATAGATTTCGAGTTTTGAAAGATGTTGGCATAGGTAGTCATCGGTAAGAATATAAACAGAAAGTTGGCAATTGTTTATTGTACTTACTGTTTTATGGTCGAAATAATTACCTGCGTAACATCGTCTGTTAGATTGTGAGATGCCAAATTTACACTGTAAACTAGAAGAATCTCATTAAACCTATTAGGTTTCTGATAGTTGTGTGAGCCGAAGGCAAATACTTGGAAGCAAAATGCGTTGGCGATGTAGTCCGATGACCTCTTCGCTCTTGGGGCCTCTGAGGAACAGTTAGATTATTTTTTTTTCACAGTGCTTCTTTAGGAATCACAGATATATATGGGAAAAACATGTTTAACTGTCTCTCAAGGCTCCAAGAGGAAAGATGACTAAATCTCCAACTCATTTCACTACCAAGTCTACTACCTTTTATAGGTCCAACAGTGCAGTAGGTGTATCACTTTTAGATTTACTAGGCTTGTAATCTCTGATTTGCAGCAAAAAAAAAAAACATCTCTCACCTGAACATATCCCATCAAAAGAGGGTTATATGTCAAAGATCAACCGTGCCTGACTCAACAGATCCTTCGGTCAATCCCAAACACGGCCTGCAAAAGGTTATTAGTGATATCACTAATGTATTTCATTAATCATCTTCAGAAATAATTGATAAGAAAGCCTTGTGATAGAAGGTTTCCAAATGCCAGCGGAAAGAGTGAAGCCTTGATTCTGATCACTCGTGGCATTATCAAACCGAGCAACCTTGAAAAGGCACAATGGGAACTACATAGTTCGTAGCCCCCTTCTATCTCTGTGTACAGCACTACGGAGATTGTTGGCGCCATATAAATAATGCAGTGTTACATTGTATCGTAATGTGTCTCTGCCACTCCTTGTACTGGCATTTGCAAGGCTTATATATATATATGAAAATAAGTTCACCAGTGAAAGGAATTTCGAGAAAGTTCTGTTCTTAGTCATTACTGTGGAATCAGCCTCTCACTCAATGATGTATAACAAGAAGAAGTTCTTGGGGAGAACGGCATGACTTTTGCTATGGCCACAGTGATAACTTTACTATACTTTATATGCATTTTTTAGGAGATACGCAGACGTTTCTTTTAAAAATATTTTTTTGGGGAACATTAGACCAAAAAAACATCAATACTGTATTACAACTGTCTTTACCAAATGTCCTCAACTTGTAAAAAAATAAATCAGGAATCGCGTTACATTTTACCAACAGGTAAACCATTGGCGTGCTTGCGTTGAGAACGTCTTCTCTGGACTATAACCCCCATCGTGTGCACCATCGCTGTCTAGTGCAATAATTTACTGCTTGTTGCTTAAAAAAATCTAAAAGTCGGCTTTGGTAACATTGGACCACACTCTCTTAATGAGGATAATAGGAGTTGGAGTGAATATTAGCTGACATGGCAAAGGCTGCTTTGGAGCAAATGTCCACTGGGGTTAAACCTGTCTATGGAAAGAAAAAAAAATGATCTTTAGTTCATTAAGATCTCAAGAAATCTTTCCATCCCCTGCTATTGATTGGCAACCCTTGCTGACAGCAAGTAATGCGTTCCAGACATCTGGCCAACCTCTAATAACTTCCCATTGGCTCCCAGCGCATCCCAGTGTCTCCCAGTAATCCTCACTAACACTGCACAAATCTCTTAGATGCTCCCACTCGATCTCAGATTCAAATCCTTTCCAGCGTGACTCCAAATTGCCAAAATAAATGTGCCTACCCCCCCCCCCCCATCCCCCGGTTACTGACATTTTGCGAGAGACACCGAACGTCACACCCAATTAGACTTCTTTAATTACATTCATTTGTGTGTTTAATTCTCTCTGAATACAGAGGGGAAAATGCTCAATTCCAGCCAAATGACCCCCTCTCCTTGCAGCATCACGTGGCCGAACACCCATCACTGTTTAATGAACCGGTGCACACGCGTGTGTCTTGATTACACAGTACGATGGAAGGCAGTGTCACGTGAGCTGCAGCTTGATGACAACTGCCAGCATGCTCAGCCAGCCTTTCTATGCTGGTAGTAGTCTGTGATTTCTAAGAGGCCCACTGCCTAGTGTAATATATAATAACTATTGCAGCACAGACAAGTTATTTTAACCCATTAAAGAAGGGTTAAAAAAAGTACCCCGGCATGTAGAATTGATTGAGGTATTCTGTGTAGTACAGGGTGACCCCCCTGCTCTCCTGTACGATGCATTCTTTATCCAGAGAAAGCAGTAAAGAACTTAATGGAACCCGCAAATATACATTTTTCCAAAGTGTCTCTGGTAAATGGTGATATCTGGATAACTTGCTGCCATGTTCGGAACTTTAAAAGTGTTGGAGGAGTCGGCACGGGGTTGGGCAGGGGAAGAGTCGGCACGGGGTTGGGCAGGGGAAGAGTGGGCACGGGGTTGGGCAGGGGAAGAGTCGGCACAGGGTTGGGCAGGGGAAGAGTCGGCACGGGGTTGGGCAGGGGAAGAGTCGGCACGGGGTTGGGCAGGGGAGGAGTCAGCACTGGGTTGGGCAGGGGAGAAGTCTGCACGGGGTTGGGCAGGTTGATGAGGAGTCTGCACTGGGTTGGGCAGGGGAGGAGTCTGCACGGGGTTGGGCAGGTTGATGAGGAGTCTGCACTGGGTTGGGCAGGGGAGGAGTCGGCATGAGATTGGGCAGGGGAGGACTCGGCACGGCGTTGGGCAGGGGAGGACTCTGCAGGGGATTGGGCATGGGAGGAGTCGGCAACAGGTTCAAGAATAGGCCACTTAGGACCTCTTAGTCACCTAAGGTATATTCAGGGCGTTGGAGGAGTCGGCACTGGGCTGGGCAGGGGAGGAGTCTGCATGGGGTTGGGCAGGGGAGGAGTCTGCATGGGGTTGGGCAGGGGAGGAGTCTGCATGGGGTTGGGCAGGGGAGGAGTCGGCATGGGGTTGGACAGGGGAGGAGTTGACATGGGGATGGGCAGGGCGTTGAGCACGGGAGGACTTTGCACGGGGTTGGGCAGGGGAGTCTGCAACAGGTTCAAGAATAGGCCACTTAGCACCTCTTAGTTGCCTAAGGTACATACAGTAGGCCAGAGGTGTATGTGTCTGGGACCGGGATGAACATCAGTCAATTTTTTTTAATACACTTATACTTTCTATGTATTAAGAGTGCTAGAGCCTCTACACCTGGCCTTATTTCAGATTGGAAAGTTTTTGGATGTGTATAGATATATAAACAGATTTATGGGTTTGTATGGACACCTAACTACTTGGGATCCCACTTTCTCTGTCTTACTTTACTTTTTTTGCCCACATTACAGATTCGCCCACGGCGCACATTCAGGCCTCCCAGACCGTGGTGCGAGAGGGAGATGAGCTGCAGCTAAAGTGCGATGTCACTGGAAATCCAAGGTAAGGCATATTGGCGTTAGATAGGCTTGAAGGACAAATGGCAGCTTAAGATAAGTTATGCTTATGTGAAAGATTACATCTTCTCTCTTGTATAGCGCTATCGGGGGCAGACATCTTGGGTCAGATGCGACAGATTCCTACATCTGACCCAAGATTCTAAACAACATGGCTGCCCCCTGACACAGCTTTACAAGCAGAGAGGGCTCAGTAAGGTGCTTAATTTGATTTTTTTTCATTCGAGCAGTACTATTTAAAATGCCGACATTTGATACAATCTTTTAATTTAATATAATTACATTTTCGGCAGACCGTTGTACTTTAACCTTTAAAGGTTGGGTTAAACCTTGCATATGTAATAACTGAATATCAGCAGGCACTTTGCTTGCTTTCTATGCTTGAAATGCTTTGCACAGAGGCTGATTCCACTTCACTCGAAGATACAACCGACACTTTGGCTGGAAGCCCAGAAACAACAGAAGGTGTAACTATTTATTTTAATCTAACTCCTAATCTATACATTTGCTATCCACTCATAACTAAACATAGTATATATAATATGCGCCCCCTCCAGCTGCTGCTATACTACTATAAATGATGCCAATCTTTGCAGTGCCATTTGTTGCCTCACATCTCTTTCCACCATTCCATATATGCCTCCCCACCTTCCATTCTACAGTGCCATATATGATCTCACTACCCACAGATCCACTTGTGCCCCACACCTCTTTCTCACATTGCCATTGTTTCCCCCCCACATCACAGTTAAATATTTGACCCTCATCATTTGCCTCTGTGCTATTTGTTGTTGGCTGGAGGGCCGCAGTTTGACACACCCGGCGTAGACTGTGACTTATTATGTGTGTACCTTAAACTTGCACCCACAAAATGGCTAATGAACCGCTGAAACAGGGACAGAAAATTCTGAGCATTTTCCCAAACTGGAGTGTTTCCCAGCTGTGTCGTGCTGAGCATTGTTAAGAAGGGGGCTGTGCGTTTTATTCTCTTCCTGCTCCCAAAGCCATAGGAAGATTTCAAAGTGAAATATGTGCCAAACAGTGGCAGCTCGAAAAGGAAAAAAATAAATACATTTGTACACGTTCGGTCCTTATAAATCTTCTCTGCAACCTCCACACGGATACATAAACCCCACAGACGTCCCGGTGACGTTCTGCCAGAACATAAAACCGTGTTTTAATACGACCTGCACACCCCATATATCTCACACTGCAGCGGTACAGACAGCGCAGACACCCAACCTCCCCCTGCAGCCCAAATCACCACGGAGAATCCTAATCAGGACAGTTCTCTAGAAAACCACACTGAAGGTTCATTTAGACATAGCTCAAGAAAGTAATCGATACTTTTGGTTTACAAATTCCTTTTAAGGACATTTTCTACCTCTAAATTTCTTGGAGAAAAGGTTTGTTAGACAGCACAGTAAAATATATATAAAGAAACTATACAACCAGGGGCCTCTTTGTTAGAAGGCCCTAACATGACGTTAAAGTTTAACTGGAGCAAAACATTTACCAATGTTTAATTCAAAGATTGCAACGAGCATAGCTGGTTCATATTTAAAAAAAAAAAAAAGGATATAATGAACGAATACTAATAATATACTTTATTAAGTCCTCTTTGTTCCAAATAGTTCAGTGGGCAGACATGTTGTTTAGAATCTTGGGTCAGATCTGTCTTCTTCTGACCTTCAAGATTCTAAACAACATGTCCGCCCCCTGGTAACACCATTCTTTAACAATTCTGGCTTAATACAGTATATTATTTGTATTATTTTTTTAGAGCATGTCTATTTAAAACATCCCCATTTAATGCATCTTTCAATTAAACATAAGTGTGTGTGTGGGGGGTGGGGGGTGGGGGGGGTTGCCTACAGATTTACCTGATGTCACAGGAGCAAGTAACACATTTCCGATTGAAACTAGCTGATTTCTCATCGAGCCGTACTGTGATGTCATAAACCGGAGACGGAACGGTGCACTTAGCATGCATTTTTTTTCTCTCTTGATCTATGCATTTGCTTGTAGTCCTGCTAACACAATGTATAGATCAATTTTTTTTATTATTCTCTGCATTCACAGTAGCAAGATTTCCTTACATGCTATAAGTTAATTAACAAAAATACAAAAAGGGCCAGTGTAATAACTGCACCAAAATAAAATGATTATATATATATATATAAATAGAAGAATTGAGTTTTGGAGAAAAAAAATTGACAGCGATTTTTTTTAATTTTTTTAAATAGTTGACAAATCTCCAAACCTACAATGTTGTGTTTCCCTGCGGCTACATCTCATTCCCTACTACAAATGCGGCTCTTTGCTATTATGCTTGCTATTCAGCGTTAAATCCCAGCAAATTGCCCAATCCCGGCAACGGGAATCTAGTAGTTTTCTCAAAACAAAAAATAAAACATCAAAGATGCTTCTAAAATGAATTATTTTTTTTCGGGGGGCGGGATCGGTTCATTTATTGTAGGTCGACCTGTAGCCATAATTGGAAGTATTCAAATCACGTCAAATGTAGAGAGGCGCAGAAAATGCCCAGTCATAAAATATCTGGAAAAAAATATATCGTTTTGGACATACACCGTACAACATGACTCCAAAATGTTCTGCTTTCCGCGTCAGTGTAACAATTTTGGGAGGCAGTACCGCTGCCTGTGTACTTGCAACTGGATCATACATACATGTGCGCTAATGTAATTGTCCTGTATGCTCAATTTCTCATGCAGTCCATTTTCCTAATTGTGATGCCTAGAGTGCTCGATCAAGCGCACTATATATAAATTAGAATGTACGCAGGGCGAATAGAATCCATGTTCCATGTAACCATCATATGGTGATGCTGCCCCTTTAATTTAAATGTATTTGAAGAATACTAATATACAGCTCGGATGCATTTATCTTGCATCATGATGGGATGGTGATTGGGGGCATGTGTTGTCTTGTCAGGGCAGAGCACCTCTGGCACATTCTGTTTTTTTAATTATATGTACAGGCTGGCATGAAGGTGGACGCATTCAAATGCTGCATCAGCTTTTAATTACACACTTCATGTTTCCTTTATTTATTTTTTTAAATGCTTAGCCGGGGGGGCGGGGGTGATCCATGACATGTGCCTCTGCCATTTAAAGGTCTTTACATAACTGAATAAATGGCATTTAACCGGCCATGGCAACAGGCAGTGGTCCTTTTCCCCAGTAGAATGGTTAGATGATGGAGTGTAAGCAATATGGTGTGCAGGTATGGGCCAGAATTCATGTTTAAATTGGAATGAAGGTACTACAAACTGCAGAAGGTGGACTAACAGGAGTTATGAGTTGTAGGGACTTGTTGTACAAGGAATTATAGGGCAGAGAGATATTAATTCTATGATATGTTGGGCAGATAGATAGGAATTCTGTGGTATGTTGGGCGGAGAGATAGGAATTCCATGGAATGTTGGGTGGAGTGATAGGAATTCTGTGGTATGTTGGGCGGAGTGATAGGAATTCTATGGTATGTTGGGTGGAGTGATAGGAATTCTATGGTATGTTGGGTGGAGTGATAGGAATTCTATGGTATGTTGGGCGGAGTGATAGGAATTCTATGGTATGTTGGGTGGAGTGATAGGAATTCTATGGTATGTTGGGCGGAGTGATAGGAATTCTATGGTATGTTGGGTGGAGTGATAGGAATTCTATGGTATGTTGGGCGGAGTGATAGGAATTCTATGGTATGTTGGGTGGAGAGATAGGAATTCTATGGTATGTTGGGTGGAGAGATAGGAATTCCATGGTATGTTGGGTGGAGTGATAGGAATTCCATGGTATGTTGGGTGGAGTGATAGGAATTCTATGGTATGTTGGGTGGAGTGATAGGAATTCTATGGTATGTTGGGTGGAGAGATAGGAATTCTATGGTATGTTGGGCGGAGAGATAGGAATTCTATGGTATGTTGGGTGGAGAGATAGGAATTCTATGGTATGTTGGGTGGAGTGATAGGAATTCTATGGTATGTTGGGCGGAGTGATAGGAATTCTATGGTATGTTGGGTGGAGTGATAGGAATTCTATGGTATGTTGGGCGGAGTGATAGGAATTCTATGGTATGTTGGGCGGAGAGATAGGAATTCTATGGTATGTTGGGTGGAGAGATAGGAATTCTATGGTATGTTGGGTGGAGAGATAGGAATTCTATGGTATGTTGGGTGGAGAGATAGGAATTCTATGGTATGTTGGGCAGATAGATAGGAATTCTATGGTATGTTGGGTGGAGTGATAGGAATTCTATGGTATGTTGGGTGGAGAGATAGGAATTCTGTGGTATGTTGGGTGGAGTGATAGGAATTCTACGGTATGTTGGGTGGAGTGATAGGAATTCTATGGTATGTTGGGTGGAGAGATAGGAATTCTATGGTATGTTGGGCGGAGTGATAGGAATTCTATGGTATGTTGGGTGGAGTGATAGGAATTCTATGGTATGTTGGGTGGAGAGATAGGAATTCTGTGGTATGTTGGGTGGAGTGATAGGAATTCTACGGTATGTTGGGTGGAGAGATAGGAATTCCATGGTATGTTGGGTGGAGAGATAGGAATTCTATGGTATGTTGGGTGGAGTGATAGGAATTCTATGGTATGTTGGGCGGAGTGATAGGAATTCTATGGTATGTTGGGTGGAGTGATAGGAATTCTATGGTATGTTGGGCGGAGTGATAGGAATTCTATGGTATGTTGGGTGGAGTGATAGGAATTCTATGGTATGTTGGGCGGAGTGATAGGAATTCTATGGTATGTTGGGTGGAGTGATAGGAATTCTATGGTATGTTGGGCGGAGTGATAGGAATTCTGTGGTATGTTGGGTGGAGAGATAGGAATTCTATGGTATGTTGGGCGGAGTGATAGGAATTCTATGGTATGTTGGGCGGAGTGATAGGAATTCTGTGGTATGTTGGGTGGAGAGATAGGAATTCTATGGTATGTTGGGCGGAGTGATAGGAATTCTATGGTATGTTGGGTGGAGAGATAGGAATTCTATGGTATGTTGGGCGGAGTGATAGGAATTCTATGGTATGTTGGGTGGAGTGATAGGAATTCTATGGTATGTTGGGCGGAGTGATAGGAATTCTATGGTATGTTGGGCGGAGTGATAGGAATTCTATGGTATGTTGGGCGGAGTGATAGGAATTCTGTGGTATGTTGGGCGGAGTGATAGGAATTCTATGGTATGTTGGGCGGAGTGATAGGAATTCTGTGGTATGTTGGGTGGAGAGATAGGAATTCTATGGTATGTTGGGCGGAGTGATAGGAATTCTATGGTATGTTGGGTGGAGAGATAGGAATTCTATGGTATGTTGGGTGGAGTGATAGGAATTCTATGGTATGTTGGGCGGAGTGATAGGAATTCTGTGGTATGTTGGGTGGAGAGATAGGAATTCTATGGTATGTTGGGTGGAGAGATAGGAATTCTATGGTATGTTGGGTGGAGAGATAGGAATTCTATGGTATGTTGGGTGGAGAGATAGGAATTCTGTGGTATGTTGGGTGGAGAGATAGGAATTCTATGGTATGTTGGGTGGAGTGATAGGAATTCTATGGTATGTTGGGTGGAGAGATAGGAATTCCATGGAATGTTGGGTGGAGAGATAGGAATTCTATGGTATGTTGGGCGGAGTGATAGGAATTCTATGGTATGTTGGGTGGAGAGATAGGAATTCTATGGTATGTTGGGTGGAGAGATAGGAATTCTATGGTATGTTGGGCGGAGTGATAGGAATTCTATGGTATGTTGGGTGGAGTGATAGGAATTCTATGGTATGTTGGGTGGAGTGATAGGAATTCTATGGTATGTTGGGCGGAGAGATAGGAATTCCATGGAATGTTGGGTGGAGAGATAGGAATTCTATGGTATGTTGGGCGGAGTGATAGGAATTCTATGGTATGTTGGGCGGAGTGATAGGAATTCTATGGTATGTTGGGCGGAGAGATAGGAATTCTATGGTATGTTGGGTGGAGAGATAGGAATTCCATGGTATGTTGGGCGGAGAGATAGGAATTCTATGGTATGTTGGGTGGAGTGATAGGAACTCTATGGTATGTTGGGTGGAGAGATAGGAATTCTATGGTATGTTGGGCGGAGAGATAGGAATTCTATGGTATGTTGGGTGGAGAGATAGGAATTCTATGGTATGTTGGGTGGAGTGATAGGAATTCTATGGTATGTTGGGTGGAGTGATAGGAATTCTATGGTATGTTGGGCGGAGTGATAGGAATTCTATGGTATGTTGGGCGGAGTGATAGGAATTCTATGGTATGTTGGGCGGAGTGATAGGAATTCTATGGTATGTTGGGTGGAGAGATAGGAATTCTATGGTATGTTGGGTGGAGTGATAGGAATTCTATGGTATGTTGGGTGGAGAGATAGGAATTCTATGGTATGTTGGGCGGAGTGATAGGAATTCCATGGTATGTTGGGTGGAGAGATAGGAATTCTATGGTATGTTGGGCGGAGTGATAGGAATTCTATGGTATGTTGGGTGGAGTGATAGGAATTCTATGGTATGTTGGGTGGAGAGATAGGAATTCTATGGTATGTTGGGCAGATAGATAGGAATTCTATGGTATGTTGGGTGGAGAGATAGGAATTCCATGGTATGTTGGGCGGAGTGATAGGAATTCTATGGTATGTTGGGTGGAGTGATAGGAATTCTATGGTATGTTGGGCGGAGTGATAGGAATTCTATGGTATGTTGGGTGGAGAGATAGGAATTCTATGGTATGTTGGGTGGAGAGATAGGAATTCTATGGTATGTTGGGTGGAGAGATAGGAATTCTATGGTATGTTGGGTGGAGTGATAGGAATTCTATGGTATGTTGGGCGGAGTGATAGGAATTCTATGGTATGTTGGGCGGAGTGATAGGAATTCTATGGTATGTTGGGTGGAGAGATAGGAATTCTATGGTATGTTGGGTGGAGAGATAGGAATTCTATGGTATGTTGGGTGGAGAGATAGGAATTCTATGGTATGTTGGGCGGAGTGATAGAGATGAAGTCTATGATATGTTGGGCAGAGGGATAGAGAGGAATTCTATGGAATGTTTGGAGGCGTTATAGAGAAATTCCATGGAATGTTGGTAGAAGTTATAGATCGGAATTCTATGGAATGTTGGGAGGAGTTATAGAGAAATTCCATGGAATGTTGGGAGGAGTTAAAGAGAAATTCCATGGAATGTTGGGAGGAGTTATAGATCAGAATTCTATGGAATGTTGGGAGGAGTTATAGATCGGAATTATATGGAAAGTTGGGAGGAGTTATAGATCGGAATTATATGGAAAGTTGGGAGGAGTTATAGATCGGAATTATATGGAAAGTTGGGAGGAGTTATAGATCAGAATTATATGGAAAGTTGGGAGGAGTTATAGATCGGAATTATATGGAAAGTTGGGAGGAGTTATAGATCGGAATTATATGGAAAGTTGGGAGGAGTTATAGATCGGAATTATATGGAAAGTTGGGAGGAGTTATAGATCAGAATTCTGTGGAATGTTGGGAGGAGTTATAGATCGGAATTATATGGAAAGTTGGGAGGAGTTATAGATCGGAATTATATGGAATGTTGGGAGGAGTTATAGATCGGAATTATATGGAATGTTGGGAGGAGTTATAGATCGGAATTATATGGAATGTTGGGAGGAGTTATAGATCGGAATTATATGGAATGTTGGGAGGAGTTATAGATCGGAATTATATGGAATGTTGGGAGGAGTTATAGATCGGAATTATATGGAATGTTGGGAGGAGTTATAGATCGGAATTATATGGAATGTTGAACAGAGTAATATGGAGGTATTTCATGGAAATTTGGTTGTTCCATGGAGTATATTGTGGAATAATATGAAGCGAGTTTAGGAATACTGGCCGGAGATATATAGAGTGACTGTATTTAAAGTTACAGAGAGAAATTTTATGGAATGGGCAGAGCTGTAGGAAGGTCTGTAAGCAGAGATTGTACTGGGCCATTGGCAGATTGGGAGACAGGTTGTGGAGAGCAAAGGGTGTAGTTTTAAAGAGGGATTTAATGGAAAGGCAGGAATTACAGTGAGGGATTTTATAAGGCATTGGGCGGAGTTATAGGAGTAATGGAAAATGTAGGAGAGGATTAGATAAAGCAATAAAAATAGCTGTACAGAGAGGTTTATGGAGCAGGAGGGTGATCTACAAGGATATATGGTGCAGTAGGAGAAACTCCATTAATTTGTATATTTAGCAACAATATTCGAGGCCGTAGAAGAAATCACTGCGAACATGTTATATGATATAATCCAAGGACTCCTCAGGAGAATTTATATGTAGTTTTCATGCTGACAAAACATCCTGATCAGATATGCAATTCCACTTCTACATTATAATTTTGTGTGCGTTTGCCAGTCCTCCTTTCGCCTTCTACTTCCATTGTGATAGGAGTTTGTTGGCGCTTTGTAAATTACTAATCGGCAATCACACAGCGCAAAGGCCAGAATTATCCAGATTTCTAGAGTGCGGAAATAAATGTTGCGGGGGACGATATATATATCGAGCAGTAGAAGGTGGTTATAGGAAGTAACACGAGGAAATATAGGGAGAGATTATACCGAGCCATGGGAGGAATTATGGCGGTGCGATTATAGAGCTCAATTGAAGATGTTAGATGGAGCAGTGATACAGGAAAACAGGAGTTTATATGGGACATAAAATATGAAGCGCCATCACCGAATGTTAGATGGAGCAATCGGCCAATTTATTAGGAGAGTTAACGTAACGGAAAAGGTTATCAGCGCGTTCGTTAGTAGCGATAATATGACGTAATAGGAGGGTGTCAGTGGAGTGATTGGCGCTCCCATCCGACACATTTAGTTAGTTGAAGGGTATCAAAATGTCGACAAAAACAAAAAAATCCCCGCACGTGTCCTGGTGGCTGATCCTGGTGGGAGTGGTAGTCTGGCTCCATTTCCAGAAACTTTCTCTCTTTTTTTTTTCTTTCTCCACAACAAAAATAGAATTTAACCTGCTTCTGCCTGATTTTTTTGCATTTATATATTCGGTGATGTCAGAATACCCCCCCCCCCCCCTTTTACAATCTGACAATCTCTTGTTCGGTCGGATAATCCCATATCATAAAACCGGGTCGGAGGGAAAGTATATCCAGGCTCAGTTATTTGGAAGATGTGACGGCACATGCAGTGCAGTAAGATGCAAGGATCTCGTTACTATCTTACCCTTTGTAGGCAGGTCATAAGGTAACTCGCTGTTTAACTTTCTGTTTGACGTTCTAGGGGGGGGGGGAGAGAAAAGACCAATAATTTTCTAAACCGTTGCCTCTCCGTGTCCTAAATTCTACCCAGCTGTGTCCATTTTATACAGATAGTGATGGCGCTTTCTTAGGTCAGCATGGGCTCGTCTATACATCTTTATTACAATACGTCTTTATACTGTCTGCTGCCTCTTCCTTTATCTTGTCATAGTGCTGATCAGCACTCCATCATCTCACAAGAAAGCCAATAATTGCTTGAACGTTTGAATTCAGAAAGCTTATTGTCTGTACGATCTGTGTTTCAATCCACGTGAAATGCGCGGATTGTTTCAGTTAGAACGATTGACGCTTCTCCTATAGTTTGACATTGAAAATAATTTCTCCGGGACTTCTAAATTCACTTTTTTCCCATAAGGAGGGAGGGGCTTGGAGAGAGACAGAAGCAGGACTGTTGCTGTTGAAACAGTACTAACACTACTATACTTTATATGCAGTTTTTAGATGGTAGGAAGAGTTGGGGGGGGGGGGGGGATGAGTTGGACTGACTCTTTTTTTTTTTTTAAACAAATACATCTATCTGTCTTGTCCAATTTTTGGTCTGGGATAAAAAAAAAATATGGTATACAATAGGAAACCAAGGACAACGCAGTAAGTCAGGCTGTGGGGGAGAGAGGGATTTAATGTATTTTTTTGGGGGGAGAGAGTTTTGTATTGCAAAACCTACAATCTAAGGAGAATACCAGACAGAAAATGAGGAACAATGTATTTTTATCACCGCCATTTCTAAAACACAAACAATGCTCAAACCGAAAGGGAACTGAGGAAGGAACATTGCAGAGTGGTGCTAAATTCATGCAGAAACTAGGGTGAAGACAGACACTGAAGTATTTCTGTTATGCCAGCAAGGAATCAAAAATGGGTGGTTTATGCTTCTTTATTATAACAAAAATGTGCCCATAAAGGGGGAAATAAGGTCTATTTTTTTTTCTGCTCCTTAAATAGAAGTCACAAGATCCTTTATGTAGATATAATATTTCTGATGGTATTTGCTGATAGAATTTAGCAGATACAGTCGGTTCTGGGGGGGGTTCGGCACCATAGACAGCTGGAGATTTTAGGAGAAATCATAGAGATATATGTCTGCAAGGGAAAACAAGTTCTCCGGTAAGATCTCTATCATTTCATTATAAAAAGAACAATAAACACCAGTTTAATGCTACTCTTTGAGTTCCATCTTTTCATCTCCCCCAAAGGGATGACAATAGCTGGAGACATTGGTGGTACAGTAGCTTCCAGGATCTGCCCATCCTCTTCTCCCATGGGATCAAGAATGAGTTGTTCCACCACAACTCCTATGAGTGGGAATTGACAAGCCTCAAAAATGTTCAGGACTAATCAATGAATTGTGTAAAGCTTGAATTCTCCTGTCCTTGAATGGGACATCCCAAAAAGTAGATGGGCAAAACTAAGCTTGGCTTCCCCTTGCCCAGGAGGCAAGGGGCACACCCTCAGGCCATCCAGGAACTGTGAGACTCCCCAATTTCCCAGTATCTGTAGTGCCTCTACTCTATCACTGACATTAAGTATCCAAACTCTTCTATGGACCCGACTTTCATTGCCAGGAGCCCATCAAACACTCAATGGTAGGAACTGGTCTTGACGAGGCATCCTGCTTTCTCACCGGAGCAGCGCGTGTTCATCTCGTGCTGCCAGCGATATTTTTAGGATGCCGAGATGAATTTAGTGACGGCCTTGAATCTATATGCAGAGCTTTAGCGCGAAGCATGGCAGGAGACTTTCCGAAGGAAGTTTCTCAACATTACTTGCAAACCGGCTGTTTATTGCTTGAGGGAAGATCCACTTTCGCTGGTACTTAGGAAGGACCTCTTTTTTTTCGGAATGGGGGGGGGAAAATTGGGGGGGGGGGGGGATACGGACATTTTTTTTACTTTTTCGAAACAATGCAAGGTTTTTCAGTTTAACCTTAATTTTGGGATACTTTCTTATTGTTCTAGCCACAGGTTTATTCAAATAGGCTTCGCCTATAACGGGGGGTGGGGGGGGGGTGGGGGACTGACAGTTACAGCTGCCTGCTTAAATTTGGGCACAAGAGTTCTTTCTGCAGTGCGCCCCTAGGATCAAGACCCTAGGACATGAGAATTGCAAGATGCATGCATGAATAGTGGAGCAGAAAGGATTCTCCAACTTGCATTACTTCCAGCTTGGCCTTAGTAAATACCTGATTAGTGCAGTTCAATTTTTAGAGAATAGACCAGGCGGAGGGATCGTGGGCAGTTGGTAGACTTGCCCCCTGGTCAGTATTAAAAGTCAGTAAAAAAAAATTCACTTGAGGTCTATGGAGGTAATAGCGTAGCCAGTGATTTTTATTTATTGTATTTTATTTTGTAAGGAAAATATGACAGGGCAGCTGCCAAGATTTGATTTCTGAGCAGCAGAGAATTTTAGCTAAGCTCTTTATTTATTAATTTTATTTTTTAGCACATAATCCCATTGATGGTGACATTTTGATGTGCTTTGTAGTCCAATAATAAAGCATTTAACACAATTAACACACGTTAAAACTATAATAGAAACCTGACAGCTCCTGAATGAGCCATGAATTAAATGAATTGAATTGCAAACTTTCCTTATATTTTGGTTTAAACTTAATATAATGCAAACAAATGCAGCTCATCTCAGACAGAGATAAAAAAAATAAAAACTTCCATGGAAGGGTTATCCACTCCCCCTGGAGACTCAGGAGGGGAATTGCAGGGGGCTACAGACCTGAGAATTCTCTCTGTGAGTTCAATATTTATTTGGGAAAATAGTGCCTCATCAAGAGAGATCTAACAGCCGGTGTGGACTACACGTCCCAGCATCCCTAGCATGGGTTAGTATGGTGGGACATCTAGTCCAGAATACCTCTAGTGGGTAACTGTGCACAATGCTTGATCAAGACTTCAAAATAGTCCCTACAATCCCAAGACGAGCTAAAATGTAGATCTGACAATATAATGAGATACAAGGTTATCTTTTAACTCTCTTTGCCAGGTCATATGTTCAACCTCTCTGGTTAACGCACTTTATCTGCCAATCAATACATTAGTTCATTGTGAAAACAAAATGATTGAGGACAATATATCCTGAGCAGTCAGATCCCAATGTGCCCCTTATAGCCTACTGGCTCCATTCTCTGCAGATCATGACTCTATTCCTTATGTCGGCATGGGTTTTATTATACAGTCTGTCTCTGTGACAATGGATCCTTACAATGATCTTAAATCATCTCTACGGGATCTCGTAATGCTGTCTTTAACTTCTACTTAAAGCGTATCACTGATTCAAACATAGAAACATAGAATGTGTCACCGGCAGATAAGAACCATTCCATCCATTTAGTATGCCCAATTTTCTAAATACTTTTATTATTCCCTGGCCTTATCTTATATCTAGGATAGCCTTATACCTATCCCACGCATGCTTAAACTCCTTCACTTTATTAACCTCTACCACTTCTGCTGGAAGGCTATTCCATGCATCCACTACCCTCTCAGTAAAGTAATACTTTCATTAGTTCCTGGCCTTATCTTATATCTAGGATAGCCTTATCCCTAACCCATGCATGCTTAAACTCCTTCACTGTATTAACCTCTACCACTTCTGCTGGAAGACTATTCCATACATCCACTACACTCTCAGTAAAGTAATACTTTCATTGGTCCCTGGCCTTATCTTATATCGATGATAGCCTTATACCTATCCCACGCATGCTTAAACTCCTTCACTGTATTAACCTCTACCACTTCTACTGGAAGACCATTCCATGCATCCACTACCCTCTCAGTAAGGTAATACTTTCATTAGTCCCTGGCCTTATCTTATATCTAGGATAGCCTTATACCTATCCCATGCATGCGTAAACTCCTTCACTGTATTAACATCTACCACTTCTACTGTAAGACAATTCCAAACATCCACTACCCTCTCAGTAAAGTAATACTTTCATTAGTCCCTGGCCTTATCTTATATCTAGGATAGCCTTGTGTCTATCCCACGCATGCTTAAACTCCTTCACTGTATTAACCTCTACCACTTCTACTGGAAGACTATTCCATACATCCACTACCCTCTCAGTATAGTAATAGTTTCATTAGTCCCTGGCCTTATCTTATATCTAGGATAGCCTTATACCTATCCCATGCATGCTTAAACTCCTTCACTATATTAACCTCTACCACTTCTACTGGAAGACTATTCCATACATCCACTACCCTCTCAGTAATGTAATACTATCATTAGTCCCTGGCCTTATCTTATTTCTAGGATAGCCTTATACCTATCCCATGCATGCTTAAACTCCTTCACTGTATTAACCTCTACCACTTCTACTGGAAGACTATTCCATACATCCACTACCCTCTCAGTATAGTAATACTATCATTAGTCCCTGTCCTTATCTTATATCTAGGATAGCCTTATACCTATCCCATGCATGCTTAAACCCCTTCACTGTATTAACCTCTACCACTTCTACTGGAAGACTATTCCATGCATCCACTACCCTCTCAGTAAAGTAATACTTTCATTAGTCCCTGGCCTTATCTTATATCTAGGATAGCCTTATACCTATCCCACGCATGCTTAAACTCCTTCACTGTATTAACCTCTACCACTTCTGCTGGAAGACTATTCCATACATCCACTACCCTCTCAGTATAGTAATACTATCATTAGTTCCTGGCCTTATCTTATATCTAGGATAGCCTTATACCTATCCCATGCATGCCTAAACTCCTTCACTGTATTAACCTCTACCACTTCTACTGGAAGACTATTCCATACATCCACTACCCTCTCAGTAAAGGAATACTTTCATTAGTCCCTGGCCTTATCTTATATCTAGGATAGCCTTATACCTATCCCATGCATGCTTAAACTCCTTCACTGTATTAACCTCTACCACTTCTACTGGAAGACTATTCCATGCATCCACTACCCTCTCAGTAAAGTAATGCTTCCTGATATTACTTTTAAATCGTTGCCCCTCTAATTTTAGACTATGTCCTCTAGTTGTGGTACATCATCTAAAATTAAGGGACAACAATTTAAAAGTAATATCAGGAAGTATTACTTGTTTATGCAAAGTTATGTCTGCTCGCTCCCCCCCCCCCCCCCCCCCCTCAAATAGGGTTAATACAACATGGGTTAAAAAACATTTTTTTAAATAGTCTTCTAGGCAATGATAAGTCTTAGGTGGCACTAGTTTAGCCCATGGATATGGTTTGCCCAGATGCCAGTCTGTTTATATTCCATGGTTCTTCATAATAGCCTCATTGCAGATCTGAAACATTGTGGAATTGTGTGCAAGTTCACTGGCAGGCTGTTCCAGGTATCTACTACCTCTACGCAGAGCTGATTAAGCAGCATTTAGACTTTCACAGAGTGCTGAGATGATTCGTCTGCCTTGTGCAATATTTATTTGATTATGCTTCTAAGCTGCATTAGGGGATTGTGATGTTAAATTCTGCAAACAAAGTGGAGATTACATTTGATGCTCTAATGGGGAAATGCACAAAAAACAAATGCAATTGAGAAGCAAATCGAACACCTCTTAGGGAAAATCACCGCTTTATTGTAGAATCCGTGGTAAGTGCACAGAAACTGATTTAGAAAGGGCCGTGGATATAGAATGGGGGGTTATGTGTATAGGATGGGGGGATATGTATATAGGATGGGGGGTTATGTGTATAGGATGGGGGGTTATGTGTATAGGATGGGGTTTATGTATATAGGATGGGGGGTTATGTATATAGGATGGGGGGTTATGTGTATAGGATGGGGGTTATGTGTATAGGATGGGGGGTTGTGTATGTAGGATGGGGGTTATGTATATAGGATGGGGGTTATGTGTATAGGATGGGGGGTTATGTGTATAGGATGGGGGTTATGTGTAAAGAGTGGGGGATAATGCATATAGGATGGTGGGTTATATATATGGGGGTTATGTATATAGAATGGAGGTTATGTGTATAGAATGGGGGGGTTAGGTGTATAGAATGGGGGGTTATGTGTATAGAGTGGGGGGTTATGTGTATAGAGTGGGGGGTTATGTGTATAGAGTGGGGGGTTATGTGTATATAGCGTGGGAGTTATGTATATAGAATGGGGGGTTATGTATATAGAGTGGGGGTGTATGTGTATAGAGTGGGGGTGTATGTGTATAGAGTGGGGGGTTATGTGTATATAGAGTGGGGGGTTATGTGTATATAGAGTGGGGGGTTATGTGTATATAGAGTGGGGGGTTATGTGTATATAGAGTGGGGGGTTATGTGTATATAGAGTGGGGGGTTATGTGTGTATAGAGTGGGGGTTATGTGTGTATAGAGTGGGGGGTATGTGTGTATAGAGTGGGGGGTATGTGTATAGAGTGGGGGTTATGTGTATAGAATGGGTTTGTATAGAGTGGGGGTTTATGTGTATAGAGTGGGGGTTTATGTGTATAGAGTGGGGGTTTATGTGTATAGAGTGGGGGGTTATGTGTATAGAGTGGGGGTTTATGTGTATAGAGTGGGGGTTTATGTGTATAGAGTGGGGGGTTATGTGTATAGAGCGGGGGGTTATGTGTATAGAGCGGGGGGTTATGTGTATAGAGCGGGGGGTTATGTGTATAGAGTGGGGGGTTATGTGTATAGAGTGGGGGGTTATGTGTATAGAGTGGGGGGTTATGTGTATAGAATGGGGAGTTATGTGTATAGAGTGGGGGTTTATGTGTATAGAGTGGGGGTTTATGTGTATAGAGTGGGGGGTTATGTGTATATAGAGTGGGGGGTTATGTGTATATAGAGTGGGGGGTTATGTGTATATAGAGTGGGGGGTTATGTGTATATAGAGTGGGGGGTTATGTGTATATAGAGTGGGGGGTTATGTGTATATAGAGTGGGGGGTTATGTGTATATAGAGTGGGGGGTTATGTGTATATAGAGTGGGGGGTTATGTGTATATAGAGTGTGGGGTTATGTGTGTATAGAGTGTGGGGTTATGTGTGTATAGAGTGTGGGGTTATGTGTGTATAGAGTGTGGGGTTATGTGTGTATAGAGTGTGGGGTTATGTGTGTATAGAGTGGGGGTTATGTGTGTATAGAGTGTGGGGTTATGTGTGTATAGAGTGTGGGGTTATGTGTGTATAGAGTGTGGGGTTATGTGTGTATAGAGTGGGGGGTATGTGTATAGAGTGGGGGTTATGTGTGTATAGAGTGTGGGGTTATGTGTGTATAGAGTGGGGGGTTATGTGTGTATAGAGTGTGGGGTTATGTGTGTATAGAGTGGGGGTTATGTGTGTATAGAGTGGGGGGTATGTGTATAGAGTGTGGGGTTATGTGTATATAGAGTGTGGGGTTATGTGTGTATAGAGTGTGGGGTTATGTGTGTATAGAGTGTGGGGTTATGTGAGTATAGAGTGTGGGGTTATGTGAGTATAGAGTGTGGGGTTATGTGAGTATAGAGTGTGGGGTTATGTGTGTATAGAGTGGGGGGTTATGTGTATATAGAGTGTGGGGTTATGTGTGTATAGAGTGGAGGGTATGTGTATAGAGTGGGGGTTATGTGTATAGAATGGGTGTGTATAGAGTGGGGGGTTGTGTGAATAGAGTGGGGGTTTATGTGTATAGAGTGGGGGTTTATGTGTATAGAGTGGGGGTTTATGTGTATAGAGTGGGGGTTTATGTGTATAAAAAAACTTCCCAGTAGTGAATGTGTATTTGTGGTATATTATACAGTGGAAAGAAAAAGTGATCCCTTTAGCTGGTTTTCTGGATTGACTGGTCATGAAATGTGATCTGATCTTCATCTAAGTCGCAAGTACAGGCAAACACAATGGGGGGCATCGTCGTTTCTTATGTATAATGGCGGATGCGCTTTTTTATAACTCCTGACACTTTGAATTGCGACCGATTTCTTATCCATGGGCTGTGCCAGCGCAACGATCGCAGACGTTTGGCGTAGATAACGCAGACTGCTTTATACATTGGCGCACACTATGATTGCGCCAGTATTTGTCACAATCTGCATGCGCTCCGTGTGTATACATGACCCCCCAGTGTGCTTACACTTCTAACACACAAACAATGATAATCGTTCATGTATTTATAGAACTCAACGATTTAATAACTGGCTGAATGATCCTTAGCAAACAAGAGCTTCCCGTAGCTTCGGATCGGACCTGCACGGCAATCAGGGGGAATTTGGGACCAGTTCTTCCTTACAGAACCATATTCTTTCGGATGTTTGTTGTGAGCTGCTCTCTTGAGGTCATTCCACGCCATCTCTATTGAATTAACGTCCAGGCTCTGATTGGGTCACCTCAAAAGGCAGATTTATTTTTAAAGCCGTTCTGTAGTAGATTTACTTTGATGTTTTGGGTCACTGCCTTGCTGCTTCGGCTGAAGGACATCTAACCTGACATTATCCTTCATGACACCTTGATAATCATGGGAATTAATTTTACCCACGTTGACGGCAAATGGTTTAGCTGCCGAGGCAGCAAAGCAGCTTCAAATAATGATGCCCTTTCCACCGTACTTCACTGTTGGGACGATAGTTTGTTTGGATGGGGTCCCCTTTTTACTCCATGTGTACTGCTGCATGTTCTTCCCAAACAAGTCAACCTTCGTTTCATCATTCCTTAAAACAATCTCCTACTAACATGGACTGTTACCAGCTTTGGCCAACGTGAGGTTTGCAGTGGTTGGTTCTTTGGAGAGCAGGGGCTTCCTCAGTGGTGTCCTTCCATGCCTGTTTAATGTTTTGCATATGGTAGAGATATGAAACACTTCCATAAGGATTCCTTCAAGCTTCTAGTTGTTACTCTAGGGTTCTTTTTTTACTTCATTGAACATTCTGTGTTTTACTCCTGTAATACTTTTTGGTTTGTTGTCCACTTTTAGCGTTCGTAGCCACAGTATTAACTCATCTCCATTTGTAAACGGTTTTGTGTAACTGTGGACTGGTTAATGGCATGGTTCACACCAGCAGATGCCTCTTGTGAATAGCCATCTCCAAGTTAAAGTATCTCTAAAACACAACTCCAGTACCATTTTCCTTGAGTGGACTCCCAGTTTGCTAACTCTGGAATCCAATTAGCTTTTGTTGATGTCATGACGTGTTTCCAACCCACACTGTGAATGTTTGAATGATGTATTCAATATGGACAAGAACAATACAATAATAGGTGCTTTACTAGTTTAAACAGATTGCGCCAAAACAAAAAGTTCACTTACTTTTCCTTGTCAATGTATAGATTGTATAAATAATGTTTTGTTTGTATGCTAAATTGCCAATTAATAAAAAGATACACATAGATCACAAAGGCATCTAAAAATCGTTATGCCCCACCCCTAGCCACACCTCCAGCCACTCCTCTTAAAGGAACGGTGGTCCTCTTTTGAATCGTTGCCTCTCCTCCTTCGATTCCGGTCATTTTTCACACTGTAAATTAAGAACCGATTTGTTCCATCCCTTGCAGGCCGACTGAGATTATCTGGAGCCGTCTAAACGATTCGTTACCGGAGCAAGCACAGATCCAGGGTGACGTGCTCACTTTTCCCTCCCTAAGCTTGCAGGACAATGGGACCTACAGCTGCCAAGTGTCCAATAAGCATGGCCGCATCTCTAACCAGTATGTGCTCGTGGTTTATGGTGAGTATACAGAATACAAGTAGTAATATGTATTAAGGAGTAGAATAAGAAAATATAATGTTACGCACTCCTGTACATTAGTACTTACCCCCCTGATAAATACAACTGTACTGCTGCGTAATATGGAGGTAATTGGCTCACCAGCTGGTGTGGAGCAGAGCTCCCAGCATGATCAGCCGGCCTTTGGCAAAAAGCTGCAGTGACGGAGGTTGTCTATTGCTGAAACAGTGTGTGAACAGCTGTGCGAAGAGTCCTTTTACATGAAGACAGTTTCTAAGATTTGTGTAGAGTGTATGTAGAATCGGACAGGATGGGGCACGGGGTGTATATACAATATACAATCAGACAGGATGGGGCACGGGGTGTATATACAATATACAATCAGACAGGATGGGGTGTATATAGAATCACACAGGATGGGGTGCGGGGTGTATATACAATATACAATCAGACAGGATGGGGCGCGGAGTGTATATACAATATACAATCAGACAGGATGGGGCGCGAGGTGTATATAGAATCAGACAGGATGGGGAGCGGGGTGTATATACAATCAGACAGGATGGGGTGCGGGGTGTATATACAATCAGACAGGATGGGGCGCGGGGTGTATATAGAATCAGACATGATGGGGCGCGGGGTGTATATACAATATACAATCAGACAGGATGGGGCGCGGGGTGTATATACAATATACAATCAGACAGGATGGGGTGTATATACAATCAGACAGGATGGGGCGCGAGGTGTATATAGAATCAGACAGGATGAGGCGCGGGGTGTATATAGAATCAGACAGGATGGGGTGTATATAGAATCAGACAGAATGGGGCGGGTGGTGTATATAGACTCAGACAGGATGGGGCGCGGGGTGTATATACAATCAGACAGGATGGGGCGCGGGGTGTATATAGAATGAGACAGGATGGGGAACGGGGTGTATCTATAATCAGACAGGATGGGGCGCAGGGTGTATGTAGAATCAGACAGGATGGGGCGCGGGGTGTATATAGAATCAGACAGGATGGGGCGCGGGGTGTATATAGAATCAGACAGGATGGGGCGCGGGGTGTATATAGAATCAGACAGGATGGGGCGCGGGGTGTATATAGAATCAGACAGGATGGGGCGTGGGGTGTATAAAGAATCTGACAGGATGGGGCACGGGTGTATATAGAATCAGACAGGATAGGGCGCGGGGTGTATATAGAATCAGACAGGATGGGGCGCGGGGTGTATATAGAATCAGACAGGATGGGGTGCGGGGTGTATATAGAATCAGACAGGATGGGGCACGGGGTGTATATACAATCAGACAGGATGGGGCACGGGGTGTATATACAATCAGACAGGATGGGGTGCGGGGTGTATATACAATCAGACAGGATGGGGCGCGGGGTGTATATACAATCAGACAGGATGGGGCGCGGGGTGTATATAGAATCAGACAGGATGGGGCGCGGGGTGTATATAGAATCAGACAGGATGGGGCGTGGGGTGTATATAGAATCAGACAGGATGGGGCGTGGGGTGTATATAGAATCAGACAGGATGGGGTGCGGGGTGTATATAGAATCAGACAGGATGGGGGCGGGGTGTATATAGAATCAGACAGGATGGGGCGCAGGGTGTATATAGAATCAGACAGGATGGGGCGTGGGGTGTATATAGAATCAGACAGGATGGGGCGCGGGGTGTATATAGAATCAGACAGGATGGGGCGCGGGGTGTATATACAATCAGACAGGATGGGGCGCGGGGTGTATATAGAATCAGATAGGATGGGGCGCGGGGTGTATATAGAATCAGACAGGATGGGGCGCGGGGTGTATATAGAATCAGACAGGATGGGGCGCGGGGTGTATATACAATCAGACAGGATGGGGCACGGGTGTATATAGAATCAGACAGGATGGGGTGCGGGGTGTATATACAATCAGACAGGATGGGGCACGGGGTGTATATAGAATCAGACAAGATGGGGCGCGGGGTGTATATAGAATCAGACAGGATGGGGCGCGGGGTGTATGTAGAAGCATAACGGGGCGCAGGGTGTAGGTAAAATCCCACAGGTTGAGGTGCGTACTTTAAGGACCTGTCTGAGTTTTTCCATCTCTTACAGACCCTGGAGCGATTATTGAGGCCCAAACTCAGGTCCCGTATGCGGTCATCGGTGGGATCCTGGCCCTTCTCGTATTCCTAGTGATATGTGTTCTCATCGTCATGGTTTGGTGTTCCGTCCGACAGAAAGGTAAGGGAGCACTCTGTTGGGCAGAACTCTAAAGGGTGGGGGGGGGGGCTTCTTGACCGGGCAGAAAGTTATGGAGGTTGTTCTGAACGAGGGTCAGGAAGATGCTCCATCACCCAGACAGGTGAAAGTTAAGGTGTCTGTCCTTTGCCAGTATGATGATGATACAGAAACACGGCATGTGGGGGAGGTGGGAGTTTAAAATATACACGTAAGAAAGGGTGAGCGAGATCAAAGACATACAAGTGACCAACAATGATTTCTGGATTACACCCCTGTGCTTCATGACTTGAGGTTCTACTCAATAAAAAGAGAATTGCAGGGAATTACGATGGGAATTTCAAACTTAGGGCCAAAGTAGCAGACCTGGAAATCTACATGGGCCGTAAATGTGAAATTCCCATCTCAGTTTCCTTCAATTCTCTCTTAGACCCTCATATCGTCAAACCAAGAGGAAATCATGGTACACCAACTTTAACACAATAACGATTGAAGCATACATTTAAGGGTGTATTTATTCCATAATGGCAACTTGCATTGATCAAACCGCGTCAGGAAAAAGGTCATACGCAACCGTGCCTGCGAAATGCGTCAACGCTCTTCACGCCTATGATTGTTTGCACTAAATATTTTTCACATTTCGTCATGAGCCTTATCCAGTAGCCTTGTTGTTTTGAAATTCCCCTGTATTAACCCGTCCGTCTCTGTCGCCCCGCTCACAGGTTCATACCTGACCCATGAAGCCAGCGGACTGGATGAACACGGCGAGGCGAGGGAAGCATTTCTAAATGGAGGAGAGAATCACAAGAGGAAGGAGGAGTTTTTTATTTAAAAAGACTCAGAAGAAGAAAGAAAAAAAGTCCCCAACACAGTATTAATAACCCAATTTTTTTATTTTATTTTATTGTACCTTTTCGGAGGGTGGGGGGATGGGGAGGTTCTGAACGACTAAGGGGGCTACACATAGGATCGAATAGAAGAGCATTTAACCCCCTTCTCCACAAGACGAGCACCAATGGCAATGTTTGTGAGCTGCCTCCTTGTGGGGGGGGGGGGGGGGAGTGTTAAAAAGGACCATATTTAGAGGCCGAGGACCTGACCATGGAATAGGCAGAGCATAAAGGGGGATTTATTAGGGGAGAGTATAGAAAAATGCGTGGGGTTCATGATTTTGAAGTGAAGGACGATGACCTGTCAGAATTTTATGAGATGAGAAGAAATCGAAATGTATTATATATATATTTTTTTTTTTTATTACGGACTGTTCGTTTGTTTTATAAAGAGCATTGTCTTGTGTTTGGCTGGGGGGGGGGGGGGAGGTCAGGACTGGAAGCGGGGGAAGTGGATTGTGATGCAGCAGAGAAATAGACCTCTGGGAAGTAGTTCCTTAGTGTTGGTACCAAGCTTGTAATAGTAACATTTAACCTAATCTACTCTGTATCCAGAGTGTGTTTCATGTAGAGTAGTCTGATTTAGCTAATGATGCACCGGCTGGGCACCACTAGGACAAAGAAACTTTGGCACCATATCTCTAGAGCCCGAGGAATCCTGGCGCCTCTAGGACTGTGCAGCTCTGATCACAGAGCGGGGGGCTACAGAGCAGTGCTCTCTGTAATAGCTTGGATGAGAAAGTGAGCCGGGCAGGCTGGACGACCAGTGATTTGTGCCAGTGCAGGCTCGGTGTTAAGAGCCTGACGTTTGTTTAATCACCTTAATTAGGCACAAATCAGCACGGCTCTGAGTCCCCAGCGAGGAGGGAGGGTGGTGCTGCGGGTGACAGAGAGAAGCCATAAGTCACGGGTTTAAAAAGGTGAAACGAGAGGAACGGTATGAGGTTTTACAGCCAGGCTTCGGAAACCAGTTACCATTCATATACTGCCAAATTATCAGTACTGCTGGGTATAGCCGACTAGTTTCCATACTACCACTGCTGCACCACAGCAAGTACCAAGAACTAGTTACCATCCATATAAACCAATACTACCAATCCTGTACTGTGACTAGTTCAAATAACTAGTTACCACCCATGTAGACCTGTACTACCAATCCTGTACCACTAGTTCCAATAACTAGTTATTATCGATATAGACCCTACTACCAATCCTGCACCACAGCACCTGCAGCGGTACCAGTCCCGCACCATAGCAGGTTCTTGTTACAATATAGTTACCAACCATACATACCCACAGTACCGGTGTTGACTGGTGACCAGCCACATATATACCTGAAATGCACTGTATCAGGGACTAGTTCCAATACTTTTCAGTACTAGACATGCTCCATCTGGGACTGGTTCCCATCATTTTACACCAACACTACCAGTCCTGAAATATATCGAGAGGTTTTGTTGTAATACTTAGTTACCACACACCCATAGCTATAGTAGTAATCTTGGGACTAAACCTTAATTCAGCTGATATATACACAGCCATTCCTCCCACATTAAAATGTGGTTATGTACTTGGACTGATTCCTTGGAATCATTAGGACCACCTGTTTCCTTCTCCGCCCCCCCCCTCCCCCTCCCCCTCTCCCTCCATGGCGTTAGATTTGAGGTATCTTTTGGAGGTAGATTTTGAGGTTTGGTTGTACCTCACCTTGAGGTCTATGTGTTGGCAGCTTTGTATACGTCCGCTGGGTGTCTCAATTTAATTGAGATCACTGGCTCAAAAATATAAATGGGAAGAGTAGATTGGTCTTACTATGTGTATACGAAACTGGTATATATGCAGTGGTGTATCGTGGTTTTGTGCTGCCCTAGGCAGACAAAATTCGGGCACCCCCCCCCCCCCCCCCCCAAGTTGCACACCTACAACATGAAGTGTGCTTTAACACCCTCTGGTAAAGTGCCGCCCTAGGCGAGTGCCTTGTTACACTACTGTATATATGCCTAAGTTGAGCGGTCGCGTACAGAGTGTTGAGTAAGTGTGCGGAATGCGGTGATGTACTGGAAATCAGAAAAGAAACAGTGTGACGCGTTTCGCATTTTCTACAGAAAATTCGAAGGCATCACAGAGAACGGTTCAATGAACTGATTGGGGAAGTTGTAGCTAGAACCGGTGGCCCAAAGGGAGGAGTTATAGGGAAACATTACGGTATGTCTGATACAGCGGCAGATAATAATAATATTTATGCACAAACAGTGGCAGTTTATTAGGAAAAGGTTTTTTGAAATGATAAAAGACCAAGCAAGCATTTGGATGGAAGGAATTTGTCAGGTTTCATGTGAGGAAGCAGTATAAATTAGATAAGCTGTATGGTGGAAAAGGTTTGCCATTAATTAATATTATTTTTTAACTCTACATATTTTCTACATTAAATTTACCAAAATCTAATTTAAATAAGCTGAAAACCTATAGAGACGGTGTGGACCTAAGCCATTTCTTTCTTCATCATTTCCCCCGCCTTTCCTCCATTGCTTCTATTTAAAGGGTGGACCCAATGCGCGCCTATAATCTGCACCCGAAATAGTGCCTCCGAATTGCGGACAGATTCAGGGCACATCGGTAATGTAGCCGCGATGTACCTCTGAATAAGTCCACAACTCGGGCATCAATATCTCCCAACACCGAAGAAAAAATTTGGAGAATTGAAATGGGCGAATTCCGACCATGTTACGCGAATTCGCAGTGTGTTTGAGGGTGATCGGCGCACATTGAGTAGCCAAAAATCTATGGTTTTCATGGTAAAATGGCCCAGTCAAAAGGCCTCCGTTTCCGAACAGCCCATTCAGCAGATTCACACCGAGATTTAGCGATATGGAGTATTTTGCCTAGTTGTGAAATTCAGCCCGACCCAAATCCATTTTTGGGCCAGATCGGTGTATATTGGGTAGACCCCAAATGTTTTTTAGTATTAAAAAAAAAAAAAAAAATTCTCACAGGGCTATAGTGGTAATCCATGCCAAGTGCCATGCATTATTCATGGACAAGTAAAAAAAAAAATTATCAAATTGTAACGTGCCAGATCTCAACTTCTCCTGCACTACTGATCACGTATACTAAATATTAGCATTGTTAGACTTGACAAGAAGGGAATGTGGGGGCTAAAAATGATGTGTGGGTCAGCACACAGAAACGTGTTAGTAGTGTACCGCATGTCTTATGTTTGGAATGGGACATAAAGCAAATCCTGTTCAGAGACTGTTCCCGAACACTCTTGTATGAATTCTGAATATTTGTGAAAGAGTTGGGAGTCACGCAAATAGCGTTGAAACATCACTTCCTGTTTGGCAGGAAGTTATCAGTGGGGCGTGTATAGCTGTCGTTTCTTTTCCAGGGGGGAGGGAGAGGGTTGGATGTTTTTTTCTTTCTTTCACGTGCTGTGCTAATTGTCTGTTTGTTTTTTTAAATGGGTGGGGGGGGGGGTTATTTTCTCAAATTTCTTTTAGGAGAAGAGTTTTACATTTTTGTTTAAGCCCAATTGTCTCTCTCGTTGTTTATTGTTAACTGTAAACCTTTAAAATAAAAAGCCATGAACCTAGGGTAAATTAATATATAAATATATATATGTAAATAAAACTATAGCATCGAAATTAAAAGAAAAATAAAAAAAAAAAAAAAAATCCGGAGTTGGGCAGGAAAAAGAAAAAGACAGCTGCCATTACATGAGAAATGAAAGCGCTCACCCATGCAAAATGTACTGTGATTTATTATTATTTTAATTTTGTTTGTATGTGTGCATATGTTTATATCATTGCCGGAACTCTTTTGTGGCTGGTATGCCCCCGCTTGTCTGCAAAAAGGGTTTACGAGCGTGTTAAGATCACGGCCAAAAAAAAGCCATATATACTATTAAACAGCACAATGTCCAAATCCGTAGATCCCATAGTGATAGCAGTAGGGGTACAGAGCATTAAAGAGAGAAGCCTGCCATATTTAACCCTTCAGCTGCTGATGGGTGGGGCAGGCTGCAGCGTCCCCCAACTCGAGCAAGAAGTGTTTGAGAGACTTTATAGGATTTCTCCTATGCTAAAACCTCTGCATAATGCTATTTTTACGAAAACGTTACATTTATAAATATAACATGGTGTCTTTGGCAATCAGTTGGTAGCCACCTCCCCTGCTTAAGGTATGTGGGTGCTGGCCTCATGGCGAGAGGGCGAAGAGGTGAACTCCCACCCTAGTTGTACCGAGTAAGCATAGGCAACCTCTTGAATGACTGTTGTTGAACTCAGACTCCTATAAAGCTCTGGCAGCCACTGATGGAGTCGGCTGGCAGAGTTTCATAGGGCTGGTAGCTCATCTGCATCAAGGAGAGAGCCAGAATAATTGCCCGTGGCTTAGGGAGGTGGAGTTGAGGGGGCTTTGTGTCGTTTTATCTTTGTATTCCCTCTTCCCTCTCTCCGCCTCTTCCTGGTTTCCCCTCCATTCTTCTGCCATCTCACAGCCTGTCCGGAATACCCATTTTGTACAGAACGTACCAAAAAAAAAAAAAAAATTGTAAAGAAAAAAACAAACAAAAAAAAACAACAGACAGGAAGAACCGACAGATTGAACAACAAAAACTAATAAGAAAACTGCAAAAAAAATTTAAAAAATACAATAAAGTTCATGTTTAGTTATCTCGTTGTACTGTCTTTTATTGAAAAACAACAACTCCAAAAGTGGACATAGGAAGCCATCTTGATTTATTTAAGAAACACTCTAGAGCAGTAGCAAGGCACTGGAAGAGAAATTCAGTTATCGACAGATAAGCAACTGTACACAAACTATGTATGTTATGGGGGGTATTCCTCCACAGATATCTGCACTCCCTTTTAGAGGTGCCATTTTTTAGGTGCCAAAGGTTCTCTTCTCTAGCTGATCTAGAAGATGATAGTCTAAGCCAGGAGTCTCCAAACTATGGCCATGAGGCAGTGTTTAATCTGGCCCACAGCTACTGGGACCGCTGTGAAAAGTGGTCACTTTAAGGGTCTCAGCCTTGGCGGCTGCCATAAGTATTGAGGTGGCTGCCACTTTAACAGTTCGGCAGTGGCTTTGGCACACCCTTCGGAAATGTGACGACAGAAAATACCGAAATGAGGAGGGGGAGAGAGAGAGACTACACACAGGAGAGGGAGAGGAAAAGAGAGACAGACAGACATAAGTGCCTCTTCCAAGATCAGATTCTGAACTGCATGCTTGGGTAAGTCCTGTGAATGCAATCTAGGTGCTGAGGTAAGTCCTAGGTGCTGGGGTAAGCCTTGGGCGCAATGTGGGTGTAGAGGTAGGCTATACAAACCAAAAATTATTTCAATAACCTTTTTATTACATATGTAAAAAGTTGAATTATAATGTTTTTGTTCTTTGGCCTGTGAACGTGTATAATGTACAATGCGGTGGCCCTCGTACTGAAAAGTTTGGTCACCCTCAAGATATTTTCTATGCCCCCTAAGCTTAGCTAAAATCCCTCCTCCTACTTCAGGCTTCCCAACCCAACTCAACTTTCTACATGGTTTGCAGCCACATTGGTCTAAAACATTCTGTGCTCTGGAAGCTATTTACTAAAAGATGAGTTGCAGATGAAATGAGAAGTTTTATCTCATTTCAAAATTTGGTAACCATTGTACACTGCGAGGCGTCACTATTGTGTGAGTGTGGCTAGCACTTACGTAATGCGCTGGGCAGGGATAATTTTAGTACATAGTCAATTTTAGGACATAGCCCAAAGAGACGAACAGAAAAAAACAGCTAGAAACTGTGACCATCTAATCGCTTTCTCCGTCATATCTATATTCCCCTCTCCTGTGTTTGGGCCACCGACAAAACATATAAAAATAGTAATTCAATGATTATAAAAAGAAATTCCCAGAATTTTATACCCTTAATCCTCCCTCTTCCCCCTGTACACTCTAGCAATATTTGGTATCACTGGTGTTCTATAGTTTTGGCCAAAGTCCATGAGTCACCTGGAACATTCCATTGGGTGATCAAGAACATTGGCCAAGAATTATTATACACAACCTCCCCCCCCAATAGCAAAGAGAGTGCTTGCACTATAGATTATTATTATGTATACTCCATGTTGAGAAGATTTGGCTTTCAATCTCTGGCGGAAAAGAAAAAAAAATTATATGTAATGTACTAAATAAAAGGAAAAAAAAATTATGTATAACAGTTACAAACATACAAGTGGCGTGTGTGGAAGTTTGTACCTGTGTCTAAAACAGATAATTGCACTACATACTGCCTGACTCGGGTAGTCTTGCTTCAAAGCGAATATAATTACATAAAATGTCCTGTGATCATAGGTATTTTACGAGTCAGAGATTAAATTTGGCATTATTAGATGTCAAACAGAAATTGGAAACAAAAATGATTAATAGTCACAGAACACACGCGTTCATTTAGTAATCCCTCTAAAAGAGACACGGTA
This sequence comes from Pelodytes ibericus, assembly GCA_036172795.1. Taxonomy (NCBI): domain Eukaryota; kingdom Metazoa; phylum Chordata; class Amphibia; order Anura; family Pelodytidae; genus Pelodytes; species Pelodytes ibericus. Next base: position 68,465,192 of record CM069866.1, read on the forward strand.
ACCTACATATAATGGATACTAGAAATGCAGTGAATTTTTAAAAAAAAATGTAAAAAATTATCTATATGTTTGGTCACATTTTGTCTGGTGTCTATGAAATCATCTGTAGCGTGATATGCAAATTACATTGATTGCTAATTTGCATATCAGGCCACCAATATCGTCATAAACAGGAGACACCACAGAAAAGATTAAAAAAATAAATAAAAAAAAACTATTCTGCCAAGAATGTATAGATAATTTCTTAAATATTTTTTTTACCTTCATGAGACAAACAATTTTTAAATATAATTTCTTTGGGGTGCTTGCTGTATGTGAATTCCCACCACCAAGTATCCAGAGGCGCCAACTCGAGCAGAAGCTTTATAATTTCGACAGCAGGGAACACAAAGCCCGGTCCCAGCAGAGCAGGTCTTCTGTCCCGTGGAGCCCTGGAGCGAAAAGGACAAGAGTTAATGATGTAACAGAGACTGTTAGAAGCTTTGCTATATCAAACATCTACACTTGAAGCAACCTTTTAATTAAACATAACTTATTTTGTTGCCAGCGGTTGGCCCTTTAATTACTTGAAATTAAGATTACAGTGCGCGAGTAATTTATTTCATCCAGGTAATAAGTCTCTGTGCCACTGAGAATAATGAATAGAGCCGGTACCATTATACTGACCTAGTCCAACGTCACTTTTACATAACTAGGGGCTGCGTGTCCGATGTAGAGGACGATAAAAACTGACTACTGCCCTTATAGATTGGGCTTCTCTTCTCACAGTCCACCCTGGAAGAAAAAAAAGAGAGAGAGAGAATGATATAATAAAAATGACAACAAATATAACGAAAATTACAACAACTCACTGGACTCGAGTAGCAATAGACTCCCATCCAGGGATAGCCAACGTGGGCACCAGTGTCGAACATTGAACATTATATTTTCCGGTAATTATAAGTCCGGTAAATGTCCACAATGAACAATGTCGGTGCCTAACCCCGCTCCAGGGTGTGGCTCCAAACAGTTAGCCACACCCACTCTCTTTAATTAGCCCCGCTAATATATTGCCTTTACAAAAGTACACATGAAGGCTTGGTTAGATGTTGGGGAAATATTCCATACCATAGAGAGCAAATTTAGTCAAAGGCCGTACCCAAGCCCTTTTATGAATTATCGTGAGAAATCCGGCAATTCTTACGGTGTATACAAAAATTCCAGAAAATGAACGATACATTTGGCCCGGAAAACGGAGCTACATGGTTTTCTCCGTTTGTTGTCTCGTGCCTTCCAAAGAAAAACACTCGTTTAACAGTATCTGGCACCGAGAGACCTTTCTACCCGCTAATAGTCCATCTCATGGAGGACTGAGTGATGGCTGGCTGGACACTTACAGGCTTATCTGTGGTTTTCTCAGCAGTTTCCGGTGACGAGCGATGAGTATGACAACAGTGAGCAGGAAGAGTACCAGCCCCAATGTAGGAACAGCTACATACAGTACAATATCTTCAATCCTGAAGCCACCTGAAGGGAACAAAGAGAGGAAATCAAAATACACAAAGTCTCTCAGGATACAGAGTGACTGCCAGCACTCACACAGCCACCGACTCAGAATACAGAGTGACTGCCAGCACTCACACAGGCACCGCCTCAGAATACAGAGAGACTGCTAGCACAGGCACCGCCTCAGAATACAGAGAGACTCCTAGCGCTCACACAGGCACCGACTCAGAATACAGAGAGACTCCTAGCGCTCGCACAGGCACCAACTCAGGATACAGAGAGACTGCTAGCGCTCACACAGGCACCAACTCAGAATACAGAGAGACTCCTAGCGCTCGCACAGGCACCGACTCAGAATACAGAGTGACTGCCAGAACTCACACAGACACCGCCTCAGAATACAGAGAGACTCCTAGCGCTCACACAGCCACCGCCTCAGAATACAGAGAGACTCCCAGCGCTCACACAGCCACCGCCTCAGAATACAGAGAGACTCCTAGCGCTCACACAGGCACCGACTCAGAATACAGAGAGACTCCTAGCGCTCACACAGGCACCAACTCAGAATACAGAGAGACTGCTAGCACAGGCACAGGCACCGACTCAGAATACAGAGAGACTGCTAGCACTCGCACAGGCACCAACTCAAAATACAGAGAGACTGCTAGCGCTCACACAGGCACCGACTCAGAATACAGAGAGACTGCTAGCACAGGCACAGGCACCAACTCAGAATACAGAGAGACTCCTAGCACTCACACAGGCACTGACACAAAATACAGAGAGCCTGCTAGCACTCACACAGGCACTGACTCAGAATACAGAGAGACTGCTAGCGCTCACACAGGCACCAACTCAGAATACAGAGAGACTGCTAGCACTCACACAGGCACTGACTCAGAATACAGAGAGACTGCTAGCACTAACACAGGCACCAACTCAGAATACAGAGAGACTGCTAGTGCTAGCACAGGCACCAACTCAGAATACAGAGTGACTGCCAGCACTCACACAGGCACCAACTCAGAATACAGAGAGACTGCTAGCACAGGCACCAACTCAGAATACAGAGTGACTGCCAGCACTCACACAGGCACCAACTCAGAATACAGAGAGACTGCTAGCACTCACACAGGCACCGACTCAGAATACAGAGAGACTGCTAGCGCTCACACAGGCACCGACACAGAATACAGAGAGACTGCTAGCGCTCACACAGGCACCAACTCAGAATACAGAGAGACTGCTAGCACTCACACAGGCACCGACTCAGAATACAGAGACACTCCTGGCACTCACACAGACCTTTCCCAAAAAGAAAAGAGAGATGACCCCCTGCTATTTACCATAAGAAAAGTCTGTCCTCCTGGGCATCACTTGAAGTTGGAATGATTTAGTCTTCACCAGTGGAAATACACCCAAGTTCCTAGCCATGCACGTGTACCTCCCAGAACTTTCTATGTTTACATTGTCCAGGGTGAGGGTGTCGGAGGGTATTATGTAGTCCATGTTCTGCAAAGAGATCACACAGATCAAATACAGGAAGGTACTTATTTAAAGCATCTAACCTCTAGCAGGAATTTGATCATATCATCAAATGACCAAACATCAAGTGCCCAGACTCCGTAACTTTCCTTTCAGCCAAATCACAAGGAGATGGACAAAGGATCATCCAGGACATCCACAACTAACCAGACTGGTGCCACCCACAATAAAGGGGTGCAGATCGGATTCGCGAAGGGTTCTTTCCGTACAGGAAACACAGCAATATAATAATAATACTGTAAGATAGGACAGACCCCAGTTGGGTCTCTCTAATGGTCCTATATAAAGGATTCCAGTTACCTCCATGCTCCACTCATACTCTGGTTCCTGTGACGATGAAGCTGAGCATTTGACTTCTACATCGGACCCTTCCTCCACCAACAGCATGTTGTACACATTTGGGTTCCAGGCACGGGGTCTCTGAAGATAGATGTCATGGAGATCTAAGGGGGGGATACAGGGTAGAGATCCTTAATTAATTCATTACATATAAACTGGGACCGGTTATCCCACAGACCAGTTATCCCATGGACCGGTTATCCCACAGACCAGTTAGGACCAGTTATCCCACAGACCAGTTAGGACCAGTTATCCCACAGACCAGTTAGGACCAGTTATCCCACAGACCAGTTATCCCACAGACCAGTTATCCCCAGTTATCCCACAGACCAGTTATCCCACGGACTGGTTATCCCATGGACTGGTTATCCCACGGACCGGTTATCCCACGGACCGGTTATCCCACAGACCGGTTATCCCACGGACCGGTTATCCCACAGACCGGTTATCCCACAGACCGGTTATCCCACAGACCGGTTATCCCACAGACCGGTTATGCCACAGACCAGTTATGCCACAGACCAGTTATGCCACAGACCAGTTATGCCACAGACCAGTTATCCCACAGACCAGTTATCCCACACACCAGTTATGCCACAGACCAGTTATCCCACAGACCGGTTAGAACCAGTTATCCCACGGACTGGTTATCCCACGGACCAGTTATCCCACGGACCGGTTATCCCACGGACCGGTTATCCCACGGACCGGTTATCCCACGGACCGGTTATCCCACGGACCGGTTATCCCACGGACCGGTTATCCCACAGACCGGTTATCCCACAGACCGGTTATCCCACAGACCGGTTATCCCACAGACCGGTTAGGACCAGTTATCCCACAGACCAGTTAGGACCAGTTATCCCACAGACCAGTTAGGACCAGTTATCCCACAGACCAGTTAGGACCAGTTATCCCACAGACCAGTTAGGACCAGTTATCCCACAGACCAGTTAGGACCAGTTATCCCACAGACCAGTTAGGACCAGTTATCCCACAGACCAGTTAGGACCAGTTATCCCACAGACCAGTTAGGACCAGTTATCCCACAGACCAGTTAGGACCAGTTATCCCACAGACCAGTTAGGACCAGTTATCCCACAGACCAGTTAGGACCAGTTATCCCACGGACCAGTTAGGACCAGTTATCCCACGGACCAGTTAGGACCAGTTATCCCACGGACCAGTTAGGACCAGTTATCCCACGGACCAGTTAGGACCAGTTATCCCACGGACCAGTTATCCCACGGACCAGTAACTTACAGGTGACGGGAATGGTGAAGTTGTTGGACACGATGTCGGTGCTGTCGTTGCCTTTCTTCACACAGCGATACGGGCCACTCTGCCAGTCAGAGATCTCTCTTATCTGGAGAAGAAGACGCCCATCATCCCGAGTCACGTTCAGGTTGAAGTACCAACAGCGCAAATAGCGATCAGTGCCCAGATCTATCCACATTTTCATCCACTGCCAAAAGAAACAGAGTAGAAATGAGACAGAAAAAGCGGTAGAAGGGGATTAATAATCTGTTGTCTCCACCTAGTACAGCGAGATGGCCTGGCCCAACTCCACGGCCACCTGGCCTGGCCCAACTCCACGGCCACCTGGCCTGGCCCAACTCCACGGCCACCTGGCCTGGCCCAACTCCACGGCCACCTGGCCTGGCCCAACTCCACGGCCACCTGGCCTGGCCCAACTCCACGGCCACCTGGCCTGCCCCAACTCCACGGCCACCTGGCCTGCCCCAACGCCACGGCCACCTGGCCTGCCCCAACGCCACGGCCACCTGGCCTGCCCCAACGCCACGGCCACCTGGCCTGCCCCAATACCACGGCCACCTGGCTCACACCCAGGCATTAGTGAAAGGTCTTCTCTTATTTTAGGAGTAGGAAAATGGTGCTTTGTTTCACCTGATCTCGGTCTGGCTTTACCCCTTTTCCCTTCAATCATGACAATTCGCTTCCTGCCGCCAGAGGAAGAGAAGAGGTCCTCGGGACCCTTTGTTAATATGCCCCTTATTATATTTATACATTTCAAATGATAGGAATCAGATTGCCCACTCACTAACATTCTACATCACTACACTGGATTGAATTGAAGCGAAGTTAAAATATATATATGTGTTTATTTCCAGTAACTGCTCCAACTTATGGAGGGGGGAAAAAAACATCCTTCAGTAACCGATAAATAAATATAACAAAGACAGCCTATTTAATTTCAAATATATCATCCGAAATTTTGTATAATTATACTTACATTTAAATAAAAAATCAGTAAAAAAAAAAATAAAAAAAGTGAAAAAAAAAATTCTGTTGTATAAACATAATTAATAATTTGCAAATATATGTTTTACTTCTACATTTTGAAGAAACAAAAAAAATACAAAATTTGCCAGCCTTTTCTGGTATGTTGTAAGAGAGATCGTCAAAAGTTAATACATTCTGTAAATGATATACCGTATTTATCGGCGTATAACACGCGCCGGCGTATAACACGCACCTAATTTTAAGAAGGAAATTTCAGGGAAAAAAACTTAAGAACTTAAATTAAGAACTTTGAAGCCCAATAATCCATTTTAATATGCCAGATATTGTCCCCAATATGCCATTTAATATGCAGGATATTGCCCCCAATATGCCATTTAATATGCCAGGATATTGCCCCCAATATGCCATTTAATATGCAGGATATTGCCCCCAATATGCCATTTAATATGCAGGATATTGCCCCCAATATGCCATTTAATATGCAGGATATTGCCCCTAATATGCCATTTAATATGCAGGATATTGCCCCCAATATGCCATTTAATATGCAGGATATTGCCCCCAATATGCCATTTAATATGCAGGATATTGCCCCCAATATGCCATTTAATATGCAGGATATTGCCCCCAATATGCCATTTTAATATGCCAGATATTGCCCCAATATGCCATTTAATATGCAGGATATTGCCCCCAATATGCCATTTAATATGCAGGATATTGCCCCTAATATGCCATTTAATATGCAGGATATTGCCCCCAATATGCCATTTAATATGCAGGATATTGCCCCCAATATGCCATTTTAATATGCCATGATATTGCCCCCAATATGCCATTTAATATGCAGGATATTGCCCCCAATATGCCATTTACTATGCAGGATATTGCCCCCAATATGCCATTTTAATATGCCAGATATTGCCCCCAATATGCCATTTTAATATGCCAGATATTGCCCCCAATATGCCATTTAATATGCAGGATATTGCCCCCAATATGCCAGATATTGCCCCCAATATGCCATTTTAATATGCCATGATATTGCCCCCAATATGCCATTTAATATGCAGGATATTGCCCCCAATATGCCATTTTAATATGCCAGATATTGCCCCCAATATGCCATTTTAATATGCCAGATATTGCCCCAATATGCCATTTACTATGCAGGATATTGCCCCCAATATGACATTTAATATGCAGGATATTGCCCCCAATATGCCATTTAATATGCAGGATATTGCCCCCAATATGCCATTTAATATGCCAGATATTGCCCCCAATATGCCATTTAATATGCAGGATATTGCCCCCAATATGCCATTTTAATATGCCAGATATTGCCCCCAATATGCCATTTTAATATGCAGGATATTGCCCCCAATATGCCATTTAATATGCAGGATATTGCCCCCAATATGCCATTTAATATGCCAGATATTGCCCCCAATATGCCATTTAATATGCAGGATATTGCCCCCAATATGCCATTTAATATGCCAGGATATTGCCCCCAATATGCCATTTAATATGCAGGATATTGCCCCCAATATGCCATTTATTATGCCAGGATATTGCCCCCAATATGCCATTTAATATGCAGGATATTTCCCCCAATATGCCATTTAATATGCAGGATATTGCCCCCAATATGCCATTTAATATGCCATGATATTGCCCCCAATATGCCATTTTAATATGCCATGATATTGCCCCCAATATGCCATTTAATATGCAGGATATTGCCCCCAATATGCCATTTAATATGCAGGATATTGCCCCCAATATGCCATTTAATATGCCAGGATATTGCCCCCAATATGCCATTTAATATGCCAGATATTGCCCCCAATATGCCATTTAATATGCAGGATATTGCCCCCAATATGCCATTTAATATGCAGGATATTGCCCCCAATATGCCATTTAATATGCCAGATATTGCCCCCAATATGCCATTTAATATGCAGGATATTGCCCCCAATATGCCATTTAATATGCAGGATATTGCCCCCAATATGCCATTTAATATGCAGGATATTGCCCCCAATATGCCATTTAATATGCAGGATATTGCCCCCAATATGCCATTTAATATGCAGGATATTGCCCCCAATATGCCATTTAATATGCAGGATATTGCCCCCAATATGCCATTTAATATGCCAGGATTTTGCCCCCAATATGCCATTTAATATGCAGGATATTGCCCCTAATATGCAATTTAATATGCAGGATATTGCCCCCAATATGCCATTTAATATGCAGGATATTGCCCCCAATATGCCATTTAATACGCAGGATATTGCCCCCAATATGCCATTTAATATGCAGGATATTGCCCCCAATATGCCATTTACTATGCAGGATATTGCCCCAATATGCCATTTAATATGCCAGGATATTGCCCCCAATATGCCATTTAATATGCAGGATATTGCCCCCAATATGCCATTTAATATGCCAGGATTTTGCCCCCAATATGCCATTTAATATGCAGGATATTGCCCCCAATATGCCATTTTAATATGCAGGATATTGCCCCTAATATGCAATTTAATATGCAGGATATTGCCCCCAATATGCCATTTAATATGCAGGATATTGCCCCCAATATGCCATTTAATATGCAGGATATTGCCCCCAATATGCCATTTAATATGCAGGATATTGCCCCCAATATGCCATTTACTATGCAGGATATTGCCCCAACATGCCATTTTAATATGCCAGGATATTGCCCCCAATATGCCATTTAATATGCAGGATATTGCCCCCAATATGCCATTTAATATGCCAGGATATTGCCCCCAATATGCCATTTTAATATGCCAGATATTGCCCCCAATATGCCATTTAATATGCCAGATATTGCCCCCAATATGCCATTTAATATGCCAGATATTGCCCCCAATATGCCATTTTAATATGCCAGATATTGCCCCCAATATGCCATTTAATATGTAGGATATTGCCCCCAATATGCCATTTAATATGCAGGATATTGCCCCCAATATGCCATTTAATATGCCAGGATATTGCCCCCAATATGCCATTTAATATGCAGGATATTGCCCCCAATATGCCATTTAATATGCAGGATATTGCCCCCAATATGCCATTTAATATGCAGGATATTGCCCCCAATATGCCATTTAATATGCCATGATATTGCCCCCAATATGCCATTTTAATATGCCATGATATTGCCCCCAATATGCCAGGATATTGCCCCCAATATGCCATTTTAATATGCCAGATATTGCCCCCAATATGCCATTTAATATGCAGGATATTGCTCCCAATATGCCATTTTAATATGCAGGATATTGCCCCCAATATGCCATTTAATATGCCATGATATTGCCCCCAATATGCAGGATATTGCCCCCAATATGCCATTTAATATGCAGGATATTGCCCCTAATATGCCATTTTAATATGCCAGATATTGCCCCCAATATGCCATTTAATATGCCAGATATTGCCCCCAATATGCCATTTAATATGCAGGATATTGCCCCCAATATGCCATTTAATATGCCAGGATATTGCCCCCAATATGCCATTTAATATGCAGGATATTGCCCCCAATATGCCATTTAATATGCAGGATATTGCCCCTAATATGCCATTTTAATATGCCAGATATTGCCCCCAATATGCCATTTAATATGCCAGATATTGCCCCCAATATGCCATTTAATATGCAGGATATTGCCCCCAATATGCCATTTTAATATGCCAGATATTGCCCCCAATATGCCATTTAATATGCCAGATATTGCCCCCAATATGCCATTTAATATGCAGGATATTGCCCCCAATATGCCATTTAATATGCCAGATATTGCCCCAATATGCCATTTAATATGCAGTATATTGCCCCCAATATGCCATTTTAATATGCAGGATATTGCCCCAATATGCCATTTAATATGCCAGATATTGCCCCCAATATGCCATTTAATATGCAGGATATTGCCCCCAATATGTCATTTAATATGCAGGATATTGCCCCCAATATGCCATTTAATATGCCAGATATTGCCCCCAATATGCCATTTAATATGCAGGATATTGCCCCTAATATACCATTTAATATGCAGGATATTGCCCCCAATATGCCATTTTAATATGCCAGATATTGCCCCCAATATGCCATTTAATATGCCAGATATTGCCCCCAATATGCCATTTAATATGCAGGATATTGCCCCTAATATGCCATTTAATATGCAGGATATTGCCCCCAATATGCCATTTAATATGCCAGATATTGCCCCCAATATGCCATTTAATATGCAGGATATTGCCCCTAATATGCCATTTAATATGCAGGATATTGCCCCCAATATGCCATTTTAATATGCCAGATATTGCCCCCAATATGCCATTTAATATGCAGGATATTGCCCCCAATATGCAGGATATTGCCCCCAATATGCCATTTAATATGCAGGATATTGCCCCCAATATGCCATTTAATATGCAGGATATTGCCCCCAATATGCCATTTAATATGCCAGATATTGCCCCAATATGCCATTTAATATGAGGTATATTGCCCCCAATATGCCATTTTAATATGCAGGATATTGCCCCAATATGCCATTTAATATGCCAGATATTGCCCCCAATATGCCATTTTAATATGCAGGATATTGCCCCAATATGCCATTTAATATGCCAGATATTGCCCCCAATATGCCATTTAATATGCAGGATATTGCCCCCAATATGCCATTTAATATGCAGGATATTGCCCCCAATATGCCATTTTAATATGCCAGATATTGCCCCCAATATGCCATTTAATATGCCAGATATTGCCCCCAATATGCCATTTAATATGCCAGATATTGCCCCCAATATGCCATTTAATATGCCAGATATTGCCCCCAATATGCCATTTAATATGCCAGATATTGCCCCCAATATGCCATTTAATATGCAGGATATTGCCCCCAATATGCCATTTAATATGCAGGATATTGCCCCCAATATGCCATTTAATATGCAGGATATTGCCCCCAATATGCCATTTTAATATGCCAGATATTGCCCCAATATTAAAAAAGGAAGAGACAGCGCTAGAATATACCCCAGAGACAACAAGACAAATGATTATATAAAATAGGATATTTATTACAGATCACAAAAATAAAAATATATATATAAGTAAAAAGACCAAATAGGGGTCCAGTACTACTGGAAACAAATATAAGTAGGTGGTCACATACACATAAAGACAGGATAAATCCAAAGTCTGAATATGTAAATAAAAATACAAAAAAGAAAACAATAGGTTAAAATAGTAAATAAAATCTTACCCACTGCTAATAAAGTGCTGTTAACCTGGCCAGGTAACTAGAAATAGGCATACAATGTATACACTATTTGCACATACACAATAACAAAAGGACACCCCTCAGGACGCGTTTCGTATGGAACTTCTTCAGCTGGTGGGTGTGTGTATATGCCATTTAATATGCAGGATATTGCCCCCAATATGCCAGGATATTGCCCCTTAGTATGCTCGTTATGCCACCCTCCTCCCCCAGACCCCAGCACTTGTTTTAAAAAAAACACACTTTATTGACCGCGCGTCTGGAGGGGAGCTCACAACGCTTCCCTCACAGCCACGCAGCTTCAGAGCAGGAACGAGGTAAGTTTTAGATTTTTTTTTTTCTTCGGCGTATAACACGCACACACCATACGCCGATAAATACGGTATCTTGAGCTGTCTCATTTCCAATTTCCCACGTAATTGGAACTCAATTGTAAGATAAACAAAACAAACCAAACAGAAAAAGCACAGTTGGGAAAAAGCTACTACTAAGGGGTTAATAATTTCAAGAGAAATTGGTTTCTGGGACAGAACAGACCGTTTTACGGGAATGTGGGAGAACAAGTTTTAAACCAGAAACAGCAGCTTTGATTATTTAGAAAATAGATTCACTCTGGTTTGAAAAATAACAAACATAAAAAGGGATCAACAGTTAGGGTCTAGGACACTTACTTCATCGCCGCGGCTTCATCGCTGACAGTTCAGCGCGGCAGTTAGAACGCTGACCTGTCAGCAATGAAGAATAACGCGGCCGTTTCAGCGCGGACGCGGCTATGTAAGGGCTGACAGTTCAGCGCTGAACTGTCAGCTCTAACAAATGTACAAGTAAAAAGAAAATACCCCCCCTAATAAATGATTCCCAAACCCCAATACTAAAATTAACCCCAATACTAAAATGAACCCTAAAACCCCAATACTAAAATTAACCCCCAAACCCTAATACTAACCCCCTAAACCCTAATACTTACCCCTAAACCCTAATACTAACCTCCGAACACCAATACTAACCCCCTAAGCCCCGAACCCTAATACTAACTCCCTAAACCCCAATAGTAAAATTAACCCCGAACCCTAAAAACTAATTCTAAACCCTAATTCTAACCCCCTAAACCCTAATTCTAACCCCCTAAACCCTAATTCTAACCACCCTTAACCCCAATACTAAAATTCTAATTCTAAAACTCTATCTTCTCCAACACATTAAAACTCACCTTTAGCGATGAAATCTCCCGCGACGAGCTGTCGTGTGGTGAAGTGACGGCGCTGAATCGGCTGCGCGGATGCAGCCGCGATGAAGTGTCCCATCCCCCAACAGTTCTTCACATCCTGGAGTTTGTTGGCCTGTGCATTCCCCTTTTGACGACATAGAAACGGTTGCCATTTCCTTTCATTTGATTTAGGTGTTTATACAAAGTCATTTTGACCTCTCCTCCAGAGACAAATTCTCCAGAATCTTTCAGCTGTTTTATTATTATTATTTTTATCAGTTTCCTTCCACGATCATTATAACCGAGTAAAAGGAGCAATGGACCTACTGGGAAACTAATTGTTTTAAAACCCCGGAGGCATCTGAGACAGATAAATAATCCCTCCTCTCAGTGGATTTGAGGTGATTTGAGTATGAAACCAATTACAAAAGATTTTTTTTGTTTTAAATTAAAGATACAAAAAATGAGCAGTCACTCAACTATATGCGAAATATGCAACAAAAAAAAAAAAAGTACACCTTTGTTCCATTGAAATATTTAAAACTGAAATGTTTTAAAAGGGACAGCCTAGTCCCCAAACTCCCTTTGGTGCAAGATGAAAATTACTGCTTGTATAGCGCACAGGCTTTTTCCCCAGTGTGATTTGATGTGCTGCTAGAATAGAATACATTGTGTGGACTACAATAGACTTGCTAGTGTACACAGTAGAATCTATTAGTGCAACACAATGTTTGATGACATCACTAGAGAAAACAGGAAATTCCATTAATTTGAATAAAAAAATATTCTCATTGGTTCCTGCAACAAAAACAAACAAACAAACCAAAAAAAAGTAAATGTACTTTTACACAGCTAGCGTGGGCAGTCCTGGCTTCTTGCAAACTGCTGTAATTTCATCTAGCTGTAAGTATTTTATATTTTTAGCAATGCAAAACATGCATTTTAAAGTACTTTGAAAGCACATTAATATGCATTCATATTTGGAAGATGCAGTTTGGGCACCAGACAGTCCCTGTAATGAGATCATACAAATAAGTATATGTTTTGCCCTATTTGATTGTATCACACTATCAAGAGGCATCCATGTTGTTTAGAATTGTTGTGGGTCAGATGAATGAAGATCTGACCGAAGGTTCTAAACAAGATGTCTGCCCCCCTGTCAAAGCCATATGGAGCAAAAAGGGCGAAATAAGATACTTTGTGATCTTCCGAATAAAGCATTTCTATTTAAAAAGGCAGAGGTGGTCTAAATTCTGCTGTACTCCCAAAGCCACCACGAAGGGGTCTAGGACACTTCTTCGCCGCATCTTCATCGCTGACAGTTCAGCGCGGCAGTTAGAACGCTGAACTGTCAGCAATGAAGAGTAACACGGCCGTTTGATCTCGGCCGCGGCTAGGTAAGAGCAGACAGTTTAGCGCTGAACTGTCAGCTCTTACAAATGTAAAAGTAAAAAGAAAATAACCCCCCCCCCCCCAAATAAATGATTCCAATACTAACCCAATACTAAAATGAACCCCAATACTAAAATGAACCCCCGAACTCTAATACTAACCCCCGACCCCTAATACTAACCCCCTAAACCCTAATACTAAACGTAACCCCCTAAACCCTAATACTAACCCCCGAACCCTAATACTAACCCTCTAAACCCTAATACTAACCCCCGAACCCCAATACTAAAATTAACCCCCTAAACCCTAATACTAAAATTAACCCCGAACCCTAATACTAAAATTAACCCCCTAAACCCTAATACTAAAATTAACCCCCTAAACCCTAATTCTAACCCCCTAAACTATAATTCTAACCACCCTTACTAAAATACTGAAATAAACTTACCTTTAGCAATGAAATGTCCCACGATGAAATCTCCAGCGATGAGCTGTCTTGTGCTGTAGAGTCGGCGGTGAAGCGGCTGCGCGGAAGCAGCCGCGATGAAGTGTCCCATCCCCCCACGAAGCCCAGCCAATCAGAGCATCCCCTCATCATTTCAAAGTAAACGTCCCCTGTATTGATTACTGAGGGTCTGTTACTCAGCTAGCAGACACAAATGTGGCCATCTGCCTCAATGTTTAGTCTTTGGCAAGGAAATTTCAAACTTCAAAAGGGGGGAAAAAAAGTAGCCGAGCTGGAAACAATTCTCTATTTCGGCCGTACTTCGAACTCTGCCATTTTGAACCTTAAGTGTGAAGTTCCCTTGTCAATTCCATTCGGCCACGAATAAAGTCCAAAGTCCCCTCGTTAAAGGTTTTACAGGGCTCTGGCCGCACTGGCGCTAGGATTATCTAATGACGCGAGTCTGGGTTTGGAAAAAAAAAAAAAATACATGTTTATTTGTCAAACATGACATGGTTATGGGTTAATTGTCGGATACGGTATGTAAACTGCTGGGTGCAGTAATAGATAAAGGCTATTAGCTGCTAAGACACAAAACCCTGCAACACCAACACGAGGAAAGTCCAGACAGACAAGAGGTGTTGGCATAGTATAATCTCCATGATTCACTCCACATTCTGGACTACACCGGTTTTATTCATTTTTTTGTAATTTAAGCCTTTTTGTTACATTACCAGTTTGACTCTTTAAAAAAAAAAAAAAAGGGTCTAAATTGGCTTAAATAACTAATAAAATAGAAAAGGCACAAAAGGCAGAGAAAAAAAACGCGCAAGTTCCCTTAGTGGGGGGGGGTAAAGTATAATTAAATTGGCGAGATAAAATAGTAATTTCACCTTTGAGCGAATAGCCCCCCCACGTCTGCGAGAGCTGAGACCGTGCCACCGCCAAAATGGACTCACTTTTCAAAACGCATTTCTGCGGGGAGTTTTTAAAATCATGGTCTGCGCTGGAGTCGGTATAATACAGACTGGGTGGGACCCCCAGCCCAACCCAAAAATGCGGCACCATCTGGCACTATTAGCACTTTGCGATAGCTTTTATACGTAACCCCCCCTTAATGGTCTGTCGGGTAGAGAGTTTATTCCGCACCATATAGTTTGTTCTTATTTGTTGGACAGACTTTTAAAAGGCTACCCTGTGCCCTTAAAAAAAAAAAAGTACATTTCCCCAGTAAAAGACATACATAAAACGTACTGTATGTTTTCCCCATACAGATTGCTGAAACTTCCACAAGAAAGCTACGTTATGGAGCATTGTTCTTGGGTTTTTTATGACTCTACAAGTGATTATTTTTATAGCCAGTGGCACTTCTGCTTTTATCTGCGTGGTAGTTGAACCTGCACTATGCTGAGAGAACAGAAATTTTCATTTTTATTTATTTTTCATTTATTTCAGTCCAGTGAATACTCGTAAAGTCTCGTAAAGACTCTTTACGTTTTTAAAGATTCACTCCATGCAAATCTATTTATCTCTCATTGTTGTATTACTTCAACCCTAAGCAGCTATCCCCGGCAACAACACTTTCTTTAATTACTGTGGTTTTCTTGCCGTTCAACTGAATAGATATGTCCGTAACTCCACCCACAGTCTGTAGCTTAAGTATTCCAAGCATACAGCTGTATGAGCGGCCATTTTGTAACATTTTACATGCTGCCCTGTAGAATGTATAATTCACATATGGTCAGACGGAAATTTATATATCTCTCTTGTCCTCTCTTGCTTTGTGAAATATACATTATTCTGATATATTTGAGACTTGCGTTTTATTTTTCGGTTCTCTTTTGCATATTTTTTCGGTTGTATTCGTGTAGAATTAGATGTTGTAGGAGAGTAGTAGATGGACTCTGTTTTTTTTGTAATAAAAAAAAAAAAAAAAACGAAAATAGACTTACATATGCTTTTTTCTTTGATGTTGTCAACATATTTGTTGTGGTAACAGACTGGCCCCTGGGATTGTGTATATTACAGCAGAGATTTATTCTCATGCCTTGAATTTAATGCTGTGCTAGTCAATTCTCATCATGAGATGTACTAAAACCAGTGTAGCCTTGAAAGAGCTGTAAATGCTAAATAGAATCTAGTTTATTGCTTGGGCCACTTTATTTTCTGAAAATCTGAATCTGTAAAAAATGTTATATTTGAACCTAGGTTATCTATGTCTTTGTGATAACATTACGTCTGTGGATGCTGTCTTTGCATGAGATACTTGGGCTGATGGGCAACAAACAGGGGCAAGTGTTGATCTATAGAAGCCCAGTGGGATCTAGGACTCTTCTTCGCCTAGAACGCTGAACTGTCAGCAATGAAGAATAACGCGGCCGCTTCATCGCGGACGCGGCTATGTAAGAGCTGACAGTTCAGCGCTGAACTGTCAGCTCTTACAAACGTACAAGTTAAAATAAAATACCCCCCCTAATAAATGAATCCCCCCCAAACCCTAATACTAAAATTAACCCCAAAACCCAATACTAAAATTAACCCCCGAACCCCAATACTAACCCCAGACCCCTAATACTAAAATTAACTCCCGACCCATAATACTAACCCCCGACCCCTCATACTAAAATTAACTTCCTAAACCCTAATACTAACCCCCGAACCCTAATACTAACCCCCTAACCCTAATACTAACCCCCTAAACCCTAATACTAACCCCCTAAACCCTAATACTAACCCCCGGACCCTAATACTAACCCCCGGACCCTAATACTAAAATTAACCACAAACCCTAAAAACTAATTCTAACCACCCTTACTAAAAATAAAAGTAAAATAGATAAAATACTAAAATAAACTTACCTTTAACGATGAAATGTCCCGCGATGAAATCTCCAGCTACGAGCTGTCGTGTGGTGAAGAGACGGCGGTGAAGAGGATGCAGCCGCGATGAAGTGCCCCACCCCCGCCCAGTGTGGGTGAAACATGGAGAGAGGGAATCCTAACTGCACCATGCTGGGATGTAACTTTTAAACCTGGATCACATTTTCCTCCACCTCTCTTTTGGGATCACCTGATTTCCCTGAATGCTGGAAGTTTAATACCTATCTGGGAGAATTGTATTTGTCTTTTGTTTTTTTTAATAAATTGATGTAATTAATGTACAGATCATCTGGTTCCTGCATTTATTCGAGTGCTCTTCAGGAAGGAGGACTGTCACCATATGAGATTCCAAGAGACATCCTGATGTGCCTTTATAAACTCTGACAATAGATTACATTCCCATTGTTGTGAAAGTCAAACAAAGATTACGCTACGTGTATTTATCTCTTTCTTTTTACAAACAATGAGATACTATGAGCACAAACCACAACCACTTGACCTTGGTAGGTCTCACTTATTCTTGCGAATAGGGAAGTCACAAAGGGTTCTTAATGCTGCTGGTGCAGATAAGAGCCAGATTATACCCCCCTTTTTGTTTGCTATACATTGTATCAATGCATAAAAAGACAAAGGTGTAAGTAGATTAACTTGAGCATTTAAAATAAACACATGTATTAAGACATATTCTGATGGGGGGGGGGGGGGGGGGGTTCTATGTTTGAATTGCATATAAAAGTAAAAAGAAAGGTGTCTGTCTCCAGCATCCATTTTGTGAATGTTGCCCATAATGCAACATTCTGTAAAATCTTCCAGCAGGTCTCACTTTACAACTGTGGCCAAAGCCTGCATGATGATGTCATAAGATACTCCCCTGCTCTCTTACTGGCTCCTGTGTACCATAGTGGCTGTGTACAACACAAAGAGAGATTGACCTGATCAAACAGGATCATAACTCCGTCCCCTTGTGATGTAATAGTTACATTACCCTACCATTCAATGGAAGTCTATGAGAATTCTGACTTATAGACTGCATTCTGTGTCCCCATCCCCAAAGTGAGATACTAGTGCTGTAAAATCACTGGGGGGTGGCACCCAAAACACACTATATTACACAAAATGGCGGCACCCAGTCACACTTGTTTAGTTACATATTTTTTAAATACAGTCACATAACAAAAACAAAAGACATATCTGAAATCAACAATGCAAAAGAAAAAAAATATAGACCATTTTCATTTTTTGGGCGCAGTGTCCCTTTAATATGTGTGTGGCGTCACCCGATTATGACATCACCTGTGGCTTAATATGTTAATGCGTAACATTTCAGTGGGAAATGTATACATTGCAGATCAAGTCACTCGTAATTTATGCAATTCCATCAACATAGTGTCGATCATTTGTTTTTTTCTCTGCATTCGCCGTGTATACAGTGTTTAGATCGAATCCTCTGGCACCTAAGCGACTTGTCTCAATGACCAGTCAGGTGAAAACTGCTCATTAAAAAAAAAAGTGCAGTACGAGAGTGTTTTTAATTCTATAAGAATCCAATAAGAACATCCATCCAACAGAACTATGGGAGTAAATAAATACCCATGAAGGCCTTCGCTGGTTGAATGTGAGATGAAAGCTGTCAGAGCCGCGGAGCGAGACTGAATTACACGCACGTAACTGTATTTGCTTTTCATTTTACAAGTAAAAGTTTGTACTCGCTCTTTGTTTAGTTTAAAACAAAAAAAATTTAATAAAAATCCATGCTGCGAAAAAAAAAAAAAAAAAAAAAGAAAAACAACAAACGGCTTCGCTTGTTTGCTTGTTATGGAAGGACTGACACATAACGCCATCTTAGGTTAGGAGGGAGAAGTCCCTGCGTCTAGCATGCACCCATCTGCCTCACTGCTCCCCTGTAGCGTGGCAGCATTCCCCCCTTAAAGAGGGATTAAAGCTTATATTTAAATATTTTCATTTCCAACATGTCCTGTGCTCCCCTTTTGCTACTCCAGCACTGACAACTTGTAGAACTCCTCTGAGGCTCTGGCTCCTTCCTCTTTTCACTGCCTGTCTGCTACTTCACATTCTCCCTAACCTTTTGCATTAGGATTCTCCTCACTTTTCCCATTCAGATTCACTGGAAGTAGTCAATTTGGAAAAATTCTCCTACTCGGCTACTTAGGACTTAAATTTCAAAATCCCCTCTCAATTATCCGCAATGCTAAGGACTTAGCAATTACAATAGAAAGAGCAATTTTTTTTATTATTTTATTTTTTATTTTTTTTATATAAAAACTTCTGCACATGAGTGTCTGGATTTGAAGAAGAAAAAAAAAAAATATATATATATATATAAAAGTTTGATTACGGTGACTTACAAATATAGGCAAAGACACAGTATATTAGTAATTATATATATATATATATATATATATATATATATACACATATATATACCGTATTTATCGGCGTATAACACGCGCCGGTGTATAACACGCACCTCATTTTAAGAAGGAAATTTCAGAAAAAAAAACTTACATTTCAAATAAAGAACTTTGAAGCCCAATTTAATATGCCAGGATATTTCCCCCAATATGCCAGGATATTGCCCCCAATATGCCATTTTAATATGCCAGGATATTGCCCCCAATATGCCAGGATATTGCCCCTTAGTATGCTCGTTATGCCACCCTCCTCCCCCAGACCCCAGCACTTACCTCGTTCCTGCTCTGTCCCCCGGTGCTCTGAAGCTGCGTGGCTGTGAGGGAAGCGTTGTGAGCTTCCCTCCAGCCGCGCGGTCAATAAAGTTTGTTTAAAAAAAAAACACACTTTATTGACCACGCGGCTGGAGGGGAGCGCACAACGCTTCCCTCACAGCCACGCAGCTTCAGAGCACCGGGGGACAGAGCAGGAACGAGGTAAGTTTTAGATTTTTTTTATTTTTCATTATATCGGCGTATTCAGGGAGAAAAAGTGCGTGTTATACGCCGATAAATACGGTATATATCCTGACACTTTCTTGCATTGGAAATAGCACCTCTATTGGAAATGAACTGGGCCAAACCAGAGGTGCAAGACAAGCGCATACTGGGCTACCTCCTGACCAGGGCCGGACAAGCCTCGTAGCACTGCATTATTATAACGTCACCTAGCAATGCACCATTAATATAAAAGGAAGAAAAACTACCACAACTAGAGGACATAGTCTTAAGGTTTAAATGTAATATCAGGAAGTATTACTTTACTGAGAGGGTAAAGGAGATGTCATAGCAGACACCGTACACACATTTGTTTTCCGTCAATCCATATATTTATTTGCAATCCCCCCTTACAACAAACCCTTTATTTCTGCACACAATGTAATGGTTAACCTCGGCACTGCAGACCCCCGGGAACTCCACAGGCCATGATAATGAGCCAGCCTTATCACCGTCATGAGCATGATGGGATATGTAGTTCCCAAACAATCTGCAGTGCCAAGGTTAGCCATCACAGGTTTAGGGGCTCCCCTTTCTTCCTTAAAGCCCAGTTCCACCTAGCTTATTCTCAGCGTGCATATATTTTTATAAATAATTTTTTTAATATACATGAAAAGTATTTATTTTTACCAAGCTTTGGCTGGCTGTGGAGAGTAGGAGTTGGAGTCCAGAACAAGATGGATTACAGCAACGGTACGAAGATTAATAAGAAGAAGAGAAAAAATATACAGGTGTGCAATGAACAAGAGTCTAAAAATAATAATACTAAAAGGCAGAGAGGGGCAGAGAGGGGCTTACCCGGCTGTATTTCTGGAAAGTAAAATTCTCCAGATCCAAGTCAGTAATGCATTCCAAGGTTACATCTTCTCCTTCCTGAGCTGCAATGGGTCCATCGACCATTACCTCGCCATAGTCTGAAATAGACATACACGGATCATAAAGCCTTCGCTGATTGCTCGGTGTCACTGGGGCTCGATTAAAGACATTGCACATTACTCACCAGGAGGAGGGAGGAAATTGGAGTGTGCGAGACAGACAATGATCTAGACACACGCTCAGGCTGGTGATCCATTTACTGTCACCTGGATCACTTCCGAAAAAAAAGATCTTACCTCCTTACTACCGTCATTTGTAACCATAAATAAACCGGAGTTAAAAGGGTCATGTTGAACTGAATAGTCAATAGTATGTCTAGTGCTAGTACGGATAATGAAAAAAGGAGTCCGAGAATTGCAAGAAGAGGCCTGGTTAAGAGAAAGGAGTTTCGAAATGTGGGGTTTTGTAGGTGAAAGAGGCGATTGAGAAGGACATTTCAAAGTTGGCAAAAAAAAAAAAAAATTTTACACATTAATAATGTATACATTGTATTTCTGATCCATGTTGTTATTTTAATGGACAAAATTAATAAATAAATAGACGTGTCTATACACCGATCGAGGCATGGACTCCACTAGACCTCTGAAGGTGTGCTGGGGTAACTGGCACCAAGACGTTAGCAGCAGATCCTTTAAGTCCTGTAAGTTGCGAGGTGGGGCCTCCATGGATCAGACTTGTTTGTCCAGCACATCCCACAGATGCTCGATTGGATTGAGATCTGGGGAATTTGGAGGCCAAGTCAACACCTTGAACTCGTTGTTGTGTTCCTCAAACCATTCCTGAACCATTTGTGCTTTGTGGCAGGGAGCATTATCCTGCTGAAAGAGGCCAATGCCATCAGGGAATACCGTTTCCATGAAAGGGTGTACATGGTCTGTAACAATGCTTAGGTAGGTGGTACGTGTCAAAGTAACATCCACATGAATGGCAGGACCCAAGGTTTCCCAGCAGAACATAGCCCAAAGCATCACATCGCCTCCGCAGGCTTGTCACCTGTCAGTCCAAAGCATCACACTGCCTCTGCCGGCTTGCCACCTGTCAGTCTAAAGCATCACACTGCCTCCACCTGCTTGCCACCTGTCAGTCCAAAGCATTACACTGCCTCCGCCGGCTTTCCGCCTGTCAGTCCAAAGCATCACACTGCCCCCGCCAGCTTGCCACCTGTCAGTCCAAAGCATCACACTGCCTCCGCCGGCTTGTCACCTGTCAGTCCAAAGCATCACACTGCCTCCGCCGGCTTGTCACCTGTCAGTCCAAAGCATCACACTGCCTCCGCCGGCTTGCCACCTGTCAGTCCAAAGCATCGCACTGTCTCCGCCGGCTTGCCACCTGTCAGTCCAAAGCATCGCACTGTCTCCGCCGGCTTGCCACCTGTCAGTCCAAAGCATCACACTGCCTCCGCTGGCTTGTCACCTGTCAGTCCAAAGCATCACACTGCCTCCGCCGGCTTGCCACCTGTCAGTCCAAAGCATCGAACTGTCTCCGCCGGCTTGCCACCTGTCAGTCCAAAGCATCACACTGCCTCCGCCGGCTTGCCACCTGTCAGTCCAAAGCATCACACTGCCTCCGCCGGCTTTTCACCTGTCAGTCCAAAGCATCACACTGCCTCCGACGGCTTGCCACCTGTCAGTCCAAAGCATCACACTGCCTCCACCTGCTTGCCACCTGTCAGTCCAAAGCATCACACTGCCTCCGCTGGCTTGCCACCTGTCAGTCCAAAGCATCACACTGCCTCCGTTGGCTTGTCACCTGTCAGTCCAAAGCATCACACTGCCTCCGCCGGCTTGCCACCTGTCAGTCCAAAGCATCACACTGCCTCCGCCGGCTTGCCACCTGTCAGTCCAAAGCATCACACTGCCTCCGCCGGCTTTCCACCTGCCAGTGGTCATATTGTTATTGCTGATCGCTGTGTATGTGTACACTTGAAAACTGTTGTGCTGATTAAAAAAGAAATTAAAAAAACTGGCCTTATTTGGAATCTAAATCATTATTTGTAACCTTGTCAATGTCTTGTCTGTATTTCCTAATCATTCTACAACTCATTTAATGTAGGTTTTCATGGGGAAAAAAATGTTTTGTCAGTGACCCCAAACTTTTGGGGTGAATTTTCCTTCTACCATAGATGCAGGAAAAAAAAAAAAAAACTTCTCTAAGCCCAGTGTATACGATGGCAATATATATGTCAGATCCCATAACAGAGTATATTCGCTATTGTTTACTTTTTTCATGTACAGAAAACAAGGTTTTTATGGCTTTCATTGTGCAGAGATGTAAAATGTTAAACAGATGTCAACGATTATATGAAGATATGTGTTAACGGACTCATTCGCAGCATGTGTGTGGAGAAGAGATGCTGCTGATTTAATGATGGTCTACAGTAATCCGTTTTGCATTTAAGACTTAAAAAAAAAAATCCGAAGTTTATATTTTTTTCTAGAATCTATATTATAAATCAGTTACACGGCTAGGCATTTGCCACAAGGCAGAAACAGCACGAATGGGGGTGTAATCTGGATCTGTGCCAGTGTACACTGGCTCCGGGTGACATGCAAGAGGTGTGTCTAGACTTCCTGTCTCTAGAGCAAACACTATATCTAGTATATACTGTGTCGGCAGATAAGACCCTTACACCCATTTACAATACATAAGTAAAAACAGAATACTTTCTCCAGTCCCTATCTTATATCTAGGATAGCCTTATACCTATCCCACGCATGCTTAAACTCCTTCACTGTATTAACCTCTACCACTTCTACTGGAAGACTATTCCATGCATCCACTACCCTCTCAGTAAAGTAATACTGTCATTAGTCCCTGGCCTTATCTTATATCTAGGATAGCCTTATACCTATCCCATGCATGCTTAAACCCCTTCACTGTATTAACCTCTACCACTTCTACTGGAAGACTATTCCATACATCCACTACCCTCTCAGTAAAGTAATACTGTCATTAGTCCCTGGCCTTATCTTATATCTAGGATAGCCGTATACCTATCCCACGCATGCTTAAACTCCTTCACTGTATTAACCTCTACCACTTCTACTGGAAGACTATTCCATACATCCACTACCCTCTCAGTAAAGTAATACTGTCATTAGTCCCTGGCCTTATCTTATATCTAGGATAGCCTTACACCTATCCCACGCATGCTTAAACTCCTTTACTGTATTAACCTCTACCACTTCTACTGGAAGACTATTCCATGCATCCACTACCCTCTCGGTAATGTAATACTTTCATTAGTCCCTGGCCTTCTCTTATATCTAGGATATCCTTATACCTATCCCACGCATGCTTAAACTCCTTTACTGTATTAACCTCTACCACTTCTACTGGAAGACTATTCCATACATCCACTACCCTCTCAGTAATGTAATACTTTCATTAGTCCCTGACCTTATCTTATATCTAGGATAGCCTTATACCTATCCCATGCATGCTTAAACTCCTTCACTGTATTAACCTCTACCACTTCTACTGGAAGACTATTCCATGCATCCACTACCCTCTCAGTAAAGTAATACTGTCATTAGTCCCTGGCCTTATCTTATATCTAGGATAGCCTTATACCTATCCCATGCATGCTTAAACCCCTTCACTGTATTAACCTCTACCACTTCTACTGGAAGACTATTCCATACATCCACTACCCTCTCAGTAAAGTAATACTGTCATTAGTCCCTGGCCTTATCTTATATCTAGGATAGCCTTACACCTATCCCACGCATGCTTAAACTCCTTTACTGTATTAACCTCTACCACTTCTACTGGAAGACTATTCCATGCATCCACTACCCTCTCGGTAATGTAATACTTTCATTAGTCCCTGGCCTTCTCTTATATCTAGGATATCCTTATACCTATCCCACGCATGCTTAAACTCCTTTACTGTATTAACCTCTACCACTTCTACTGGAAGACTATTCCATACATCCACTACCCTCTCAGTAATGTAATACTTTCATTAGTCCCTGACCTTATCTTATATCTAGGATAGCCTTATACCTATCCCATGCATGCTTAAACTCCTTCACTGTATTAACCTCTACCACTTCTACTGGAAGACTATTCCATGCATCCACTACCCTCTCAGTAAAGTAATACTTTCATTAGTCCCTGGCCTTATCTTATATCTAGGATAGCCTTATACCTATCCCATGCATGCTTAAACTCCTTCACTGTATTAACCTCTACCACTTCTACTGGAAGACTATTCCATACATCCACTACCCTCTCAGTAATGTAATACTTTCATTAGTCCCTGACCTTATCTTATATCTAGGATAGCCTTATACCTATCCCATGCATGCTTAAACTCCTTCACTGTATTAACCTCTACCACTTCTACTGGAAGACTATTCCATACATCCACTACCCTCTCAGTAAAGTAATACTGTCATTAGTCCCTGGCCTTATCTTATATCTAGGATAGCCTTACACCTATCCCACGCATGCTTAAACTCCTTTACTGTATTAACCTCTACCACTTCTACTGGAAGACTATTCCATGCATCCACTACCCTCTCGGTAATGTAATACTTTCATTAGTCCCTGGCCTTCTCTTATATCTAGGATATCCTTATACCTATCCCACGCATGCTTAAACTCCTTTACTGTATTAACCTCTACCACTTCTACTGGAAGACTATTCCATGTATCCACTACCCTCTCAGTAAAGTAATACTTTCATTAGTCCCTGGCCTTATCTTATATCTAGGATAGCCTTATACCTATCCCACGCATGCTTAAACTCCTTCACTGTATTAACCTCTACCACTTCTACTGGAAGACTATTCCATGCATCCACTACCCTCTCAGTAAAGTAATACTGTCATTAGTCCCTGGCCTTATCTTATATCTAGGATAGCCTTATACCTATCCCATGCATGCTTAAACCCCTTCACTGTATTAACCTCTACCACTTCTACTGGAAGACTATTCCATACATCCACTACCCTCTCAGTAAAGTAATACTGTCATTAGTCCCTGGCCTTATCTTATATCTAGGATAGCCTTACACCTATCCCACGCATGCTTAAACTCCTTTACTGTATTAACCTCTACCACTTCTACTGGAAGACTATTCCATGCATCCACTACCCTCTCGGTAATGTAATACTTTCATTAGTCCCTGGCCTTCTCTTATATCTAGGATATCCTTATACCTATCCCACGCATGCTTAAACTCCTTTACTGTATTAACCTCTACCACTTCTACTGGAAGACTATTCCATACATCCACTACCCTCTCAGTAATGTAATACTTTCATTAGTCCCTGACCTTATCTTATATCTAGGATAGCCTTATACCTATCCCATGCATGCTTAAACTCCTTCACTGTATTAACCTCTACCACTTCTACTGGAAGACTATTCCATGCATCCACTACCCTCTCAGTAAAGTAATACTTTCATTAGTCCCTGGCCTTATCTTATATCTAGGATAGCCTTATACCTATCCCATGCATGCTTAAACTCCTTCACTGTATTAACCTCTACCACTTCTACTGGAAGACTATTCCATACATCCACTACCCTCTCAGTAATGTAATACTTTCATTAGTCCCTGACCTTATCTTATATCTAGGATAGCCTTATACCTATCCCATGCATGCTTAAACTCCTTCACTGTATTAACCTCTACCACTTCTACTGGAAGACTATTCCATACATCCACTACCCTCTCAGTAAAGTAATACTGTCATTAGTCCCTGGCCTTATCTTATATCTAGGATAGCCTTACACCTATCCCACGCATGCTTAAACTCCTTTACTGTATTAACCTCTACCACTTCTACTGGAAGACTATTCCATGCATCCACTACCCTCTCGGTAATGTAATACTTTCATTAGTCCCTGGCCTTCTCTTATATCTAGGATATCCTTATACCTATCCCACGCATGCTTAAACTCCTTTACTGTATTAACCTCTACCACTTCTACTGGAAGACTATTCCATGTATCCACTACCCTCTCAGTAAAGTAATACTTTCATTAGTCCCTGGCCTTATCTTATATCTAGGATAGCCTTATACCTATCCCACGCATGCTTAAACTCCTTCACTGTATTAACCTCTACCACTTCTACTGGAAGACTATTCCATACATCCACTACTCTCTCAGTAAAGTAATACTTTCATTAGTCCCCAGTTCCCTATTTTATATCTAGGATACCCTTATACCTATTCCCCATCACCCCCCCCCCCCCCCCCACACACACACACTTTGCGAGATGGCTGGGGACAGAGACGGCACTTTGCCAGATGGCAGAAGTTACTTGGGGACTGAGAGGGTACTTGCGAATGTAACAATATTTTGGGGGGGGGGGCGGGAATATAAAATTGCCACTTTAACTGAATGATTGCATCAAATGTAATCATTCTTAATAGAAATTCCTTAATGAAAGAATATAAATAAATCCCCTCACAGAGTGCTCTTTGCTTGTATAGCTCTGAATACAGCCCTGGGGTATAGATATTGACTAGCAGTTGTTCATGTCTATTGCAGAGGATAGGAATCTCACCCATCATTGGTGCAAATAATGTCTTATCTGCCCCATTCCAACACACAAACTGAAATAAAAACCACACATAATGCTGTATGTACTATACATATCTCTCTACACAGAGATAAAACACTAATATATATATATATATATATATATATATATATATATATATATATATATATATATATATATATATATATATATATATATATATATAAACAGTCCAAAAAACAGAAAAAATACACGCACTCACGGGTCTTGTTCAATAGAAGAAATCATGGTCTTTATAGTCGATTGCCAGGTGATACTGTTTCAAATACATTTAACCATGTGGTCGACGTTTCGGTCCGAATCTCGGACCTTTATCAAGACTGATAAAGTCTCAAGACCAGTCTTGATAAAGGTCCGAGATTCGGACCGAAACGTCGACCACATGGTTAAATGTATTTGAAACAGTATCATCTGGCAATCGACTATAAAGACCATGATTTCTTCTATTGAACAAGACCCGTGAGTGCGTGTATTTTTTCTGTTTTTTGGACTGTTATGTGCTTAGAGCTACACTGCACCCGGGCAGTAACTGAGTTTGTATACATACACTCTCCTAATAGCTGAGTGCACCTGCTTTGGAATACGTATACGTATACGTATATATATATATATATATATATATATATACACAAATATATCTACAAAAAAACAACAAACTAGGACTGATTAACAATATAAATATATACACAGTGTACTATAATGAAAATAAACATAGGCTTGATAGCACATAAGAGTCTGCCAATACTGAGAATTATATGGTATTGAGAACAGCTTGATGCAAATCCCAGGTATCCTTTAATTCTGTTAAATCATTCGATTTTTACCAATTCTGCTGGAAGGCTGATTGGTGTAACTACCACTCTTTCTAAAGAAATTCTAATCAAAATTAGATGTTTGCAATGCTGAGTTCCAGCGATGTGAGACCCTGGGACAGACACAGACAGGTGGTGTGAGCTCAGTCTACCATGCAGGAACATATATATATATATATATATATAAATTGTAACATATGTATATGTTGCAACCTGCAAACATGCAACATTTTGCATGTTGCAAAAGGGGGGGGGGGGGGGGCTAGATGGCAAACAGTTTATTTTGTTGTCAAAGATGTAGGCAGGGACTTTCACAGCCAAGTAAAGAGTATAAACAAACATAGCCCTGTAATACATATTTGTTTAACCTCTTCACCTCCTTGGAGTCTGACTCACAAGATCTGAAACTTTTAGGTGCAAAGGGCTGGGCAACCCTAACAAATAAGAAAGAAAGGCCCTGGCAAATGAGTCAACTGTTACTTTATTATATATATATATATATATATATATATATATATATATATATACACACACATAGTATTTAGTTTAATATATATATATTTTTTTATTTTTTTTACTTGGCCCTTTAAGTCTTAAGGTGACAGAGCACGTTAGTCGAATTTAACTAGTTAAGAACCAGAGAGGTGAAAAACTCATCACACTGGGGTAAATGCAAAACAATGTGTTTGCTGTACAGTTATTTGAATGTTATCTTCCCTTATAAAGGGGAAGCATGGGGCTGATCCTATAAAGTGGCTATACATGTAAATAAAATATGATATATATATATAATAACTACATACATGCACAAGCACACTGTCCTGTATGTAACTTACCTGCTTTTGCACAGATAAAGACAGCCAAAAGGGGTAAATACCCCAAGCACTTCATGTTGCTGCTGTGTGTGTGTCTGGATCCTTGTTTGTTATAACTTCCTGCTCTGGTGATACAAAGCCTTGTGATAAGGAGGAGGGGAGAGAGAGAGAGACCTGGGTTAATTCCCCAAAACTTCCCCAAGCCTCCTCCTGCTGGCCAATCTGATCCAAGGCAACACCAGGGTCATCTGTTGCTAGGCAGATGTGGCTGGAACATTTGTGACTGTAGCTTGAGTTGTGCTCATCCAGTGTTTATCCAAACAGGAGCAAGGAGACAGGCAGGACCACACCTTGCCTGAGTCAGAGAGCAGGCAGGGGCAAGCTAAGCTGGGAACAGTCTGTTCACTAAAAAGATGGATGAATAGAGTTTGGGGGGGGGGGGGGGTGTTATATGTATAAATGTCTTTTCAGTGTAAGGCAGCTGAGACATAATACATGCCTGACCTTATCTATGAAATGATTTCCAGCAGGAAAAAAAAAACAAAAAATCCTAAGCTGGCATTACCTGCACTGAACAAAAAAGGCACAAGGTGGGAATAAAAAGTCACAAAGAGGGGATAAAAAGGTCAAATAATGAGAATAAAAAGTCACATAGTGAGAATAAAAAGTCACAGTTTTACCTGTATTTTCCCCTTATGTATAAAACCTATTCTGACTTTACAGACACAAGAGCAAGAACCTGACTAAAGGAGTCAGGATTAAAACATAATACAGCGTCATTACTGATACATAACCCCAGTTGTATTTCAATTGGGCCAATCGAGTCCCCAAACTCACTTTGGTGCAAGATGAAGATCACTACTTGTGTAGTTCACAGGCTTTTTCCCCAGTGTGATTTGATGCAGGCATTGTGCATAAAACACATTTTTAATATTTGATTCAAGTCCCTCCCAGTGATTACTCTGCATGTTTACTGCAGGTGCACTGATTATATTGTCATTGAGCTTATAAAGTTTTGTTTCATTTAGTCACTTCCTGTGCTCCTGGAATTGAATACAATCTGTGGACTCTAAGTGACCATGCTCTTATACACAGTAGGATCTCTTAACAGTGCAACACGTTGTCTGATGACATCACTCGAGAGACAGGAAATTCCATTCATTTGAATGAAATTATTCTCATTGGTTCTTGCAGCAAAATACAAAAATTAAAAGGAAATTAATTCTACTCAGCAAGAGTGGGCAGTCCTGGTTTCTCGCAAACTTCCGTAATTTCACAATTTCATCTAGCTCTAAGTATTTTGCAAAATGTAAAACATGCATATTCATATGCATTAATATTTAATATTTGGAAGATGCATTTTGGCCACTACACAGTCCCTTTAAAGGACTCTAATGTACAGATACAAACGATGAAATAATATCTATATACTGTGATAGCAGAATTGCAAACAAATGTCTAAATTAAAGGGGCAGTATCACCTAAACATTGTTTTTACTGTGAATGTAGAGAATAAAAAATGATTGAAAATGATCTATACGTTGTGTGAGCAAAACTGCAAGAAAATGTCTAAATTAGGAGAAAAAATGTGTCTGTGGAGTCCCCTGCTTATGACATCACGTGTGGTTTGATATGCAAATTAACTGCTTTTCAATAGGAGATGTGTAATTCGATTTTTAAGCCGCATGTGATGTCATAAGCAGCAGACTCCACGGACACATTTCAAACACATTTTCTCCTAATCTAGGCGTTTGCTTGCAATTCAGCTAACACAATGTATAGATTATTTTAGTTTGGTATTCTCTATAGTCACAGTAAAGACAATGCATACGTTATGGAGTCACGTTAAGAGAAACACAGGTTTTTAATGTCTGTGCAGTCTCCTCATTATGACATCACCTGTGACCAGTACACAAATGACAGATTTCCCATTAAAAAGTAGTTAATTTGTGATGTCATAAACATGAGACACCACATTTAAACCATGTTTTTCACTTAATTTATACATATGTTTGCATTTATTCTAAAGCAGGGCTTGAGAAACTTAACTGAGTTTTAGAATCCAGACCACAGCACCTAAACATACAGTCAGTCTCACACACACACACACACACAGTCACATACACACACACACACACACACACACACAGTCACATACACACACACACACATACAGTCA
Source organism: Pelodytes ibericus (assembly GCA_036172795.1). NCBI lineage: Eukaryota > Metazoa > Chordata > Amphibia > Anura > Pelodytidae > Pelodytes > Pelodytes ibericus. Next base: position 68,496,313 of record CM069866.1, read on the forward strand.
CATACACACACACACACACACATACAGTCACATACACACACAAAGTCAGTCACACACACACATAAAGTCAGTCACATAAACACACACATACAGTCAGTCACATAAACACACATATGAGTCAGTCACATACACACACACATACAGTCAGTCACATACACACACACAGTCACATAAACACACATATGAGTCAGTCACATACACACACACACAGTCAGTCACATACACACTCACATACAGTCAGTCACATAAACACACACATACAGTCAGTCACATAAACACACATATGAGTTAGTCACATACACACACACATACAGTCAGTCACATACACACACACAGTCACATAAACACACATATGAGTCAGTCACATACACACACACACAGTCAGTCACATACACACTCACATACAGTCAGTCACATAAACACACACATACAGTCACACACACACACACACACATACAGTCAGTCACATACACACACACATACAGTCAGTCACATAAACACACATATGAGTCAGTCACATACACACACACAGTCAGTCACATAAACACACATATAAGTCAGTCACATACACACACACACACACACATACAGTCACACACACTCACACGCATAAAGTCAGTCAAATACACACACAAGTCATCAACTGATCTTTTTTATCTTTAAAAAATATATATATATTGCTATATCGTCGTCCCCCTTCCCTGCTGCTATACCTCATTGCATGGAAGGGGGCATTTCTGTTTCAGCTTGGTCTGTGTCTCTCACACAGGCACAGACCGCCTTTGCTTCCATTCCTGCTGTGCACAACCATGATGCTCCCTCACTCGACGCTGTTTAACAGTTACAAAAATGACAGAGGAGAGGGCATCATGCCGGGATAACTAAACCCCGGGCGCCAGGTCTAATTTCCTGGTCGCCATGCCGACCTGGCGCCCACGGTTTGTCGAGCGCTGTTCTGATGTATATATCACTTTTTAGGATTTTTTTTTTGCCGTTTTCTACATTCACTTTAACTGCACCATTACAAACAGTCAAGAAACAAAAGTGTTACATCAGCAAAATCTATGTGTGTTTGTGCTGCCTGTGTCAATCCTGAATGTAAGACCCTCACAACAGAACATGTAACGTATCAATGCAAATATTGCTATAGCAACAGTCCCGCCCACCTCTCTCCAAGCCCCTCCTTCTGCAATATCACTGAATTTAGAAAAAACTACAGGAGAACTAATTATTGTTTTGAAATTGAATAGGTGCCTTTCACATATTAAACACATGCAGCGTACAGAAAATAAGATAGATGCCCTTTCAAGATTTCAAATTCTTATATCCCCAATGCTTGAAGTTGAAAAAGATAATAGAAAAATAAAACATGATAGTGTCCCTTTAAGGTCACTCTTACCTTGATACTGCACCTTTAATTCCAAATGTTTCAAAGCTTCAGATTGTGACATATAGCTCGCTTGCCTCATATATCTGGTTTCTGAGGTCATTTCCATTTGCTACATCAGAGTGGGTGGCATGTAATGAAAAAGGTGAATTGTTGTTTTTGTTGATGTATTTACTGAGAGTGTCACAGTATGTGAGCCCAGGACATCACAGGCTTCTGTGTAATGGAAGGAAAAAAACTAATAATAAAATATTTGTATTCTTTTTAAGTGTCAACATCTGTGAAACCCTCATATGTCAAGGTGCTTCAGATATGATGCATTCCTCCTACTTAGCACAGAGATAAACAGGACCCTGGAATCATTTTTGATAGCTACCCTTCCGTTAACAGATTGCAAGCTCTCCGGTGTAGCTTCAGAAATATGTTGCATGCACCTCGGTGTAGATTCCAAAACAGATTGCAAGCTCTTCGTTGTAGCTTCAGAAATATGTTGCATGCACCTCGGTGTAGATTCCAAAACAGATTGCCAGCTCTTTGGTGTCGATTCCATAACAGACTGCAAGCTCTTTGGTGTCGATTTTAAAACAGATTGCAAGCTCTTTTCCACCCCCGTGATAGTTATATGGAAGATAGAGGGGTTGATCCTTTCATTTACTTGTATTATTTTCATGAAAGAATTTCTATTTAAAATGGCTATGTGAGGCAATATTTCAATTAAACAGAACTTACATTTTTACCAACACAAAGTACCTCATTAGAGGGTCCAGTTGTCCTGGGGGGGGGGGGGGGGGGGGGCTGCAGCCAGAGGATGTCCATCACAGACATTGTTTATTATTTACTAGCAAAACTTTTACATTCCAAGAGTTTAGTGACGTTGCCTTATAATCAGGGTCTCCTTATATTTGATTAAATAAGGTATGTTTTGGGGGGGGGGGGGGGGGGGTTCACTATTTGGTCTAGTACCACTATCCCTTTAGGAGGTCCGGCAGGTGGCTGTATCTGTGGCTGGGCACAGCAATGTCTCCTTGTTGGTGGGGGGCAGCTGCAGTGGTAAAGACCCCTGTCCTGCTTGGTGTGCATCCGGGTTGCTGTGAGATGAGAGAAAGCAATACTCTCACTCTAGACCACTGCTTCTTAGACCGCTCCTCAAGGACCCCCAAAATTCCAAGATTTAGGGAATAAGAGTCTGTATAACACCTGGTCTGGTTACATAACCAATAGGGAACCACACCGGGTGTAAGACATATTCTTATTTAAAAACCACTGGGTAAATCTTGTACCGTTGGTGGGTCCTTGAGGACAACTGCCCTAGACCACCAAGGGGTAACTGTCAGGACTGGGGAGCATAGATATGAGGAGGGGCAAAGAACATTTGTTCTGTAAGGGGCCCCAAAATTTCTGATTCATTTTTTTTTTTTGCTGCACCTCTACCTTTAAGCGTCTGCATCATTATTTGCTAGATTCTCTTTTCAGAATATTTGGAGCTGCCTGTTACACAGTGCATCAAAGGTTTATTTTCCTTCATTATTAACCTTGACTACGCTCTATTATCCATCCCCCCCCCCCCCCCCCCTTGTCATTGCCATGTATTTTTCTCCTGTTATTTTTTTTTATAACTTCCTTCTGATTGATGCACAAGCGAGAGAGCTGTTTAATTCGTAATGCTTTTGTAGACTGTGGAAAGGGCACGCTGTAAACGAACAGCACTGTATATAGCCGCAAACAGTCTGTATAATACAATGGCGATACAAAAAAAAAAAAATAAAACTAATACTTAATAAAGGAAATAAAATACTAAATCAAATCCTAGTGAATACAATCGTGGTGGGAGGGGGGAATGTTTAACAGGGATAAAAAAAATAGAGAGTTATAACAATTTAACATTTAGCAGTCTTTCAATCAGGGCAGTAAAGGTCAAAATACCCCTTAGATGCTCAGATGTTTAATGGAACATACTGTTACCAAATGTGTCGGAAACTGTGTGGGTTATTTTTTTTTTAAAGACAGAGCCCCCCTCAAATCAAAGTTATATATTGTCCTTAGTAGTTGAGCCGGCCCCAGTCATCTTCTTATAGACACATGTATTCCACCCACATGGTTGCCCTTACCTCCCTCCTCACTCCACCTCCTCTGCACCCACTTCCCACCATGTACCCCTTTTGCCACTTTCCCTCATGTTATTTTAGTTCATCTTCCCCCTTCACGCCACCATGGGACCATCTCTATCTCTCTGCTGTCATAGAGCAGTTCAACTAGTGCTGTATTTTTGACTAGGCCTAGGGGTGGCAGACTCGGGGGTGGCGAAAGAGACAGCTCTACCATTGTCAGCGGCACATCCTTTGTCAATGCCTTGCGCAGAACTCTGGGCTGACCCCACTAGATCACCAGGGGGCAATCTGGTGCTGTGCTAAGGGATGTGGGGGCAAACTGGTGCTGTGCTAAGGGATGTGGGGGCAAACTGGTGCTAGGGACAGGGATGTGGGACATGGGGGGAGCAATCTGGTGTAGTGCTAAGGGATGTGCGGGCAAACTGGTGCTAGCGACAAGAATGTGGGACATGGGGGAAGCAATCTGGTGTAGTGCTAAGGGATGTGGGGGCAAACTGGTGCTAGGGACAGGGATGTGGGACATCGGGGAGCAATCTGGTGTAGTGCTAAGGGATGTGGGGGCAAACTGGTGCTAGGGACAGGGATGTGGGATATGGGGGGGGAGCAATCTGGTGTAGTGCTAAGGGTTGTGGGAGCAAACTGGTGCTAGGGACAGGGATGTGGGATATGGGGGGGAGCAATCTGGTGTAGTACTAAGGGTTGTGGGAGCAAACTGGTGCTAGGGACAGGGATGTGGGACATGGGGGGAGCAATCTGGTGTAGTGCTAAGGGATGTGGGGGCAAACTGGTGCTAGGGACAGGGATGTGGGATATGGGGGGGGCAATCTGGTGTAGTGCTAAGGGTTGTGGGAGCAAACTGGTGCTAGGGACAAGGATGTGGGACATGGGGGGAGCAATCTGGTGTAGTGCTAAGGGATGTGGGAGCAGACTGGTGCTAGGGACAGGGATGTGGGACATGGGGGGAGCAATCTGGTGTAGTGCTAAGGGTTGTGGGAGCAGACTGGTGCTAGGGACAGGGATGTGGGACATGGGGGAGCAATCTGGTGTAGTGCTAAGGGTTGTGGGGGCAAACTGGTGCTAGGGACAGGGATGTGGGATATGGGGGGGAGCAATCAGGTGTAGTGCTAAGGGTTGTGGGAGCAAACTGGTGCTAGGGACAGGGATGTGGGATATGGGGGGAGCAATCTGGTGTAGTGCTAAGGGTTGTGGGGGCAAACTGGTGCTAGGGACAGGGATGTGGGATATGGGGGGGAGCAATCTGGTGTAGTGCTAAGGGTTGTGGGAGCAAACTGGTGCTAGGGACAAGGATGTGGGACATGGGGGGAGCAATCTGGTGTAGTGCTAAGGGATGTGGGGGCAAACTGGTGCTAGGGACAGGGATGTGGGACATGGGGGGAGCAATCTGGTGTAGTGCTAAGGGTTGTGGGGGCAGACTGGTGCTAGGGACAGGGATGTGGGACATGGGGGGAGCAATCTGGTGTAGTGCTAAGGGATGTGGGATATGGGGGGAGCAATCTGGTGTAGTGCTAAGGGATGTGGGGGCAAACTGGTGCTAGGGACAGGGATGTGGGATATGGGGGGGAGCAATCTGGTGTAGTTAAAAGCACAAGGGGTTGAGACAAAACTCTCCCACTTGTCTCGTCTTTGCAGCTCCGCTATGAATGCCTCTTACCGTATAGCCCACCCTGATAATACTGGTTCCTATTTAAACTGATTGGGGCTTCTCGTTTCCTGCTAAGCCTGGTGGGGTTTATTATTAGGTCATTAAAAAAAAAAAAAAGTTCCGTCCATACTTCTTATGACGTGATTACAGAGCTCCCCGAGGTTGGGAAGTCCCTCTCTCTGACTGCGCGAGTCTGTCCTGTTTTAGATATATTTTCGGAGCTAGAAATTTCCTACAACTTCCTCGTGGTGAAAAGGGAAAGGGGAAAATGACCAGCAAAATTTAGGGTAAGGCCACACTGGCTAATAAAAAGGAGGGCTGGCAGGGTACAGAGTCCAGACCTTGAAAAGATTTCGGTCGGTCCCGGTCGGGTAATTGACCATCTTCGCCCATCTTTTTTTGTGACCCTCTCTGTGAACACGAGGGCTGATAAAGTTGCACCGTGGAACAATAAATTGTTATTGCCCCCACACCCCTGGTTGGTCTTTCAGTGGCACATTATACGCCAGTATCCGTTCCAATTCCCCCTCTGACCGGCAGCCATGAGACTTAACAAGAACAAACCGACCGTGAAAAGGCGAGACACATCTAACTCTGTAAAACTGCATTTTACTCCAAGAGAGGAATGCACAAAGTATTTAGGGCAAAGCATTGCCCACCTAACACATTCCTGTAATATTAGATACATCAAGGTCTGGGATATGGTACAGAAATGTATAAAACCACAGGAAAAAGTCAGAGAAATGGATTCAATGAATCGCTTTGAGGTTTATATTGGTGGCGGGTTCTTTGCCACTTTTACACTAACTGGTATTTACTAATGTGAGAGCTGGCGTGGAAGACCAGGAGAGGTTAGAATTCTGGGGTGAAACATCCCCCCGTGTTGTCGCTATTTTGGACTAACTCAGGAGGGTGGTTGGTTTTCTAGCATCTTAGGGGCTTGCTGAAGTCCGGGTAAAATGCGTTGGCGCCAGAATCTAAAACTTTAGTAGCTGGGGAACTCCTGAAGCACCAGCAAATTCGTCTTCATCTGTGCTAAGGATTCCCTTTAGAAGACTTGGACTGTCTGGTTTTAAGAAGGCTGGTACCTTATTCGCCCTCCAGTGACACCGCTACTGTGTGTAATCCTGCTCACACACAGTGAATTGGGATTGCAGAACAGTTGGGGGTATACTGTAGGTAATCTGGACCCCACTTGTTCCATCTCAGATGGATTGGGTGAGCTACTTGATATCCTGAATGGTCAGGGTGAAAGTAACCATGCTAATTAACACATTTTTCGCTGTTCAGATCCGCTAGGTCTCATGTCTAAGCCGCACGATCGACTGACTATCTCCAGGGGTATGATGTATGGCTTAATTACTGGGCACACAGCCCGCATGGTAAGAGACAGCTGTATTATAGACAATGATGGGACATTAACCTGTCTCATTCGCTGTCACAATCATAGACAGACTGCTGGCATTCTAGCTGCACAGCACTGTCTACTCTTCAATAATCCAAGCATTTTATCTTCCAAGTGTTATATATGTGAAAAAAAAGGCTCGTTATATTCAGGAGCCAGGCTCGTTATATTCAGGAGCCAGGCTCGTTATATTCAGGAGCCAGGCTCGTTATATTCAGGAGCCAGGCTCGTTATATTCCGGAGCCAGGCTCGTTATATTCAGGAGCCAGGCTCGTTATATTCAGGAGCCAGGCTCGTTATATTCAGGAGCCAGGCTCGTTATATTCAGGAGCCAGGCTCGTTATATTCCGGAGCCAGGCTCGTTATATTCCGGAGCCAGGCTCGTTATATTCCGGAGCCAGGCTCGTTATATTCAGGAGCCAGGCTCGTTATATTCAGGAGCCAGGCTCGTTATATTCAGGAGCCAGGCTCGTTTTATTCAGGAGCCAGGCTCGTTTTATTCAGGAGCCAGGCTCGTTTTATTCAGGAGCCAGGCTCGTTTTATTCAGGAGCCAGGCTCGTTTTATTCAGGAGCCAGGCTCGTTTTATTCAGGAGCCAGGCTCGTTTTATTCAGGAGCCAGGCTCGTTATATTCAGGAGCCAGGCTCGTTATATTCAGGAGCCAGGCTCGTTATATTCAGGAGCCAGGCTCGTTATATTCAGGAGCCAGGCTCGTTATATTCAGGAGCCAGGCTCGTTATATTCAGGAGCCAGGCTCGTTATATTCAGGAGCCAGGCTCGTTATATTCAGGAGCCAGGCTCGTTATATTCAGGAGCCAGGCTCGTTATATTCAGGAGCCAGGCTCGTTATATTCAGGAGCCAGGCTCGTTATATTCCGGAGCCAGGCTCGTTATATTCAGGAGCCAGGCTCGTTATATTCAGGAGCCAGGCTCGTTATATTCCGGAGCCAGGCTCGTTATATTCAGGAGCCAGGCTCGTTATATTCAGGAGCCAGGCTCGTTATATTCAGGAGCCAGGCTCGTTATATTCAGGAGCCAGGCTCGTTATATTCAGGAGCCAGGCTCGTTATATTCAGGAGCCAGGCTCGTTATATTCAGGAGCCAGGCTCGTTATATTCAGGAGCCAGGCTCGTTATATTCAGGAGCCAGGCTCGTTATATTCAGGAGCCAGGCTCGTTATATTCAGGAGCCAGGCTCGTTATATTCCGGAGCCAGGCTCGTTATATTCAGGAGCCAGGGACATAGCATCATTCTCCGCAGATATTGGAGGCAGCATCATTCTCCGCAGATGGTGGAGGCAGCATCATTCTCCGCAGATATTGGAGGCAGCATCATTCTCCGCAGATGGTGGAGGCAGCATCATTCTCCGCAGATGGTGGAGGCAGCATCATTCTCCGCAGATATTGGAGGCAGCATCATTCTCCGCAGATATTGGAGGCAGCATAATTCTCCGCAGATGGTGGAGGCAGCATCATTCTCCGCAGATATTGGAGGCAGCATCATTCTCCGCAGATGGTGGAGGCAGCATCATTCTCTACAGGGATTTCTCAGTGGGGAGCATAATCCTCTGTAGTGGGTGGAGGCAGCATAATCCTCTGTAGGGGGTGGAGGCAGCATAATCCTCTGTAGGGGGTGGAGGCAGCATAATCCTCTGTAGTGGGTGGAGGCAGCATAATTCTCTGTAGGGGGTGGAGGCAGCATAATCCTCTGTAGTGGGTGGAGGCAGCATAATTCTCTGTAGGGGGTGGAGGCAGCATAATCCTCTGTAGGGGGTGGAGGCAGCATAATCCTCTGTAGGGGGTGGAGGCAGCATAATCCTCTGTAGGGGGTGGAGGCAGCATAATTCTCTGTAGTGGGTGGAGGCAGCATAATTCTCTGTAGTGGGTGGAGGCAGCATAATCCTCTGTAGGGGGTGGAGGCAGCATAATCCTCTGTAGGGGGTGGAGGCAGCATAGTCCTCTGTAGGGGGTGGAGGCAGCATAATCCTCTGTAGGGGGTGGAGGCAGCATAATCCTCTGTAGTGGGTGGAGGCAGCATAATTCTCTGTAGGGGGTGGAGGCAGCATAATCCTCTGTAGTGGGTGGAGGCAGCATAATTCTCTGTAGGGGGTGGAGGCAGCATAATCCTCTGTAGGGGGTGGAGGCAGCATAATCCTCTGTAGGGGGTGGAGGCAGCATAATCCTCTGTAGTGGGTGGAGGCAGCATAATTCTCTGTAGTGGGTGGAGGCAGCATAATCCTCTGTAGGGGGTGGAGGCAGCATAATTCTCTGTAGTGGGTGGAGGCAGCATAATTCTCTGTAGTGGGTGGAGGCAGCATAATCCTCTGTAGGGGGTGGAGGCAGCATAATCCTTTGTAGGGGGTGGAGGCAGCATAATTCTCTGTAGGGGGTGGAGGCAGCATAATCCTCTGTAGGGGGTGGGAGGGAACATCATTCTCTGCATGTAGTAGAGGTAGCATCATTTTCTTAATTGTATTTTGACCACGCAGACCCCATAGGCATGCACTTGCTTGAGTGATGAGTAGCGCTTAGTCTCGACCTTCACAGCCTCTCTCCCCTCTTCATGTCGGGATGTGAGGTAGAGAAGGGCTGATAAAAGGCCAGTGTGAACTGGGTACAAATGCACTGGGGCACAAAAATTGTTTTGTCAGTCAATCTCTGCCTATCTGTGTCTCTGACGAGAACGGTTACGCGGATGTAGTTGTGTTATGGATCACTAAATGGTTTTTGCACTACTCCCGAATCGATTCTCCCCCGATATCCCCATGAAGTCGGTAGTGTATGATATCAGTCCAAAATCGGGTTTGTCCCATATAAAACAGTCAAGGTGCCCCCCTTATCTAAAGCCCCCGGAATACTGCAAATACTAGAACCAAAAAAAAAAAAGACACAAGAGAAGAAAAAAGTGACTATACGTTCCATGGGAATTCTGAAATAAAAGTTTTAAAAAATCCCAAAATGTTACCATGTATCTTTTGTTTCCTCGAGTACACTATTACTGGTGACTTAAAAGCACACATAAAACATTAAAACAAATAAAACAATCTCCAAACAAGAACAAAAAGTGTGTGTGTGTGGGGAGGGGATGAATATCCTTCATAAAACCTGTAATAGTTTCAGATAAAATCCTTTTTGAAAGTAGTCTTCACACTAGGGTACAGGCTGATGCAGGAAAATCTCTGTCTGAGGTTATAGACCGTCCCAGAGGCTTAAATATACATTTAAAGTTCTTGGGGAAGCTGGTTGAGGGATCTCTGACACAGTAATCCCTCCCTAGGAAGCTGTGTGTCTCTTCAACAACCCAACAGTTGCACATGAAAAACAAAAATGAATTTATTTTTAAAACGCAGTGTAAAAAAAAAAGGTAAATATCAGTAAAGCTGTAGGAACATCTCTTTATGGCAGTCGGAGCAATAAGGAACAACTATTAGTATGATAAATATCATCCCTACAGGAGAGTGTACAAAGATCTTGAATATGCACCAACAGATAATACACTTGTATAGTTCAAAAAAATGATGCCACCATCTCTTCATCTCTGGACACAATAGGATGTGTGGATTAAAGTCTCCGGAGCAGAAAACTCAATACGATTACAAAAAGAATCCCAATCAGGGGTGCAATAATAGGAAGAAATTAAAGAGGGGTTGAACCATGAAATGTATTTATTTATAGATGGAAGCCCATGTCTCCCTGTGTTTATATTACTTGTTCTGTGAACTACCACTCAAAAGATATCCCAAAGCCATTGTCCAAAAAATACTGAGTGACTGTTGCTTGCTTGCAGAGGCATGTCCGAGTGCCAATCGTTTTAAATTGAAAGGGAGGAAGCTATCTGTGAATGATGTTAAAGAGAAAGTCAGACAGAGGGAGCAGACGGGCAGTAGGAAGAGGGGGAGATTTAGCACCTCAGAGGAGTTGCCCAAGATGTCGGCGCTGGAGTAGAAGAAGGAGCACAGCACAGTAATGACCATAGAGGGCTAAAAGTCAGCAAAAATCAATAATCATGGGATTTGTGGTTCCGCAACTATTCCACAACTCCAATTAAGCTCATCTCCTTTTAGATGGTTCTCTCAGCATCAAGCATACCTCGGTATTCCAGTAAACTCCAGATTTTAAGAATAATTTCCCTTTAAATCATTAGAAAACAAAGGATAATCTATTTCCAGGCCGTCCTCATGGCATATGTCAAAATTTCACAACTGATGGATTTTTTTTAGTAAACGGATGAAAAAATACCGTTTTGATCAACGGTTTACCAGAGAGGAGGGCTTTTTATTTAAAAAAATGTGAGAGGGGGGGGGGGGGGGGGGAGGGGGGGAAATGATAATTCTGAAATGCTGCTCATCTCTGAGGAAGATGGATATAATGGTGAGTGCTTTCTGCAGATACCTGCTTATTAGAAAAGTAATAGCATGCATTCTAAATCAATGTGTCTCTATGAAATGAGTCCTGCTGGCCTTTGATGTCACGGTGATTGAAAGTCCGTAAATTATGTGTCGTATTGTGATGTATTTTCACCAAATTGAGATTTTTTTCGAGCTGGGGTTTGGCTGGTGTCCCATTCAGATCTATAACAAGGTCTTTTTTTTGTCTGTCTGTGGCACACACTGTATCAAAAAAACTGAGTGACCATTTGTTAGATGTTCAGAAATCTTTATTCTCAGTTCACTTTCTGGAAATCAACTGTTTTGTGTTTTTGTCCCTTAAAAACAAACAACCAAACAAACAAATAAACAAACAAACGTACAATTAAAATGTAATATTCTCTGTTTGCGACAAATGTGTCTGTTATGTCATAGGATCAGAACTCCCATCATTCTCAGTTAAATGGTCACTCCAGCCACCTAATGCTTTCAATGTACCAGCATTAATAATGCGCCCCATCTTATTTAATTTCCCACGAAAAGAAAGGTTTAAAATGTCACCTATAAAAACCCTATGACTTGCTTGCAGCGTTAACGCATCCCAAGTGCCATTCAGAATTAAAATCAATTTGGAACTTAAAGTACCAGATGTGGCTTTGAAAGTAAGGCGAGGGATCGTCTGGAGGGATTTCTCCAGTATTCATGGCACTTGTGACAGCTAACATTTGACCAGGAGCAGGAGTTCTTCTCTGCAAGTCTGTTTTTTGCTCTAAGGGGGGGGGGGGGGGGGGGACTAATACATATACGGCAGCCATCTTTCCTCTATAAGTAACACATTATATGCATTAAAAACAACGTTAGTTTACATTTTCCCTCTTACAACTGGTTCGAGTTTAAAGTCTTTAAACTCAGGATTGGCCAATTAGTTTCTCCGTTAAAGCAGAAGGGGAAGGATTATGGAATTTCCCTTTTCTTGATTCTTATGGATTAAAACTTGTATTAATTTGTATTAATTGTATTGTATTAATTTTCCCAACAATGAGACTTTAAATACATTTTAAAAAGTGCCTACTATTGCCTTATACCGCTGCTTACCCTGTAGGAAACTAGAAATAGCTTCCGTGTGGTCAGCAATTAGGGTGCCGACTGAGGCAGTGTGATGCTTTGGACTGACAGGTGGCAAGCCGGCGGAGGCAGTGTGATGCTTTGGACTGACAGGTGGCAAGCCGGCGGAGGCAGTGTGATGCTTTGGACTGACAGGTGACAAGCTGGCGGAGGCAGTGTGATGCTTTGGACTGATAGGTGACAAGCCGGCGGAGGCAGTATGATGCTTTGGACTGATAGGTGACAAGCCGGCGGAGGCAGTGTGATGCTTTGGACTGACAGGTGGCACGCCGGCGGAGGCAGTGTGATGCTTTGGACTGACAGGTGACAAGCCGGCGGAGGCAGTGTGATGCTTTGGACTGACAGGTGACAAGCCGGCGGAGGCAGTGTGATGCTTTGGGCAATGTTCTGCTGGGAAACCTTGGGTCCTGCCATTCATGTGAATGTTACTTTGACACGTACCACCTACCTAAGCATTGTTACAGACCATGTACACCCTTTCATGGAAACGGTATTCCCTGATGGCATTGGCCTCTTTCAGCAGGATAATGCTCCCTGCCACAAAGCACAAATGGTTCAGGAATGGTTTGAGGAACACAACAACGAGTTCAAGGTGTTGACTTGGCCTCCAATATGTCTTCATTTATTTAATGTAGAAAAAAAAAAAAAGGGGGCAGTTGTCCTAAATATGCACCTAATCATAGGCCAAGATTTGTAGCTATAAATGTTGCCTGTTGACATGTAGAATACTCTTAGATGAATGTATATATTCAAGATGATTTTTGTGTTTAACGGTTATCTAATAACACATGGAAGGCCACGTAAGATATATAAGGCCACACTAGAAAATATGTGGCTGTCTGCACCACTGAATGTCTGCACATCTGACCATATACTAAAAAGTGAGTTATTCGAGTGGGAGTGTCCACGTTTTTTTCTGAAGTGTGCCACGTAATCGGAAGCACATTGGACGGCATTTTGCTTTAGACTGCCCTGTATTACAGAGACAACGAATAGGTAAATATATGTCTCCTGTGTATGACCTCACCCCGCGGCCACATATGCAAATGAGCTCATTTCAGTGAGAAATTTGCATATCAGGACACAAGATAATGTCTGCAATTGGGGTTGCAATACAGCCAATACAAAAACAATTTTGAGGGTCATTTTAAAAGAACTTAAATTATTGTTTTTACTGTGAAATGTATAGTATATAAAATGATTGAAAATGATCTATACATTGTTATCAAAACTGCAAGTAAACGCCTGAATTAGGAGAGAAACAAATGCTTTGTTTGCATGTTACATCATCGGTTTGTAACTAGTCCTCTTATGACATCATACGCTGTCCAGCCCCCGGATCCGTACTGGTCCAGGACCCATGTGATCGGTTTACTTAACTAGCGGTGAGCGAAAGCAAAGCAGCTTTTTAACTGCACACGGGTAATTATCTCCCTCGATTTACAAATCTCATTGCAATGAACTTATCAGACTTGGAAACAGCTCATCAGCCACCACATCAACAAACTCTTTCCCAAGCTTGGATCTAATGTCAGATTAATCCAGATTCATTACACGCCCAATCTACGCAGGCGATCATTCGTATCGAGGGACTCACTAAATGTCAGTGGCCTTGCACGCTTCCCAACGCTGGAGAAATTAGAAAAAAAAAGACAAAAAACAAGGCATCTTCCTTACAATCAGTTCCCACCCGACAGACCCCTCTTTGTTATCTAGTAACCCTAAACATATAATGTATGTTGCTTACAAAGCGGTGTAAATGTGTTGTGAATGATCATTTTTAAATGGGTTTCAGATACCGTTCCACCCAACTTGTTTTCTATATATTGTACATGTGTTTAATAATATATCACATGCACTTATTTTTACTTTCAAACCATTTATAGTTCTACTGTAGTTTTACATTGAGATTAATTTCGCCGGGGGTTCTAAATTCAGGGACACCGTGTACAAATGTGTCTCTTTACAGGTAAATACAGGTTTACTCTGAGCGGAGGACGGGCTTGGCTGATGCTGGTGCATGCTGGGAGATTCCGCACGCGCACAGCGATTCAGAGCAGGGGCTCTCTGTGTCCGCTCCCATTAGGTCAATGCCAACGTGACTCGCTTGGAAAGTAGGCAGCCTGTCCATTGGTCGTTATTTCTGAGCCCTTTCCGTAGGAGTCTCTTCTATTGGCCATCGGTTTAGAGGTCCCTGAGTTAATGGATTTAAAGGGACATTAGCCCACCCGTTTGTCCATCCCCTGTGAGATTGGTTAGCCGTTTAAACAAATTAACCTTGTCTGGTCCTAATCCAATTATGTTCCCATTGTTTCATCAAGTTGATATCAAGATGTAGAATTGTATATAAGTTGTGTAAAAAGTACACTAAAGGGTTCTTCTTGATTAACCCCTATGCTGGATTTGCCCGGTACTTGGGGCCTACATTACATTCATAGATTGTATTTTGGGGGTCTCAGGACTTTGATATACTGCTGACGGAGGTACCCAGGTGTCAGTCACAGGGGGGTTTGAGAGAGACAGGCATGGGAAGGGAGAGGAGAAAGACCGGCATGGGTAGGGGGAGGAGTAGGGTTGCCACAGGCCGGTAAAAAATTGGCATCAAGCCAATGTTAAGTCTATGGAGACGGTAGTAAGGCCGGTATTTTTCTGAAGAAAAGGTGGCAACCCTAGAGAGGAGAAAGACAGGCATGGGAAGGGAGAGGAGAGAGACAGGCATGGGAAGGGAGAGGAGAGAGACAGGCATGAGGGTAGAGAGGAGGGGAGGGCGCCATGCGGATGGCCCACACAGGGCGCCTGAACACTTAAGGCGCTTCGATATTTGAGGCACAAGTGAATAAACAAAGTTTAATGGCATAGGGGGTAAAAAAAAAAAAAGTACAGAGGGCTAACTTATATGCTACTCTAATAAACCTTAATTAGTAATTATGAAGCAGTCAGCTTAGTATTAATGCAATGTCCACAGAGTAAGCTTCTCAAAATGAAAACACATTGAAATAATATTGATATTTCCTCCACGATAAACAATGATTCATTAATACTAAGAGAACCTGTAATTGCACTAAATTAGTCTCACTGCAATATTCATTAAGGTATTTTATACTTGCATGGGTTGGTGCACTCAACGAAAACAGTCTTAAGAGAGGAGCACAGAGACCGCGTTCTCAAATGCATAGAGAACAATGGGGGGGTCATGTATAAACACGGGGCACACGCAGATAGCGCCAAACACTGGTGCGGCCTTCGCCAAATACGTACATTCTGGTTGTGTAGGCGCAGCCTTTGTATAAAAATAAAAAAAATAAATGAGAAGCGCCTGATCTGTGCCAAGGAAATCCATCTCGCTCCAAAGTCTCGGGAGTTATAAAAATTTGCAATCAGCGCTATACATAACATTAACAGACATTGTGCCTTTTCATAAAACTCCTGACTTTTTTTTTTGTACATAACCAGGGGGGAATCAGTTTACTAAATCGTGAAGCGCATGCCATGTAACTTGAGTACTTTCCCTCAGAGCGCATATGAATTATACATTGTGCAGGGAAATGTGTAAAATGTGTGGGCCTCACAAAATGGCCACGCATACAGCTGTATGCGTGGAATGAGAAGGAGGAGGAGTTAATGTCAGATCTATTCAGGTAGCTGATCATACAGCTGTATGCGTGGAATGAGAAGTAGGAGGAGTTAATGTCAGATCTATTCAGGTAGCCGATCATACAGCTGTATGCGTGGAATGAGAAGTAGGAGGAGTTAATGTCAGGTCTATTCAGGTAGCTGATCATACAGCTGTATGCGTGGAATGAGAAGTAGGAGGAGTTAATGTCAGATCTATTCAGGTAGCCGATCATACAGCTGTATGCGTGGAATGAGAAGTAGGAGGAGTTAATGTCAGATCTATCCAGGTAGCCGATCATACAGCTGTATGCGTGGAATGGGAAGTAGGAGGAGTTGTCAGCTCTATTCAGGTAGCTGATCATACAGCTGTATGCATGGAATGAGAAGTAGGAGGAGTTAATGTCAGATCTACTCAGGTAGCTGATCATACAGCTGTATGCATTGAATGAGAAGTAGGAGGAGTTAATGTCAGATCTATTCAGGTAGCTGATCATACAGCTGTATGCGTGGAATGAGAAGTAGGAGGAGTTAATGTCAGATCTACTCAGGTAGCTGATCATACAGCTGTATGCATTGAATGAGAAGTAGGAGGAGTTAATGTCAGATCTATTCAGGTAGCTGATCATACAGCTGTATGCGTGGAATGAGAAGTAGGAGGAGTTAATGTCAGATCTACTCAGGTAGCTGATCATACAGCTGTATGTGTGGAATCAGAAGGAGGAGGAGTTAATGTCAGATCTATTCAGGTAGCTGATCATACAGCTGTATGCGTGGAATAAGAAGTAGGAGGAGTTAATGTCAGATCTATTCAGGTAGCTGATCATACAGCTGTATGCATGGAATGAGAAGTAGGAGGAGTTAATGTCTGATCTATTCAGGTAGCTGATCATACAGCTGTATGCGTGGAATGAGAAGTAGGAGGAGTTAATGTCAGATCTATTCAGTCAGCTGATCATACAGCTGTATGCGTGGAATGAGAAGTAGGAGGAGTTAATGTCAGATATATTCAGGTAGCTGATCATACAGCTGTATGCGTGGAATGAGAAGTAGGAGGAGTTAATGTCAGATCTATTCAGGTAGCCGATCATACAGCTGTATGCATGGAATGAGAAGTAGGAGGAGTTAATGTCAGATCTATTCAGGTAGCTGATCATACAGCTGTATGCGTGGAATGAGAAGTAGGAGGAGTTAATGTCAGATCTATTCAGGTAGCTGATCATGCATCTGTTGGCGTAGAATGAGAAGTAGGAGGAGTTAATGTCAGATCTATTCAGGTAGCTGATCATACAGCTGTATGCATGGAATCAGAAGGAGTTAATGTCAGATCTATTCAGATTAATAGCAAGCAAAAAAAAAAAAAACCCAGTAGCCTGCCTCCCAACTTTTTTTTACGCATGGGACAGTCCTGATTTTGGGAGGCAATCCTGCTGTGCCACAGAGTTCTACCTCTTTCCTGCTTTTTTTTTTTAATCTCCGAAATAATAAGCCTCTTCTTCTATGCTTCTATCGGAGAAGCATACGTTTTTATTGTTTTTACGTTTATTGGATCTTTTAATTTTTTTTTTTCTATGCACGGCTCATATACATCCAATATCTTAAAATATATGCAAATCCTGCACAGATTTGTGTAGCCTGGCATATTTCATAATAACAGTTTAGCTCAGTGCAGTTAAAATAATAAAAAATAATAATAAAAAGGCAAAAAAAAAAGTGAAGAAAATCTATACAAATGAAATATTCATTTCCATTGGGTTTTTTGCTATTGTCAGTGTTTTCTGGATTTTTTACTTTCCTCTTCATTTTCAAGTAGCTAGCGTTTATTTATTTATTATTATTATTAGTTAAGCATGATTCTACAGCAGATTATTATGAGTTTTATATAGAAATAAGGATTTGGGAGCCATCCTCTTCAGACGCTGATCCGGTGCATGGTGGGGGAACCATAGCAGCACACAGAGGGATACCATGAAAGGTGGCGATTAAGTTCTGTGTAATTAAAGGATGGCATCAAGCGTAGGCATTTTATATAGAAATGCTTTAATGAAAGAATACAAATAAAGTACCTTATTGAGCTATCTTTATTCCATATAGCTCTACCAGGAGGCAGACATCTTGTTTAGAATCTTTGTTCATCGGAACCAAGGTGAGTGAAGATCTGACCCAACATTCTAACCAACATGTCTGCCCCCTGAGAGAACGATATGGAGTAAAGATTCTAACCAACATGTCTGCCCCCTGAGAGAACGATATGGAGTAAAGATTCTAACCAACATGTCTGCCCCCTGAGAGAACGATATGGAGTAAAGATTCTAACCAACATGTCTGCCCCCTGAGAGAACGATATGGAGTAAAGATTCTAACCAACATGTCTGCCCCCTGAGAGAACTATATAGAGTAAAGATTCTAACCAACATGTCTGCCCCCTGAGAGAACAATATGGAGTAAAGATTCTAACCAACATGTCTGCCCCCTGAGAGAACTATATGGAGTAAAGATTCTAACCAACATGTCTGCCCCCTGAGAGAACTATATGGAGTAAAGATTCTAACCAACATGTCTGACCCCTGAGAGAACTATATGGAGTAAAGATTCTAACCAACATGTCTGCCCCCTGAGAGAACTATATGGAGTAAAGATTCTAACCAACATGTCTGCCCCCCGAGATAACTATATGGAGTAAAGATTCTAAACAAGATAGTAGAGATACATATATACCTCCCACCCGCCCACACACACACACACGTTAGCATGTGTAAAGGATTTTTATTCATGAAAGAGGGATTTGAGAAGGCAATTCCAAACTTAACGCCAAACTGGCAGAGACAAAAAAGGAAAAATCTCCCATTCAGCTATGCTTTAAACTCGGATATTCTGGTCTTCATTTTCTTTAAAATTCCCTTGTCAATTCCCTGCACTTTCCTCGTTCATGAATAAAGCTCTAAGAGTTGATGAAATTTTGTCTTTAGTCTTCCTATTGCTGATTTCTGGCACGCTCGCATGATGGGGGGGGGGGGGGGGGTACCCTGCAATTCCCCCTCCTGGGGTAAAACCCTGATATTTGTACAGCTGTAGGTCTCTGGCAATCTGGTCGGAACACTAGGGATCCAAGCAAATGGAAGATTTCTATCAAGTCCCATGCTGACTCCAGAAACCTATTTCATTAAATATACCCCTGATCCGACCTTTAGATCGAACATCCAGGAGACACACAAGAATTAACAATAGCATCTCCAAGAAATTAAAGCATTTCAAAAACACTCCACCTGAGTCCCGATTACAAAAACGAGAACATCAAAAGGAGGTAACAAAAACAATTACAAACCCTATTAAACGGCTCACGTTAGAGAAAGGATGATAATGAGACTTAATTTAACTGGGGACATAGATCAATCCCAGGGAATTACAAGCCAGTAAGCTTTCTCTCCATTAGCTCCTTATGGGAAATACAACAGTTTTATGTGTAGCTGTAAAACAAACGATGATTCAAAATTTAAAAAAAACTAATTAATTCAAAATTCGTTCACATTTAAAGAGCCGCCACCCCCCCCCCCTTCTGTTTCTAATACGTCAGCTGAGCTCATCAGATAGTTGGCATGCACACGGACACTTCCAGCATGCCATTCAGAGCGAAGGGCTTGTCCCGTGCCCCTGACCGGGATATGCCCGGTCCGACAAGCTCTCTCTGCTTGTGAAGGTCCCCTCTTTTGGAGACATTCAGAAACGAGGGTCTCTCTGCTAGCAATGAAAAACTGTCAACGACAGTCTCAGCCATGATGCTTCTCAGGGAGTCATTGATTCTGCTTAGAGTAAAAGCTGGCATGTATCCTTAAATAGGACATGCTGGTCTATCCTCCCACAAAGGCCACTGGTTATTTCACTTAATGTTTGAAGCAAAAGTGAAAATAAAAACTTTGGTGGTTCTTTAAGGTCAATCCCTTCCGGCGATGGGTCTAGGACACTTTAATACTAAACCAGATCCCCAATACAAACCCCAATAGTAACCCCCAACCCTAAAACTAACTCCTAAACCCAACACCAAAATCCTAACCGAGCCTTAAAACTAACCTGCATCGACCGAGTGCCTCAGACAGCGATGAAGGTGGTCGCGAAGAACTGTCCCATTCCGTCTGCTGATAGCATCTAGCAACAAGGGACAGTCGTCGACCTGATCTGAACGGTGAAACGTGGCGGCTCCAGGTCGTAAGATATGAATGGCACTTATAATGCAAGGTAGAGGTCAGTTTATCACGCGAGGGGCTCTGGACGTCATCACTTGTGTTTCTCGAACAGAAGAGCAAGTGGCTAAAGGAAGTTAAGATGTTCGTTAAAGGATCTGTATGCTGGATGAACGAGGGGGGGGGGGGGGGGGGGAATTGAGAGATACGTATTCTACTCGGTGAAGCAATGTCCCCCATCTCCTCAAACCAGATTTTAAATTATGTACGACCAGGAGGTAAAAAGAGAATTCTTACAGATAGAAATAAAAGGATGTTCATTTCTGAAGCATGATGTGAACAGACTGAACAAGATAAAAAAAATGAGGTCGGTCATTAATAAATACTTTGGTGCCAGGGAGAGAGCAAGGGCTTATATGGAATTAAAAAGAAGTAGCTCCACGTTGTGTAGTACATATTTTTAATATATGTAAAGTGTTTTGTTTTGGTTTTTTCCTTTTACACTTCAAATGAAATTCACAGATATGGGGGATAAGGAGCACACAGGAGGCAGTAGTTTTCATGCTCCCCTTTAAGTTTTAAAAGGGGGGGAAAAAAATATATAGAATTTCTACTCATAGAATCCTCATCTTATGTAAAATATTTTACTGGACACTTTAGGGGGAGCTGCCCATTTAAAAGAATGTATCCATGCTTCTACATAGCAGGCTTAGCTAATAATAGTCCACCGTTTAATGTCATTACAGTGATCACTTTTTGCTCTATCTGGCTAGCAGAGCATCATGGGAAAAAGCCGATGTTAACAGAGCTCAATATCTCCTTTTCCTCATGTTCATTAAAAAAAAGAGGGGGAAACACTATCATTTTCTCACATAGAAAAGACGGTGGGAAAAAATTTAAATATGGGAAAATGTGGGCAGGATATGTGGCAGAATAATCCCCAACCAGGGTCTTAAAAGACTGATCCCAACCCCTAGTAATGTTATAAGCGAAGAGGAACTGTCCTCCCATCAGAGCGAAACAGGTTAATGATCACTGTGGTCTTAAATTGGACCTTGCCCTGAGGCAAGGTCACAGTGGGCCTGAGGCAAGGTCAAAGTGGCCCTGGCCCTGAGGCAAGGTCAAAGTGGGCCTGAGGCAAGGTCAAAGTGGACCTGGCCCTGAGGCAAGGTCAAAGTGGGCCTGAGGCAAGGTCAAAGTGGGCCTGAGGCAAGGTCAAAGTGGGCCTGAGGCAAGGTCAAAGTGGCCCTGGCCCTGAGGCAAGGTCAAAGTGGCCCTGCGGCAAGGTCAAAGTGGGCCTGGCCCTGCGGCAAGGTCAAAGTGGGCCTGAGGCAAGGTCAAAGTGGCCCTGCGGCAAGGTCAAAGTGGGCCTGGCCCTGCGGCAAGGTCAAAGTGGGCCTGGCCCTGCGGCAAGGTCAAAGTGTGCCTGGCCCTGCGGCAAGGTCAAAGTGGGCCTGGCCCTGCGGCAAGGTCAAAGTGGGCCTGGCCTGATTTAGTTTTAAAAAGTACCTAAACATTGATAATTTGTAAATATACAGAGTAAAAAACATGTTCTCTACAATGCGTCAGCAGAATGGCAAGCAGATGCATAGAGCAACAGGAGAAGGTATATACGAAAACAGATTGTGCTTCTCCTCATTAAACGGCTGGCATCAGGCGAATCAACCTAATGGAAATGAGAGGTTTTGTTTTTTGTTTATACATATGGAGCCAACTTTCTAAAAGGTAAGAAGCGCAACCTGTTTTGTTATACAACAACACTGTACTTGCAGCATGCTCTCACCTGTTTAGCATTTGAGCCTGTGACAAGCCTTTTCCCCAAACAAAGAATGTGCTTTAACCCCTTCACGATAATGGACATGGCAGGCACGTCACGCACAAACATGCCTGGCACGTAATACGGTATAATGAGCATAGGAGGAGATCAATGGTGCTTCCTATGCTCACCAGGTTTTACTGCAATGCCTCGATATTGAGGCATCCAGAAACACCTAGATGTGGGCTCAGGAAGCAATGTGATAGTCCCCCTGGAGTGATCACAAGCTCGATATTGAGAGGCAGTGATCACTTCTGTCACTCAGGGAGTGTTGCTAGACTGCCTCTAGAGGCAATCAGCAACATTACAGTTGGGGGGAAAAAAAGGTCTAGAGTTAGCATTAGGGTTAGATTAAAAGGGTCATTGTGGGAGAAAATGGTTGGGGAAAAAGCAATATGTTATTTTCAGATATTGCCCTAAAATGTGCAAAAAAAAAAAAACCATGGCATATTTCTAAACTGGACAAAATGTAGAAATTATTTAGACTGGGTCTTTTTTTTTATTTGTAACTATGTTATTTTTCATTTCACAGTTTCTTTAAATATTTTCCTCAAATTTTATGATTTTTTGTAGTAAATGGTTATCCAAATAAACCTATTATGCTGATAAAAACAATACATACTTTGTGTGTGTACAGTAAATGAGAAACACGATTATTACAGCTAAACACAAACACAGCAGAAATGTTAAAAAACAGCCCAAGGCCACGGCCAAAAGTCATCACTAAGGGTTTAAAAATACGGGGTTCTTCAAAACTCTGGACAAATATTAGAATCCATTAAGCAGGTTCTTTCCCCATTGGCTTTTGTAGATGTGTAAAATATTTTTCAAGAAAAAGATAGAAAAAATGTTTTTTTTCCCAATTTCCAAATCATATTTTATTATTTTTATAGTAAACTACAGGACAATCCAAATAATGGTATCTAAAGAGAGCACTTCTTATCCTGGGATAAAAAAAAAATGCATCCGAGTACAGTAAAATGAGAGAGGAAATTTACAGCTATACACAAACACCGCAGAAATGTTAAAAAAAACAGCCACTGTCCAGCACAACCAAACATTTTCAAGTCCGGTCACAAATATGTTAATGGAAAAAAAAAATACAAATAAAAAAAGTGTCCTTCTTGCCCTTATAGCTCTATCAGAGGATGGACACGTTGTGTATAATCTTGTGTCAAACGAAGTAACATCTGAACGAAGAGGTCCGCCTCCCGATAGCGTTATATGATTGATAGACGTACTTCATTTGGATTCTTTCATTAAAGCATTTAAAATGCCTACACCTTATTTTTCAATTAAACAACTTAAATTGTTGCCGACGGTTGCCTTTTAAACGTGTCTTTGAGCTCTCCTGTTTAAGAGCTTTAGCGGTAAGTTTGTCATTTACATATCAGGTCACAATCTGAGGTCATGAACAGAAGACTCCACAGACACTGCAAACACTTATCATCTATGCATTTTCTTGCTATTCTGCCAACACAACATTCAGATAATTGTTTTTATGCTCTATATTCACAGTGCAAGCAGTGTTTAGAAGACGGAGTACGTTTAACACACCCTTAAAAAAAAATAAAAAGCCTAGGTAAACGGTTATCTAGCAGAGTCTACGGAATAAGAACTTAAACACAGCTATAAGGATACACAGCTACAAGATAAAAAGGCATGACGTAAGGACATTACAAACAGGCCAGTCCATAAATATTAAAAAAAATATATATATATATATAATAAAAACTCGTTGTGCTTTATAATATACTGGACTGAGTCACAACCCTGGTGCTCAGACGATTAATAACCTTCCTACCATCTCTCCATAGCCGCTGTAATAAAAATCTGAATTATTGTCTGTGCCTGCCACAAGGTGTCACTGTAACACACACATCAAATGCTTCATGTCCATCACGGTATCCTGGAAAAGCATTATGGGAACGGAACATAACGTAGCGGTATGTTGGAACCACGGACACGATACAGATAAGATGTCATTTATTAGACTACAGCATGGATCAGGTTAGCGAAAAAGGATGCGTAGTATGTTTTTGTTTTGTTTTTTTTTAAATGATCATGCCAGTCTGGAAACAAAACTGGACAAATTAAATTCATATTAATGCTGATAATTTAAAAAATAAATATGGAATTGTTCCAATTTTTATTTTTTATGCAAAACTTTCATCCAGGGCATTGATTCTGCCGACCATGAGATCGGTAGCTCAAGCAAGGAAAAAAAAAAAAAATAAAATGGAGGATGACTGGTTTCTAAATCAAGTTGTTGCCGGGTCTTCAAAGACTAATCCCCACCCCTAGCAATGTTATAAGCGAAGAGGAACTATCCTCCCATCAGAGCGAAAAAGGTTAACGATCACTGTGGTCTTAAATTGCCCCTTGCCCTGAGGCGAGGTCATAGCGGCCCTGAGGCAAGGTCAAAGTGGCCCCAGTCACTGAACCTCTTGCAAGTAAGCAAAAGATCCTTGGCTAAACATGGAGTGAGTTTGTTGCCTGGATTATCTCGTCAACTATTTTCTGCAAATGGCTGAAAATAACTAAGAAAAACAAAAAAGGAATTAGTTTCAAATGAAAATGATGTCAACCATTAATGTCTTTATATCTATCTGTTTTATGGTCTTACATCTACATACGATTAATTTTCATATGTCGACTTTTTGAACTTGAGAGAACTATTATATATTGTATGGATTCATTTTTAAAATAGTACCAGCTTTTCGAATAACTAGAATCCTGAAACAATGGCACAAAACAACAAAAAAAACACACTGATTATATCTGGAGATTCTGTATAATATGGAATAAAAATTAAAAAAAACACTATAAAATACAAAAATGAAACTAGCAGAGGGAAACAAATCTAGCTCCTAAATACAGGAAAGCGGAATATAGGATTGACCAATAGCGGACCTTGTTGTTGAACTAGAAGAGAGACTAACGAATCAGGGATTTGTAGATCAAAAACCATGATGTATTTCCCAGTCTCAGAATAAATAAAAAAAAAAAAATTAAAAAAAGTAAATGGGGATGATATATCTCATTTCAATTCACCTATTCTGAGCAGAACAATTGAAATGAATAAAGTTAAAAAATAAAAATAAATCCACTATCCCCTACCCTCCTGCATGGGCTTTTGCTGGCCCCAAGAAGAAAGAAAAAAAAAAAAACCCTGTCACCTCAAACATTAAGGGGGGGGGGGGGGGGGCAGGGCAACTAGCCCTTCCCCCAATAAGAAACGGGTCTGGGAACAGGCAAAACGGCCCTTAAATATACAAGATCAGAAATGGGTTTTGAACCAGCCAATGGTGAAGCTGGGATTGAAGGCATCTGATTGGCTGACACAGCCAGCTTATCAGATGCTGTTCTTTCTTCAAATTAATACCCCCCCTCTCAGAGCAGGGACTTCATTATGAATTCGGCACCTGCCGGATATGGATGCTTAGTGGAGGGACGCTCACATTTTTTTTTTTTTTATTAGAAAAGGTGGATTCATTTTTTGGGTGGCCCCTTTCCATGAGTCGAAGAGGAGCAGCCCCTAAACTCTGGGAGGTACATTATTTTAAAGTGGGTCTGGAGGTCAGATCCAGGGGCTTATTTTAGTGTATGGGGGCCAGGGCAAGTAAGAGGGTCTGGAAGCCATATGGCCAGCTTCCAGTCTGCTCATGTTAGAGGGGGTGGGGGGGGGGGGGGGTCTGGCTACTTGACCTGTTAGGGACAAGAAAATCTGCACTGATCCTCTGGCAAGTAAGCAAAAGCAGTAATAACAGTTTCCTGGATCTGTAGAAATGTAACCTATCTTTTTCATCATGCCAGCACAAGCACTTCTGGGCACTTCAGAGAAGGTTTACCAACTTTCCGCAGAGAGAGAGGTGGGGGCAAATGTCCCACTAATGCTAAAAGAAAAAGGGAAAAAAAATAATAATTGTGATCTATGGCAGGGAGAGCTTACATTAGGTTGTGGTGTGGACTAAATTTCCCATGATGCTCAACCGGACACTTAAAAGGGACACTCCCACCAAAAAAAAATGAAAGGGTTTAATTTAAAATAGAATTGTACACAGCCACCTAGTCCTGCCCACTATGATACACAGGAGCCAGTAAGAGAGCAGGGGAGTATCTTATGACATCATCATGCAGGCTTTGGCCACAGTTGTAAAGTGAAACTGGCTTGAAGATTTGTGACGATGTTGCATCATGGGAAATAGTCACAAAATGGAGCCAGGAGATTTTATTTTTCCTTTTGTATGCAATCAATTCAATCATAATAAATAAATACAAAAATCTCAGTGGCGTTTGATTGGTATGTGTGTTTTTTTTTTTTTTTTTTTTTAATGACCAGGTTATCTAGTTACATATTGTGTAATCCCTTTAAGGGCTGCACATCTGGGAAAATGTAATCCACAACAGCTGCAGCGCTAGATATTAGTCAAGTTCCCTGGTAAGTGCCAGGGAAGAAAGGGTAGACAACGACAAGTCCCAAATTTCCTCCCACTCCTTGGGACTGAACAGAATGATCATTAAGGGAGCACAGAAAGGACCGGTAAGCACCTGACTTTTTTTATATATATATATATATATATATATATATATATATATATATATATATATATTTTTTTTTTTTTAGGACAGCTTGTTCATTACTGGATCATCTACAGATGATCCACGTGTACAGAAATTCCAAGGACTTCCATTGTTGAAGGTAGTTGTGGACAATCTAGATAGGGGGCATATGAGGTTATTGGGACGAGCTACATTGCAGCTCCCCTCGGGCATGCTTTATGTAGTGCTGGTGTAGCTCTCCCTCATCCATGAAGTTCAGTCCACACTCTAAACAGCTGAGCTTTCTCTCTTGCCCCGGGGGAAGCGTAGCATGGAGTTTTATCTCTTGGCAATCCACGGATTCCAGACCACGCTCTAAGCAGTCCGGCTGTCCCTCCTGCTCCGGGATAAGCGTGGCATGAAGAGTTATCTCTTGGCAATCCACTGATCCCAGAGCACGCTCTAAGCAGTCCGGCTGTTCCCCCTGCCCCGGGGGAAGCGTAGCATGAAGACTGATCTCTTGGCAATCCACTGATTCCAGAGCACGCTCTAAGCAGTCCGGCTGTCCCTCCTGCCCCACGGGAAGTGGCTCGTGCATGGTTTTCTCATGGCAATCCCTCCGGTGTTGCTGCAGCTCGTCAGCGCTTTTGAAGCATGTACCACAGCAGCAGCCCTGCAACGGCCCTTTGCCCCAGAACGACAGCTGCGGCGACCTCATTCCCCGATGAAGGAGGCGATGCTTTGCCAGGTTGAGAAGGGTTGGAAAGTATCGCACACACTCTTCGCACCGAAAGGAACTGGTGTCTTCAAGGATCCCCGCCGAGTTGTGAGAACGTTTATAATGGTACATGAGAGCCCGGCTGCTATAAAACACCTTACCGCATTCATTACAGGTCATGGCGGAAGCCAGACGTGAAGGCGCTTTCTTAGTCACCTTTTCTTTTCTTATCTTCTTGGCACGAGCAGGCCTAAAGCGCCCAATACGCTTGGCAGGTTCTCCAGGATCTGTAAGGCACAAAAAGAAGGTTGGAGGGGGGGGGATAAGATCTTGACAAATCCCAGAAGCCATAACCAACGCCTAACTTTCTTGATTGTTGCACATAGAACTTTATGGAAGTGCCACATCTTTTTAAAAAACAAACAAAAAAAAAATGGTCTGGCTCCTAAATTGGCCGGTTAGGCTCCTCAAGTTTACAAAATATCTGTCAAGCGGCTGATGCGGTAAATAAGGAGGCAGGTTAGTAAAACAAAAAAGGAGGATATGTGGGCTAAATGAATATACAATACACATAAGCACACTGGATAGACGCTCAAAGGCAAGACCCCAGACTTAGGAAAGAATTTATACAAGGCCAGCATTAAGCATTTTACAGGGTCACAAACGTGTAGGAAGATGGAGAGTTAGGATAGTGCTCATCTCTTCTCTCTTGCTTCGTAGCACCACCATCCATCACCCGATACTCTAACCCTCCATAAAATAGAAGGCTATCTGAAACCTATATCAGAAATATGCAGTCCTCATGTGCATGGAGGCACAGGCACCAACAAGATCATCCATGATGAGAATTTACTGGACTTTGGGAAGGACAGTCTCATGATGTTCTATAGAACCTTCACGGTCCGGGTCACATCTATCCCTCCTTACATGCCCACGGCCACCTTGCAAATGGAAGGGTCCGACCAAATCCTTTCTACCCCCACAATATTAATCCCTAGTCACCTTTTTGCATTTCCTCCTTCCTGTCCATCCTGTGAAGAAAGAGATAGGCGGACTGGGTCCTTCACCAGAGTCCCAACGTCAGTGGATTAATTTTTCACCATGCACTTGGGTGGTTCCTGCTGAAGAAACATTGGCAGATTACTTTCCACGTTTTAGGGGATATCCCCCGTCTGGAATTTAAGGGTTACCTGATATTGTAAAAACAGATATAAAAGGAGTAGCTCAGTGCACAATGTGGAACCCATATGTGTTCACAGCAGCGTTCCTTCCGAAGAAGTCAGCCTAGAACATTGATGGCTAATCTTGGTAACTAGACATGCCATGATTCTCTGACAGCACCATGGATATGTAGTTATATGGTAGTACAATCTTTATACGTTTCCGGGGCACAATATAGTAGGTTAGACATATCCTTATGTGGTACAAGGACTGTTTTGTTCTAGGTCCATTCCATGTCTTGGAAAATTACAAAACCTGTTGTAATACATGTAGAAAAGTGCAAGACATAAAAGAAGAGCCCTACATACATCATGCAAAAATCAGCATGTGAGCAGCCATGTTTCTCGGAGGATACATCCAGGGTGGAGTTAGGATGTCGGTTTTCCTATGTGCTGGCAAGCAATGCTACCTGGTTGAGGAAACCGTGATTAGCCCATGGAATGCACTATAGTGGGCATAAGGCTAGGGTCTGGTCAGCATCACGGGTGTACCAGGCAATATGACTAAACTAGCACATTCAGCTTCATGACGTCAGGAGGTCTCGCGATCTTTTGGCAGAGACCCCACAGACCCTGCTCGGGTCTCTGCCATATTTTTCCTGGCTACCGATCACCTTGTGATCAGCGGCCAGGAACAAATCATGACGTTTTGGTGCTTGCGTCGTCTGGGACGCAAGCACCATGCGTCACGAATGGGTTAATTTGGCGGAGCATGCATTCTACGGAGCTCCGTTAATAAAGGACCGGTTTTGAATGGCAGTTTTACAAAGATATTACATATCTTCTACTACAGTGATGACATCTTTTATCTGACTCTTCCACTCCTACCCTCCTTTATAACTGTTCGCATTGCCAATTACACATACTTTCCTCCGTCCCATCTTACATGACTGACACACAGCACTAGATTTCTCTCAAGTCTTTTGTTTTTGGATAGAACAGCAGAGGGCAAGAGTCAGATAAAAGATGTCAGCACTGTAGTAGAAGAGAGAGCACGGAACATGCTGAAGATGCATAGGCAAGCAGTGTGTCCAGGCATATTAGACCAGGACAAAATGTAAATTAAAAATGTAAAATTATGAAGTCTTTAATAGGATTTTTTTTTGGGGGGAGGGGGGGGGGGCTTAATCCCTCTTTAAAACTGAGCATGCCTAGTGAAGGACTTTCTATGTTGCAGCCCCTAGACCAGTAATGGCTACAAGGGGACTCCACCTGTTTTGGACTGCAACTCCCATGATGCAGTCTGGCTGTGGTGGGCTAAGCATAATGAGAAGGTTTGGATTCCATAGACCCCGGGCATGTAAGGGTTAGCTGGCAATGAGCAGCTGTGAGTAGCCCACCCCGACCATAGACCAATGCAGGAAGCGGTCTCCGTATACAAAAGACCCCTCAACAGTTAAGGCGACCCCTTGGCGGAGCGTTGTGGGAGTTGCACTCCATAATAGCTGCAGTGCCAAGGGTCCTGCCTCTGCTCGGTCGGGGTCATTCGGGTCTTACTTACCTGCCAGCCCGTACTTCGCTCGGAGCTCCCACCGCCAGCACAGGAAACAGGAACTTATAGCATTTCCAGGGACACCGCCTTCGAAGGCCGGGCGGCCATGTTTGTTTTGGGCACGTTCATCCCACCCAAGCCTTCCTCCTTGTTCTGCTCGCCTAGGGATGGACAATCCGGTACGGACTGCAACTCCCATCATGCTCAATCAACAATTATATCCCAAACATCACAACTCCCATCCTGCTCAACCAACTAAACACCACACATTACATCACAACTCCCATCATGCTCAACCAACAATGCACTACCAAACATCACAACTCCCATCATGCTCAACTAAACACCAAACATTACATCACAACTCCTATCCTGCTCAATCAACAATTATATACCAAACATCACAACTCCCATCATGCTCAATCAACAATTATATACCAAACATCACAACTCCCATCCTGCTCAACCAACTAAACACCACACATTACATCACAACTCCCATCATGCTCAACCAACAATGCACTACCAAACATCACAACTCCCATCATGCTCAACCAACTAAACACCACACATTACATCACAACTCCCATCATGCTCAACTAAACACCAAACATTACATCACAACTCCCATCATGCTCAACTAAACACCAAACATTACATCACAACTCCCATCATGCTCAATTAAACACCAAACATTACATCACAACTCCCATCATGCTCAACTAAACACCAAACATTACATCACAACTCCCATCATGCTCAACTAAACACCAAACATTACATCACAACTCCCATCATGCTCAATTAAACACCAAACATTATATCACAACTCCCATCATGCTCAACTAAACACCAAACATTACATCACAACTCCCATCATGCTCAACTAAACACCAAACATTACATCACGACTCTCATCATGCTCAATCAACAACTAAATACCAAACATGATGTGAAATGCAGTTCAGAACTGGACTAATGTCTACATTAATGACTGTATGGATTAAGATCTGTGTCTGTATTTGCAATAGGGAGACATAGTGCAATGTATACTTTTATATATATATATATATGTCATATTTTCCCATTTGCTAATTTAAATGCTTACTAATCTCCCCCGCACCACCGAACAGTCATAGCAACAAGCAACAGCACTCTGCGAAATGCATAGGTATCCCCAATATGCTGCACATCCATTCGTACCTCCCAGGGGCCCCTAGTGCCTATTTTGCACCGAAATCCTTTCCTCCTCTATAGTCGGAATTCTTGGCTGGTAACACAGAGCTCCACAGCAATATATTTAGGATAGCCTGCAGCCTATCCCATGCACTCCTCCACTTAGGAAAGGTTCAGACGGTGGAACCTCAATGACCTTCATACGCCCCTTCCCAATAATGGTGATGTAGAGCAGGACTCCTGCCCTTTGGCAGACACATGGGAGTCTGTTCCCTAACATCTCAGTTGAGATGAACATTTCATTTCACCAGTTTAGCAATACATTTTGCACGGACAAACCTGGAACGCTTCCCTCGCTATGCAAACTCACCAGGTTTGTCCATGCATGATGTAATCGCCGCTATACATACCAAACAACGATTTGGCCCTATTTATAAAACTCCTGACACTTAGCAGTGCGGGGGTTTTTATACAGAACCCCCAAAGTTTATACAGACTTCCCCCTCAATATAGAGAATTGTTTTTTCTTTCTAAGATTAAACCCAGTGCTATGTTGATCAGATTATATATTTACAAGAT
The DNA here is from genome assembly GCA_036172795.1 of Pelodytes ibericus. Taxonomy (NCBI): domain Eukaryota; kingdom Metazoa; phylum Chordata; class Amphibia; order Anura; family Pelodytidae; genus Pelodytes; species Pelodytes ibericus. The sequence goes on from CM069866.1 coordinate 68,527,700, forward strand.
TAGGTTTAAAATCTCGACCAGATGAAGCGAGAGATAGTATTCAGCCGTAACGTACACTGTTCTTTTACCTTTTCCGAATCCAACCCAAGTTTGACCATTTTCCTTCATATATCCGGCTTGGTAATCTCACTAGGACAGGACATAACTCATTTTCTGACACATGAATACACTGAAGCACGCTTGCGTCTGTTTAACTTGCATTATACCATGATATTGGTTTTATTTGAGGGGGTAAAGCTCACAGGGCAACCGAAACACAGACAATGATCAAGTGGTGCAGAACAAACAGTAAAAGTGCAAGATTCTGAGAGACACACAAAGTGTGAGTAGAGACAGAGGCGTGCAGTATGGACAGAGAGACGGATGGGTGTTGCAGAGGAAAGAGACTGTCTTTCCCGGTCTCTATTTGTGCTGGTCTCGGATTGGATCTATTCACTAAAATGTAACTACGGAGGTCAACTTTCATTTTGAGACTTAATTAAAATTCGGCAGCTGAGTTTGACAAAAAAAAAAAACAGTTTGTATCTTCATTGAAGGTAATTGGAGATGAATTGGTCAAATCTGTTTTTCAGACAAATTCGGTACCCGAGTTGGACTCTCAGAAATAGCTTCAATCATTTCACCTCCCATTCATTTCCAAGGGGAAGATTCGAACTTGGGTTTTGTTTTTGTTTTACAAACTCGGGTGTGGAATATAACTTAGTCTCAGAATGAAAGTGGACCTCCAAAGTCGAAATTTTTACCGAATAGACCCTTAGGAGTCTTTGTACAATCAGGAAGGACTGAGCGCTTCCTTCCTCAATGTTCCTCCTCATGCCAACACTTGACAATCTCCGGGGCTCCTGGAAAACTGCTGACTACTTTTTTTCTGTACCATTTTCCTGGCTCCCGAGTTGGTGTACTGGTATTTGTCAAACTCTGTCTTATGGGCCAATACTTCAAACATTTACACAATAAAACGGTGGACAACCAAGTGCAAACATCCCCTGGAATACTGTTCCTATATATATATATATATATATTAGACATGTGCAAAACTAACATTTTCGTTACGTTTTCGTCCATTCGGACGAAAATTTTATTTATTTCGGCCAAAACGAATTTCGTTCATTACTGCATTCGTTTTCAGACGAAATTCGTTCATTATTTTAGTTTCGTTTTATTCATTCGTACGAATTGACCTATTTTAACCTCTCTTTCGGTTTATAGACTTACGGTTTATGGAATGCATGTAATGCTATTGGTATTCTATAAACCGAAATAGAGTCCCCATTCATACGAATTGACCTATTTCAACTCTATTTCGGTTTATAGAATACCAATAGCATTACATACATTCCATAAACCGACATAATGAACGACTTTCGGTTTATGGAATGTATGTAATGCTATTGGCTTTCTATAAACCGAAATAGAGTTGATTTAGGTTAATTCGTATGAATGGGGACTCAATTTTGGTTTATAGAATACCAATAGCATTACATGCATTACATAAACCGAAAGTCTATAAACCGAAAGAGAGTCGGTTTATAGAATACCAATAGCATTACATACATTACATAAACCGAAAGTCGTTCATTATGTTGGTTTATGGAATGCCAGTAGCACGAATGGACGAATGATTTTCGTTTATTAACCATTCGTTCATTCGGCTTTCGTTAGTTTAGCATTTTCGATATTCGAAAAAAAATTCGTCCGAAAACGAATGCACATGTCTAATATATATATAGTTTAGATACGATATGGATGGGGGGTCCATACTGTGTCTTCAATGGGTGATGCCTCTGGATCAAGCATCATACAGGGCAGCCATATTTTACTGGAGCCTTGCGGTTTACAGATCCAATAAGAAATTATATATAGTGGATCTTTGTATAGATAGCAGCATTACAAATCTTCTTTCCTTAAACATCTCTCACTTAAATCCTAACCAGACCAGGTCTTCTGAGGTTACAGAGACATTGTTTTTTTTTTATGTGGAATTTTCTGCCTTGTCCTCTTCCCCTTGTTCTTCGTACCAACAGACATACTTGGGAGCTAGCAGAGTCCGACCTGGTGGATCCAGATGTGGCCAGGCCTCTAGGTCAGGCCCATTCTTTTAAACTCCGCTCTCTTCTGTCAAGCCCTGCCTACTTCTGGGTGGCCCCACCCATGCTTAGATAGAACCACCTCTCTTTCCTAGCAAAAGGCTGTGCCACCAAGTTTCCCATGTCGGCTGATAGGACATATTGTAACCCTAATTTAAAGTCACAGCTCTCCCCTGGCATGCTGTATGTAATGTTGGTGCAGCCCACCCTCCCGGGTAAATTGAACCCCACACTCTGTACATGTGTAGTCCCCTTCCTCTTCTTCCTCCTCCTCCCAAGTGCTTCGCTCTTTCCGATGAGTCTGCAGGTGACGGCGGTAGTTGGATGCCTGGCTGAAGCTTTTTTCGCACAGGCTACACGGGAAGGGCCTTTTCCCGGCGTGTATCTGCCGGTGGCGCTGGTAATTCGAGCGTTGGTTAAAGCTCTTGCCGCACTGCTGGCACTGAAAAGGCCGTTCGCCCGTGTGGATGCGCAAGTGGCGTTTGTAGCGGGAGGAAAAGAAGAAATTCTTGCCACACATGGGGCAGGCGTGCGGCTGGCGCGACAGGTGGAGGTTTCTGTGCTTCTCAAAGGTGTGCTGGGCTCGGAAGCTGCGACCACATTCCTGGCAATGGTACGGCTGTGGGTCTTCATGCACCCACTGGTGTACCCGCAGTGTCTCTAGCTGTGTGAAGGCCTTTGGGCATTCTGGGCACTGGTAGGGTCTTTCCCCAGTGTGAATGCGCATATGCCGAGACAATTTGGCTGAGCAGTTGAATGCCTTACCACACCAGACACACACCCTGTCCTTACGATGAGATTGCTGGTGTCTTCGGAAGGCCGGTTGATTGGCCAGTTGCTTGCCACATTGGGAACACTGATAGCCGCGCTGGCCTGTGTGCTGCTGTTCGTGATGGCTGTGTAGGGCCAACAGCCAGCAGAATCGACGGCCACAGTCAGAGCAAGAGTAAGGTTTATCGCTGCCCCCAACGGCCCGGGAACGGGCCACGTCACAATCCTTGCACGTATAAGAGAGGTCAGTGGCGTGATTCCGGAGGTGCAGGTTGTGCGCTCGTAAGGTTTGGAATGTACGGCCACAGTCAGGGCAAGGAGGTGGCGGAGAGTCCTGCAGAGCCAGGGGGGTATCTGGATGGTCCGTCAAAGATTCTGCATGAGAAGAGATCAGTGTCTTAGAAACATTGAAGGCAAATGATAAAGAAAGAAACAAACAACAAACATCCGTACCAGTGAAGAAGGTGTGAACAACGCAATCCAACACTCAACCGGATGAGGGATTAATCCCTAAAAATAAATATGTGCCCCAAATTCTTACCTTTCATCCTGGTAATGTGCTGGAACAAACAACCTACCAATGAACATTTAGCATGTTCTGCGCTCGATCTTCTACTACAGTGCCAACATCGTATGTCACTCCTCTGAGGCTATGGCTCACCCCTCTTCTCACTGCCATTCTTCCCAACTGTTCACATTAGCATTAACATCCACATTCACATTTCCATTCACATTTACTTTCCTTCCTCCCGGCTTACATGATTGGCACACAAGCACACCAATAGTAGCTGCAAAATGTTTTCTCCCAGGTCTTTGTTTTTGGATGAAGAATGTGGGATATCTTTAGAATGGTACTTTGCAGAAGTCTGTCACATAAACATTAATTATACTGTGAATGTAGAGAATAAAAAAAAAAAATTATACAAAGTTTTTCCATAAATAAAGTGCCTTATTGAGCCCTCTCTGCTCCACATAGATCTGACAAGGGCAGACATCTTGTTTAGAATCTTGGGCCAGATCTTCAATCATCTGATTCAAGATTCTAAACCAACATGTCTGCCTCCTGATGAAGCTATACAGAACAAAGAGGGCTCAGTAAGGTATTTTATTTTTATTTCTTTTTTCATTAAAGCATTTCCACTTAAAACATCTACATTTGATTATCAATTATATTTTTGCCAACAGTTGTCCTTTAATTTCGAAATTTGCATTTCTCACCTGGAGTTCTGTCCACCTCCTTGTCTGATTTTTCCTCCCAGTGTGCTTCTGGGGAAAGGGACATCTTTGGAGGGGCGATGATGCATGGATGTGACCCTAGGAAACAACAGTAAGATAATTAGGATGGAAAATATCATCTGTAACATGCTGCAAGTAGGGTTGCCACCTGGCCGGTATTTTACAGGCAGGCCGGTAAAAAATTGGCATCAGGCCAATGTTAAGTCTATGGAGACAGTACCAAGGCCGGTATTTTTTTGAAGAAAAGGTGGCGACCCTAGCTGCAAGAAAACACAGTGATTAGATGTAAAGCAGAGGTGAGCTGTCAGATTTGTTCTAATTAGTATATTAAGTTTTTTTTTTTTCTTTAAGGGATTCTTTACGGTAAGGACAATAAAATTATGGAACTCGCTGCCAAGAGAGGTAGTGCTATCAACCACAATAGATGCATTTAAACATGGTCTGGATGATTTTTTAGAAAAGCAGAACATACAGGGGTATTAATAATAGAATGAGCATTAATAATAGAGCTTTTTGATCCAAGGAGAAATCTGATTGCCCTTTTGGAGTCAAGAAGGAATTTTTTTCCCCCTAGGAGGCAACATTCGAAAAAGCTTCCTTAGGGGTTTTTTTTGCCTTCTTTTGGATCAAAACGCAGAAATGATAGGTAGAAGGGTTGAACTTGATGGACTTGTGTCTTTTTTCAACCTAAATTACTATGTTACTATGTTACTATGTTAAATAGATTGTGTCACCTAAACATTGTTCTTACTGTGAATGTAGACAATACAAAATATTGAAAATGATCTATACATTGTGTTAGCAAACTTGCAAGTAAATGCCTGAATTCGGAGACAAATGTGTTTTACATGTGTCTGTGGAGTCTCCTACTTATGACATCACTTGTGGTTTGGTATGCAAATGAACTGCTTTTCAATAGGAAATGTATGTATATATATATGTTTACATCTTGTATTGCAGAATCTCTAATCTGCATGTGTTTAGAGGAAAGAGGTGCCATTTATTCCTGCCATTCAGGCAGTATGTCGCGGATGAGATTACACACAGGTGTATATACTAAACTGGTTCATGGGTTGAAGGATAAAACTTACCAGGAAAGGTTAAAGCATCTTAACATGTATAGCTTGGAGGAAAGACGTAACAGGGGGGATATGATAGAAACATTTAAATACATAAAGGGAATCAACACAGTAATGGAAGAGAGTGTATTTAAAGGAAGAAAAACTACCACAACTAGAGGACATAGTCTTAAATTAGAGGGGCAACGATTTAAAAGTGATATCAGGAAGTATTACTTTACTGAGAGGGTAGTGGATGTATGGAATAGCCTTCCAGCAGACGTGGTAGAGGTAAACACAGTCAAGGATTTTAAGCATGCGTGGGATAGACACAAGGCTATCCTAGCTATAAGACCGGGAACTAATAAAAGTACTCAAAAAAACAATTGGGCAGACTAGATGGACCGAATGGTTCTCATCTGCCGACACATTTTATGTTTCTATGTTTCTATGTTACTAAATGTGTATATACTATATATTTATATAGAATTCTCCAAACTTCTTGCACTTGGCCTTGAGAAGTCAATTTTGTATTTGCCTGGGGGCTGATCATAGCAAATGGCGATTTAGTTCTAAATGATTTATACACTCTATTGATGTTTCCATCCCCAAGGAGGGTGAATTGAACTTTCTACACTGGTGGGGTAAATAATAATTTTTTGTATTTAAGGATATGTATAACTCATTTATAATTAAATTGATATTTGCAATGATCCTGTGTGTGTCATACTTTGGCTATATATATATATATATATATATACTCGCGCCCCCCACAAGACTCCTCCCCCGGTGTCCCGATTCGCGGTGGGGGGGGGGGGGGGGTATTGGAGGCAACGTTGTGAGGTGTATATATATATATATATATATATACTAGGTGTCCAGAGCTCAATTCTGGGAAAGAATTCTGCATATCCTGAACACATTTTTCAATATATCTTATATACGCCTGTGAGTGTCATCTCATATTATATATGTTCACTTGAGAGATATTTATTCCATAAATAAATTATATATGTATTCTTTATTCCAATTTTGCTAGAGTGCCTTGTTTTTTTAATTTTAGATCTCTTTACGTATTTCTTTTGTACCTGGTTAGTTTTTCAGTTATATTAGATCTGAGGCACCTCACTACTAAGGATTATATAACTTTTATCAGTTATCAACAAGGTTTTGATTAGCGCGTAAGGCAGGTGTACCCATATTTAGCAGTCATTGTTTTAAAACTATTTTTATGCTATATTCCCAGGTCACCGTGGGGGGTTAAAACATGCCCCTCGGGAAGAATAGTTATTTCAAATATGGCTGCCTTTATCAGAGCAATTGTAATCATCAGATGAAGAGCTTTTTGCAAATCCTAACATTGGCTTTAGAGAGTTTAATTTTACACAATGCAGAATATTTAGTGTTTGTCAGCAGTACTCCTAGTTAATTATACTCTCCGGTATCCAGTCGATTGATTGATTGCCTTGATGCATATTGAAATTTATATGTGGGAACAAAAGATATGACAAAATCAATAAGAATGACTACTGCCAACAATATGGCTAATCAATATCTATAAAATGCACATCTCTGGATCAGATGGGCAATATTACACAAGTATTCTGAAGCCAATCGGAGAATCTGTACAATGGAGACGCCATCCCTTATAGGCTGCACATGCAAGCAATCACTCCAGTGTGAGTCCCTTTTATAGTTCTTTTATAAAGTGTGTGATATCCTGAATATTTATTATCCCACTCATCCTAGGAAAAGTAATGGTAGCGGTGGCTTACACTGTCACGCGCTCTCCTGCCAGCCTAGCAGTGATGTCATCACTTCCATTTCGGCCAGCTTCCTTGGCTCACACTTCTATTTGTGGCTAAAAAAATAAAGATCCTTTTTTTTTTTTTGACAATACTCAAAATATACAGCTCTCCTGAATGCAAATACAGCACAGAGCATCACCGAACTCCACTTCTTATCATATATATTCCATGATATTTACATTAAATGCTTGGGAGGTTTTTACTGAATCCATCGAATAAAAGCCCAATCGTTAAGATCCTGTTTTGTTGATCACAAGGTGATCGGTAGCCAGGAACACTATGGCAGAGACCCAATCGGGGTCTTAATCACGAGACCTCCGGATGTCACGTGTGACGTCACGGACGCGTGCCCGAACCCGGAAGTTCAGGCACAGTGCGATTTAGAGAAATGTAGCCTGTGCTCGCTTTGAGCACCAGCTACATTTCCCCTGTCGGACTGAGCCCACTCAAGTGCCTGCAGCGGGATCCGAGAACAGCTCATCGTGGGGATCCGCTATGAGCTGTTTAACACAGGACGTACTATGCCGTCCTAACGACTTTTAGGCACTTAAAATCAGGACGGCATATTACGTCCTAACGTCACGAAGGCGTTAAAAAAACACAAGAGGGTAATTCCTAAATCCTGGAGTGTTAGAGGGGCTTTGGTTTGCAACCCACTAAACTGGCACTTTGACCCCATCAATCCTAATGGCTTTATTCATGGAAGAGCGAATGTCAAACTGCTCTGGACTCGCTGGAGTAAGCGCAAGCTAATATATATATATACTATGAGAGAGAGATGGGATATCATTATAATAACTAGCTACTGACTGACAAGACAAACTGCAGTGATTACAAAGTGATGGATTCCTTGATTGATTTTTCCAAATGATCTGCTAGCTATCAATAACACAGCGTCTAGTCGGAAAAGGTTACCTTACTAAACGGCTTGGCGAGATGGTCATTAATGCCGCCAGTCAATTTAAAACATGTTTAGGCGTATTATTTTTCTAGATTATTTTGCAATATATTGTTGCGCGATCATCCTGCCAAGACACTAAATGCCCTTTCCTCTGGTGCCAGTTGCATGATAACCTGCATGCCAGGGAAATATAATGTACTGAACAAGAGACAGATTATATAAATGTTAGTAAATGATGTTAAAAAACAAGTTAGTACCATTATAACTCTAGCAGTTGTGAAAAGTCCCATGGGCAATACTGCAGGTGTTTGGCAACTACATATACCATGATGCTTGATCAACCGTACGGGCATCAGGGGATTTGTAGCTCCCAAACATCTGCAGTGCCAAGGTTAGCCATCACTGCCCTAGGGAGCTGAAGATGCACTGGCAGCTAGATTTGTATAGTGCTCATGTGTGTGACAAGATCCTAAAAGTGGGGCATTTGCCATGGAAGCAGAATGGTGCAAAAATGAGGAATATTTTAGAACTTTTCCCTACAATAATTCTTAATTAGCCTGTTTGGCATTACACACAGAGACGCCAATATTCTGTAGCATATGCAATGAGATCCGGTCTATCCATAGCTCTATACACAGCAGCTTTGCTTGATTTACCCAACGCATTTTTCTAAGCTATTTACATTCACAAGCATTACACTGTCTTTGCTGGGGTGGTTTTTTCCCTAATTTTGGATCAAAAACAAACAAAAACGATAGGCAGAAGGGTTGAAATTAATGGACATAGGTCTCTTTTCAACCTAAATGACTATGTTACCATGACACTCCTCGTTTCTCATGGAATAGGGTCACATCTTCTGCAGGGTTACCAAATAACATCCCACGTAGTACAAACCATTCTTGCCTCTGTACAGATGTGGTCTTGTTGTCTTCTCACATGTCCATTTATCCATCCTGTATGTCATTTTCAGCTGTGCTATTAAGATCAGTAGCGAGTCAGTAACAGCTTTTAGAAGGGGGCTGGGTACCATTTAGCATGAGATTTTTTTCTCATCTCCAACGCATTTTGTGGAACTCTAGATTTTATTTTAGGAATATTAACATATGCATGTGTCCATTTAGCAAGAAATCAATTAATTCAGAGAAGACCCCTCTTAATATTACGGAGGAACTTTTCATAAAAGCAGTCAGTGTGGTGGTACCACCGTCCGCTCAAACATTGGACCATCTTTTAGAGTAGCTATTGCACAACTTTTAAATACAATGCATCACATACGATTCACAATCACAGGGTGAGGGGAAGGCATTGATGATGTCATAAAACACAACCCCTGTTTTTTTTTTTTGTTAAAATAAGGATAATACAAGAATCCTACAGTGATCTATCCAGCCCACTGACCCCAATTTGACACAATGAGCCAGGTCACTGTTGGCATAGTTGCCAACATCGGCCATGTTTCCAGGGGACACATTTGTTCCACATGCTGCAGAAAGAGTATGCAAAGTGCAGCCCGGCAGTATGTAGGATGAATATACGCACAGACACAATCCAATTAATTAATCAGGGTGGAAATCTCATAGGACCTACCATGATTAATTAATTGGATTGTGTCTGTGCGTATATCCATCCTACATACTGCCGGGCTGCACTTTGCATGCTCTTTCTGCAGCATGTGGAACAAATACGTGTCCCTGGAAACATGGCCGATGTTGGTAACTATGGGGTAGGTCATGGTTTAGGTGGGCACCTTGAGCCCCCCTTAACATAGGTATTGTTATTATTCTCCCAAATATCTTATATTTGTGCATAGATCATCTTCCCCTATGAGAATCCCCAAATTAGGCAGCATCACCTCCCCTCCCCCATACAGATGGGCTCTTTATTGACAGGATAATTATTATTATTCAATGTATTATTCTACTAGTCTGCCCCCATGCATTTCCCAATTCAAGTGATGACCCTCTCCTCCCCCTAACATATTTTATTAATCCATTACACATCATTATTATTTGTTTAGGGTCACCCCCCCCCCCCCCCCTGCTATATAAGGCTTGTCGCCGTGACGTCACTGCCAGCACTGTCACGTGATCGCTGCGCTCACCTCGTCCCTCTCCAGGCAGGCAGAGGGTCAGAGGTCAGGGCCTCGGCGCCGTTTCCATCACAACCAAGTCCCAGGCAAGCTGCCTCCCCCAGCGGGAGGCGGGGCCGCTACGTCACCTGCGCGCCAGCGGGAGGGAACGCGCCAGAGGGTCACGTGACTGATGCCCCAGCACGGCACGGCGGCCATCTTGGAGGTGGCGCTGATCAGCTGGTTACAGCTATGATACATACATGTTGACAGGTAGAACTGTGTGTGTATGTCATGTAAATAGCGTAAGAAAAAAAAAAGCCATGACTTTAAATGTCTTGGCTGAACAAGTTAATTCTATTTATTTTTTATTAAATATATAATATTTAATAAATATTAAGAAATATTTTTTTTTTTAAACTTTATTTTCCTTTTAAAAAAAAAAAAAAAATGAGGTGGAGAAGGATTTAAAACATTCTTTATACTGTGAAAGTAGAGAAACAATTTATTTGAACGGCCTGCGGCGTCGTCTCCTGCTTATGACATCACCTTGTAGCTTGATATGCAAATTATACTTCCCATTGACACGCCTCCTGAGTGTCCCTGCTTAGGAGGGGACAGTCCCTATTTTGCGGCCACATTACTCCCCCCTGTCCCTCTTTCCTCCTCTGTTGTCGCTCCTTTTCTGGGAGCTCGGAATGTTTGGTTCTTGGTGGAGTGGATCACAGAGCTCCACAGCAATCAAACTCCCAATAAAGTGACTTTAAACTGCAGGCCATGTGTTTTTATATTAATTAGTGTAAAGCAATAAACTATTGTTTTTTTTCTCTCTAAATGACTACACAAAATAGAAAGTAGCTATCAATTGGTCATAAGCCCATATCTGCTAGGGTTGCCACCTGGCCGGTATTTTACCGGCAGGCCTGTAAAAAAAATTGGCATCAGGCCAATGTTAAGTCTATGGAGACAGTACCAAGGCCGGTATTTTTCTGAAGAAAAGGTGGCAACCCTAATAGCAACACCACTAGCCCCCCCCCCCCCCTGTAAAAAAAAAAAAAATTGTCCCTCTTTGGACATTTGAAATGTTGGGAGGAATGCATTGAAAGCAGCTGATTGAGGTAAAGGTCTTTGGCGCAGTCATTTTGTGGCGAATGTAATTAATAAAAAAGTTTTTCAGTTTTAGTTAAATTCTTTGCAATGTGCAGAGATCCGGTTAAAGGGGCTGTATCACCTAAACATTGTTTTTACTGTGATAGGTAAGCAATATCAAATGCAGACAAACTTTACATGTATTTGTTTAGGTTAAATACTACCAGAGGCATCAAAGAAGTGTCCCTTTAAATTAACAGGGGTGGGGAAACAGCGGGCACTCCAGATGTTGCAGGACTACATTCCCCATACTCCTCTGCCTGTCTCTTAGCTGAAAAAGCATTTTGGGAGATGTAGTTCATCAGCAGCTGGAGTGAGATTACCAAGACACTTGTTACAGGTTGAGTATCCCTTATCTAAAAATCAGTTTTTTTTCCAGTTTTGCCCCAAGTTGTAAATTACACACACAACGGTTTATTCAGTGTCTAGCCCCCTTAAGCTGTGATATAGCCTTTCCATGGATGCTCAGATTCCCCCACGCACACATAGTGTAATACGATGGCAGTGTGCAGCCCCGACGCATCAACGGCAGGTTCCCCACGATGCCTCACATCACAGCTACATCACCATACTACTGTATTTCATAAGAGCTGGGCGGCTTCAATATATCTTATTGTAGAAAATGATCCATTATCTGAAATTACCCAAACTGCTTTGTTATTGCCTCAAGCCATATTTTACCGGCCTGCCGTCTCCAATACCACTAAAGGATCATGGGAATTAAGTCTTATCAACCACTAGAGTGCTACAGGGTGACTGCTCCATGGGATAATACAGTCCTAATTTAGCATATTTGCAGCCCATCTTCAAACTGGCGTTAGTGTACCCCATTAATCATGTCTGAGCATGCATGCTTTTATGACGATCCTGGCGCAAAACAGCCTGAAACACCACATTGAACAACGGACAGACTCTAAATGCGTTGGGTAGTGTTTTCTTTATTCATATAGCTTTACAGAATGCACACAGTACTGTACAAAAAAAAAAAAAGTCAAAAAAATAAATACAATAGCATTTAACGAAGAACAAAAGTGCTCAGTGCTAAATGACGCTACAGAAAACATACCTGTCCCACAGAGCTAACAATCTAATTGTGGAACTGGAGATTACAGGTACAGTTAGGAAATGATTAGCAATTGTACCCTTCCCATATACATATATATTTCATAATAATTGGATGCAAAGGTTGTTTGACCAACATTTCAGCCTGGAAATAAAGGTTATACAATTACCTTTGTTACAATTCTGCATTATCGTGGATCGAATTCATATGAACCAGTTATTTTTTAACCATTAGTAAAGATGTAGCTTTATTAAATATATAGCTAATGGAGATAGAAGCCTTCGTTTAGGTAGGTGCCGAATATAATATGTTACAGAAATGGCTTTGGTGCAAAACATTAATTAGAAAAGAATTAAACAGCCTCTAAGTAACTAGTAATTATTGAGGAAGTAGGAGGCATATAACCTTGAAGATGTTGTCATTTATTTTACTATAACTATGCCTTGGGATTTCAGTACCATAACTGCAAAATAGATATCTGTGTAATGAATTAGTTTGTATTCACCTACTAGAGATCCAATTTTACCTCTGCCACTATAGCCAAGAGCAAGACTACAGACAGAGTCTATTTAACGCATAGCTGCAGTGTATAAAGCTTGAGAATGCACAGCTCCCAGTTTTGCCGGGACAGTCCTGTTTTTTTTTTTTTGGTGGGGTCCGGTGTTCTGCCACCAATGGGAGAGACTGTAGAAATGGCCAGGAAGTGGAAAATGAGTAGGCATGCGTATTTGTATTCTGCGTTTTACTTCTGCAGGCTAAACACCGCCAGATGCATCAAAGTTAGTTTGATGCCCAGAGTGTCCCTTTAAAATATGTATATCTGCATTATACATGTGATTAATTTACTCTGCTTAGAGTAACTAATGGGGGGGAAAATGTGGGTCTTTAGGAAAATAATCCTCATTCTTCCTTATCAATGTCCCCACTTACGAGTGAGATTACCAGCACTGCAGTGAAGGTCTGTATTATAATAACTAATTAAGGTTAATTAAGGTTTAATATCATTTAATTATTGAATGGAAGACCCTTCCGGCTGCACAGCTATCTGAAAGGAGAGGAGAGGCAGTGGTCTCTTAAAAAAATAATAAAAGGTTTTCATTTTTAAAATGTTTTAGTCCTTTAAAAAATAAATAATTCAAAGCATTCACAGTGGTCATGCAGGGTATGTTGTCCACTAACACCGTAACGAATTATAGGTTGGGTCACACACAGGGCCAATGACAAATAGCCTTCCGTTCCTTCCCCACTTTTTGTTTGGTGCACCCTTGGAGTAGCACTCTCTCTGTATCTTCTGCCATGCCCCAGACACTATCCACCAGGAGCTTGTAGGTACGCTCTGGGGAGACCTCAGCCGGGCCAGTCTCTCCTCCCAGTAGTGGGATATAGCTCCAAACTATTGCGGAGAGCGAGACCGGCTTAGACACCATCTGCAGAAGTTGCTCCTCACTGGGGTTGTCCACCACGGGGCATCGAATTTCCGAGCGCAGATCTTCAATGGAGCAACCGGTCATCTCAGCTATGTGTCCTAAAGCCTCGTCAGTCAGACCGAAGCGCTCACTGAAAGACGAAAGGGCATCAGAGAGGGAGGTCAAGGCTTGGGGTAGGTGTCCACCAGAAGCCTTGGCACAAACGTCCATGCAAATGCCGTATATGCCCATCATAAGCCTTCTGCGCTCTCTCCTTACCAGCTGCAAGATGATGGAAGGGAGGGAATGCAGGAGCCTCTCTCTTACCAAAAGGGGTACGCCTTTCTCTAAAGCCACCCTCAGTCCAGGAAAATCAGTGCCCACGTGGTCTGCCCTTTTACCTGCCTCCCCCTGACCACTGTTATCCTGCCCTTTCCCCCGCTTTCCATCTCCACCAATCAACATGCAATGTTTGCCAGCTGCAACCAAGGCTTCCACCAGGGTGGCGCGAGAGGTGGGGTCAAGGCCAGAGCCCACTATCAGGTAAACATCACAGTCCTCCTTCTGCAGGTTCTCTAGGTACTGTTCTACTGGCAGAGGAGGGTTCCCGGGTCCGGGTAGGGGTCTCAAAACAAAACAGGATATTGGAGGCTCGGACAGAGCTCGAAGAAAGATATCGATCTCACTCCCAGTCACGCCCACCACCGCCGGAGAAGGAGGAGGGTTATCTAGGAAACGTATGAGAAGCGCAGGGAATCCTGAAAGTCCAGTGTCATCGCAGGGGTCTTCAAAAAGCGTAGCCAGCCCCTGGCACTCACACTCGGGGCTTTCATTGACTGACCTGCAAATAAAGAGAAGGTTAGTACTGGTGGTTTCACGTGAAAGAGCTCATTAGTCTATGTGCCTGTTCTAAACTACCATATAATGTAACTCTATATCAGTGATAGCTAACCTTGGCACTGCAGAGTTTTGGGAACTACATGTAGTGAGGCTTGGTCAATTTTCCAACCCTGCTATTAATGCCTGGGTGTTTGCAACTTCCTTGATGAGAGGAAATAGAAACTTAGAATGTATCGGCAGATAAGAACCTTTCGGCGCCCATCTAGTCTGCCCAATTTTCTGAAAGAAATTAATATAACCTTATGCTGATCCCATGCATGTTTAAATTCAATAATTTAATTATCTTGGGATTGTCAAAAGGTCTTTTTGCGACGTATATAAAATTACTAATCAATGTGGAAACCCAATGGACTGTTTCTAGACCGTGCAGACTGAGATGTTCGTCAGAGGCCTGCTCTTCATACACTGCCCTGTCCGATGTTTCTAAAAGGGATTAATTAAGAAAGTCAATTTTTGCCCCAAAATTTAATTTTAGAAAAAAAAAACAAATTTGCAGAAAAAAAAGACACTACATCGATTGTCTATAGAGAAAAAGGCTAAAGGGTCTTTGCATGCACACCAGCCACCACGGATGGTCACCTTGTCCACTGGAGAATCTCTCCTTCCAGATAGTCCACCATGGTTGGGAAGTCGAATTTTTGGGGTTCCAAACAAGACACCAGAAACACGTTGTTGCCCTGCAGCTGAGCTCCCCCAAGCTCATCCATTAGTCTCCCCCTCAGCCCCTGAAGTGCCTGGTTTCTCCAGTAGCTTTTTCCGAGCTGTCGCTTTCTGGTGTGCAGTGCAAGGTCGGTGTGGGTTTGGACAATGCAGTAGGGTCTACCTTGCCTCTTCAGGGCTTCGAGAAGCTGCAAGTCAGTTTCAGAAACAGACTCTCCAAGAGTCATCACCACACACTGAACTGTGGCTGGCTTAATGCTATCCAGGTAAACTGATGTTGCATCCCCAGGCTTGTACCCAGGGTAGTCTAGGAGGGTCACATTGGGTAAAGGGGGGTAGGGATGATGGGTGAGCTCACGAGACCCTTCCTCTCCCGTGAAGTAGGACTCTAAGAAGCCAGGGCTAAACTGCTCTGTTTGTTGACTAAGCGCCCGGACTAAGGTGCTTTTTCCAGATCCCTGGGGTCCGATGATGGCGATTGTGATGTTCATGGATTCGGGAGGGGTAAAGGACACGGGTGGTCCAAAGGAACACTCTGCTGGGGTCTGAGACTCCTCCATGTTTCACCCCTGTTTTCCAAGAAAAAAATATATATTTATCAGCGAGGATACACAGAGCGGAGGGTACACACAGGACAAAAGGGTTTGGAGACTAAAAAAGAGAGTGCAAATAAAGGAAGAGACAGCAAGGAGTGTAAACTGAGAATAACTAAAGGAACTGAAAGCAAGGGGTATAAAGAGAGAGCAAATGGGATATGGAGACAGCAAGGAGTGTAAACGGAGAATAACTAAAGGAACTGAAAGCAAGGGGTATAAAGAGAGAGCAAATGGGATATGGAGACAGCAAGGTGTGTAAAGAGAGAGCAAATAAAGAAATAGACAGCAAGTGGTTTAAAGAGAGAGCAAATAAAGAAAGAGACAGCAAGGGGTTTAAAGAGAGAGCAAATAAAGAAAGAGACAGCAAGGGGTGTAACATGAGAGTTACTAAAGACAGGGGCAGCAAGGGGTGTAAAGATAGAGCAAATAATGGGATATGGAGACAGCAAGGTGTGTAAAAGAGAGCGCAAATAAAGAGACAGCAAGTAAAGAAAGACAGCAAGGGATGTAAAGAGAGAGCAAATAAAGAAAGAGACAGGAAAGGGGTGTAAAGAGAGAGCGAATAATGGGATATGGAGACAGCAAGGTGTGTAAAAGAGAAAGCAAATAAAGAGACAGCAAGTAAAGGAAGACAGCAAGGGATGTAACGCACAGAAATCAAATAAAGAGATATGGAGACAGCACAATATGTAAAGAGAGAGCAAATAAAGAGACAGCAAGAGTGTAATGAGAGAGCAAATAAAGAGACAACAAGGGGTGTAATGAGAGAGCAAATAAAGAATGAGACAGCAAGGGGTGTAATGAGAGAGCAAAAAGACAGCACGATACGTAAAGAGAGAGCAAATAAAGAGACAGCAAGAGTGTAATGAGAGAGCAAATAAAGGATGAGACAGCAAGAGTGTAATGAGAGAGCGATGAACCGTCGATGGGGGAGAGAGACAGAATATCTGGGATGCAGCAAATAGAGAGATGTATGAACTGCCGAATACATGCGAACACGACTCACACCACCTTCAGGCAGCAGAGGTCCGGCAGGGTGATGTGTCACGGGGGCTGGGTGATGTGGAGGCCCGGGTGCAGGGAGGAGACACTGCGGAGGAAAACAGAGACACGTGAGGAAGAGGAGGAGACAGCCTGACACCGACAGAGACCGCCAGAGACAGCCAGAGAGACAGCCAGGGCACAGAGAGACAGTCAGGGCACAGAGAGACAGTCAGGGCACAGAGAGACAGCCAGGCACTGACAGAGACAGCCAGGACACAGAGAGACAGCCAGGGCACAGAGAGACAGCCAGGCACTGACAGAGACAGCCAGAGAGACAGTCAGGGCACAGAGAGACAGTCAGGGCACAGAGAGACAGCCAGGCACTGACAGAGACAGCCAGAGAGACAGCCAGGACACAGAGAGACAGCCAGGGCACAGAGAGACAGCCAGGCACTGACAGAGACCGCCAGAGACAGCCAGAGAGACAGCCAGGGCACAGAGAGACAGTCAAGGCACAGAGAGACAGCCAGGCACTGACAGAGACAGCCAGAGAGACAGCCAGGGCACAGAGAGACAGTCAGGGCACAGAGAGACAGCCAGGCACTGACAGAGACAGCCAGAGAGACAGCCAGGCACTGACAGAGACAGCCAGAGAGACAACCAGGGCACAGAGAGACAGCCAGGGCACAGAGAGACAGCCAGGCACTGACAGAGACAGCCAGAGAGACAGCCAGGCACTGACAGAGACAGCCAGGACACAGAGAGACAGCCAGGACACAGAGAGACAGCCAGGGCACAGAGAGACAGCCAGGCACTGACAGAGACAGCCAGGACACAGAGAGACAGCCAGGCACTGACAGAGACAGCCAGGACACAGAGAGACAGCCAGGCACTGACAGAGACAGCCAGAGAGACAGCCAGCGCACAGAGAGACAGCCAGGCACTGACAGAGAAAGCCAGAGACAGCCAGGACACAGAGAGACAGCCAGGACACAGAGAGACAGCCAGGGCACAGAGAGACAGCCAGGCACTGACAGAGACAGCCAGGACACAGAGAGACAGCCAGGCACTGACAGAGACAGCCAGCGCACAGAGAGACAGCCAGGCACTGACAGAGACAGCCAGAGAGACAGCCAGGGCACAGAGAGACAGTCAGGCACTGACAGAGACAGCCAGAGAGACAGCCTGGCACTGACAGAGACAGCCTGGCACTGACAGAGACAGCCAGGCACTGACAGAGACAGCCAGTGCACTGACAGAGACAGCCAGAGAGACAGCCTGGCACTGACAGAGACAGCCTGGCACTGACAGAGACAGACAGAGAGACAGCCAGGCACCCACAGAGACAGCCAGGGCACCCACAGAGACAGCCAGGTACACACAGAGACAGCCAGAGAGACAGACAGCCTGGCACTGACAGAGACAGCCAGAGAGACAGCCCGACACTCACAGAGACAGCCAGAGAGACAGCCCAGCACTCACAGAGACAGCCAGAGCACTCACAGAGACAGCCAGAGAGACAGCAAGGTCTGGGCACTCACAGAGACTCCAAGAGATACAGCTAGACCTGGGAACTCACAGAGACAGCTAGGGAGACAGACTGCCAGAGAGACAGCCAGACCTAGGCACTCCTACAGAGAGACAACCAGACCTGGGAACTCCAGGAGACAGCAAGAGAGACTGCTAGGCCTGGGCACTAACAGAAACACCCAGAGAGACTGCTAGGCCAGGCCACTAACAGAGACAGCTAGGCATGGGCACTCACAGAGACAGCCAAATAGACCTCTAGGCCTTGGCAGGAGAAAGCCAGGCCTGGGCACTCACGTAGACAGCCAGCCAACCAGGGAGACAGGCCTTGGCACTCACATAGACAGCCAGCCAACCAGGGAGACAGGCCTGGGCACTCGCATAGACAGCCAGCCATCCAGGGAGACAGGTCTGGGCACTCACATAGACAGCCAGCCAACCAGGGAGACAGGCCTGGGCACTCACATAGACAGCCAGCCATCCAGGGAGACAGGCCTGGGCACTCACATAGACAGCCAGCCATCCAGGGAGACAGGCCTGGGCACTCACATAGACAGCCAGCCATCCAGGGAGACAGGCCTGGGCACTCGCATAGACAGCCAGCCAACTCAGGGAGATATCCTGACAGCCAGGAGACACTTGAAGAACTACACAGTAAGTACCCCATCCTGTCTGATTCTATATACACCCCGCGCCCCATCCTGTCTGATTCTATATACACCCCGCGTCCCATACTGTCTGATTCTATATACACCCCGCACCCCATCCTGTCTGATTCTATATACACCCCGCGCCCCATCCTGTCTGATTCTATATACACCCCGCGCCCCATCCTGTCTGATTCTATATACACCCCGCGCCCCATCCTGTCTGATTCTATATACACCCCGCGCCCCATCCTGTCTGATTCTATATACACCCCGCGTCCCATACTGTCTGATTCTATATACACCCCGCACCCCATCCTGTCTGATTCTATATACACCCCGCACCCCATCCTGTCTGATTCTATATACACCCTGCGCCCCATCCTGTCTGATTGTATATACACCCCGCTCCCCATCCTGTCTGATTCTATATACACCCCGCGCCCCATCCTGTCTGATTCTATATACACCCCGCGCCCCATCCTGTCTTATTCTATATACACCCCGCGCCCCATCCTGTCTGATTCTATATACACCCCGCACCCCATCCTGTCTGATTCTATATACACCCCGCACCCCATCCTGTCTGATTCTATATACACCCCGCGCCCCATCCTGTCTGATTGTATATACACCCTGCTCCCCATCCTGTCTTATTCTATATACACCCCGCGCCCCATCCTGTCTGATTCTATATACACCCCGCGCCCCATCCTGTCTGATTCTATATACACCCCGCGCCCCATCCTGTCTGATTCTATATACACCCCGCACCCCATCCTATCTGATTCTATATACACCCCGCACCCCATCCTGTCTGATTCTATATACACCCCATCCTGTCTGATTCTATATACACCCCGCGCCCCATCCTGTCTGATTCTATATACACCCCGCGCCCCATCCTGTCTGATTCTATATACACCCCGCACCCCATCCTGTCTGATTCTATATACACCCCGCGCCCCATCCTGTCTGATTCTGTATACACCCCGCGCCCCATCCTGTCTGATTCTATATACACCCCGCACCCCATCCTGTCTGATTCTATATACACCCCGCACCCCATCCTGTCTGATTCTATATACACCCCGCGCCCCATCCTGTCTGATTCTATATACACCCCGCACCCCATCCTGTCTGATTCTATATACACCCCGCACCCCATCCTGTCTGATTCTATATACACCCCGCGCCCCATACTGTCTGATTCTATATACACCCCGCGCCCCATCCTGTCTGATTCTATATACACCCCGCGCCCCATCATGTCTGATTCTATACACACCCCGCACCCCATCCTGTCTGATTCTATATACACCCCGCGCCCCCATCCTGTCTGATTCTATATACACCCCGCACCCCATCCTGTCTGATTCTATATACACCCCGCGCCCCATCCTGTCTGATTCTATATACACCCCGCGTCCCATCCTGTCTGATTCTATATACACCCCATCCTGTCTGATTCTATATACACCCCTCACCCCATCCTGTCTGATTCTATATACACCCCGCGTCCCATCCTGTCTGATTCTATATACACCCCGCGTCCCATCCTGTCTGATTCTATATACACCCCTCACCCCATCCTGTCTGATTCTATATACACCCCGCGTCCCATCCTGTCTGATTCTATATACACCCCGCGCCCCATCCTGTCTGATTCTATATACACCCCGCACCCCATCCTGTCTGATTCTATATACACCCCGCGCCCCATCCTGTCTGATTCTATATACACCCCGCACCCCATCCTGTCTGATTCTATATACACCCCGCGCACCATCCTGTCTGATTCTATATACACCCCGCACCCCATCCTGTCTGACTATATAAACACCCTGCGCCCCATCCTGTCTGATTCTATATACACCCCGCACCCCATCCTGTCTGATTCTATATACACCCCATCCTGTCTGATTCTATATACACCCCGCGCCCCATCCTGTCTGATTCTATATACACCCCGCGCCCCATCCTGTCTGATTCTATATACACCCCGCGCCCCATCCTGTCTGATTCTATATACACCCCGCGCCCCATCCTGTCTGATTCTATATACACCCCATCCTGTCTGATTCTATATACACCCCGCGCCCCATCCTGTCTGATTCTATACACACCCCGCACCCCATCCTGTCTGATTCTATATACACCCCGCGCCCCATTCTGTCTGATTCTATATACACCCCGCGCCCCATCCTGTCTGATTCTATATACACCCCGCGCCCCATCCTGTCTGATTCTATATACACCCCATCCTGTCTGATTCTATATACACCCCGCGCCCCATCCTGTCTGATTCTATATACACCCTGCGCCCCATCCTGTCTGATTCTATATACACCCCGCTCCCCATCCTGTCTGATTCTATATACACCCCGCGCCCCATCCTGTCTGATTCTATATACACCCCGCGCCCCATCCTGTCTGATTCTATATACACCCCGCGCCCCATCCTGTCTGATTCTATATACACCCCGCGCCCCATCCTGTCTGATTCTATATACACCCCGCGCCCCATCCTGATTCTATATACACCCCGCGCCCCATCCTGTCTGCTTCTATATACACCCCGCGCCCCATCCTGTCTGATTCTATATACACCCCGCGCCCCATCCTGTCTGATTCTGTATACACCCCGCGCCCCATCCTGTCTGATTCTATATACACCCCGCACCCCATCCTGTCTGATTCTATATACACCCCGCACCCCATCCTGTCTGATTCTATATACACCCCGCGCCCCATCCTGTCTGATTCTATATACACCCCGCACCCCATCCTGTCTGATTCTATATACACCCCGCACCCCATCCTGTCTGATTCTATATACACCCCGCGCCCCATACTGTCTGATTCTATATACACCCCGCGCCCCATCCTGTCTGATTCTATATACACCCCGCGCCCCATCATGTCTGATTCTATATACACCCCGCACCCCATCCTGTCTGATTCTATATACACCCCGCGCCCCCATCCTGTCTGATTCTATATACACCCCGCACCCCATCCTGTCTGATTCTATATACACCCCGCGCCCCATCCTGTCTGATTCTATATACACCCCGCGTCCCATCCTGTCTGATTCTATATACACCCCATCCTGTCTGATTCTATATACACCCCTCACCCCATCCTGTCTGATTCTATATACACCCCGCGTCCCATCCTGTCTGATTCTATATACACCCCGCGTCCCATCCTGTCTGATTCTATATACACCCCTCACCCCATCCTGTCTGATTCTATATACACCCCGCGTCCCATCCTGTCTGATTCTATATACACCCCGCGCCCCATCCTGTCTGATTCTATATACACCCCGCACCCCATCCTGTCTGATTCTATATACACCCCGCGCCCCATCCTGTCTGATTCTATATACACCCCGCACCCCATCCTGTCTGATTCTATATACACCCCGCGCACCATCCTGTCTGATTCTATATACACCCCGCACCCCATCCTGTCTGACTATATAAACACCCTGCGCCCCATCCTGTCTGATTCTATATACACCCCGCACCCCATCCTGTCTGATTCTATATACACCCCATCCTGTCTGATTCTATATACACCCCGCGCCCCATCCTGTCTGATTCTATATACACCCCGCGCCCCATCCTGTCTGATTCTATATACACCCCGCGCCCCATCCTGTCTGATTCTATATACACCCCGCGCCCCATCCTGTCTGATTCTATATACACCCCATCCTGTCTGATTCTATATACACCCCGCGCCCCATCCTGTCTGATTCTATACACACCCCGCACCCCATCCTGTCTGATTCTATATACACCCCGCGCCCCATTCTGTCTGATTCTATATACACCCCGCGCCCCATCCTGTCTGATTCTATATACACCCCGCGCCCCATCCTGTCTGATTCTATATACACCCCATCCTGTCTGATTCTATATACACCCCGCGCCCCATCCTGTCTGATTCTATATACACCCTGCGCCCCATCCTGTCTGATTCTATATACACCCCGCTCCCCATCCTGTCTGATTCTATATACACCCCGCGCCCCATCCTGTCTGATTCTATATACACCCCGCGCCCCATCCTGTCTGATTCTATATACACCCCGCGCCCCATCCTGTCTGATTCTATATACACCCCGCGCCCCATCCTGTCTGATTCTATATACACCCCGCGCCCCATCCTGATTCTATATACACCCCGCGCCCCATCCTGTCTGCTTCTATATACACCCCGCGCCCCATCCTGTCTGATTCTATATACACCCCGCGCCCCATCCTGTCTGATTCTATATACACACTGCGCCCCATCCTGTCTGATTCTATATACACCCCGCTCCCCATCCTGTCTGATTCTATATACACCCCGCGCCCCATCCTGTCTGATTCTATATACACCCCACACCCCATCCTGTCTGCTTCTATATACACCCCGCGCCCCATCCTGTCTGATTCTATATACACCCCGCGCCCCATCCTGTCTGATTCTATATACACCCCGCGCCCCATCCTGATTCTATATACACCCCGCGCCCCATCCTGTCTGATTCTATATACACCCCGCGCCCCATCCTGTCTGCTTCTATATACACCCCGCGCCCCATCCTGTCTGCTTCTATATACACCCCGCGCCCCATCCTGTCTGATTCTATATACACCCCGCGCCCCATCCTGTCTGCTTCTATATACACCCTGCGCCCCATCCTGTCTGATTCTATATACACCCCGCACCCCATCCTGTCTGATTCTATATACACTCCGCGCCCCATCCTGTCTGCTTCTATATACACCCCGCGCCCCATCCTGTCTGCTTCTATATACACCCAGCGCCCCATCCTGATTCTATATACACCCCGCGCCCCATCCTGTCTGATTCTATATACACCCTGCGCCCCATCCTGTCTGATTCTATATACACCCCGCTCCCCATCCTGTCTGATTCTATATACACCCCGCGCCCCATCCTGTCTGATTCTATATACACCCCGCGCCCCATCCTGTCTGATTCTATATACACCCCGCGCCCCATCCTGTCTGATTCTATATACACCCCGCGCCCCATCCTGATTCTATATACACCCCGCGCCCCATCCTGTCTGATTCTATATACACCCCGCGCCCCATCCTGTCTGCTTCTATATACACCCCGCGCCCCATCCTGTCTGCTTCTATATACACCCCGCGCCCCATCCTGTCTGCTTCTATATACACCCCGCGCCCCATCCTGTCTGATTCTATATACACCCCACACCCCATCCTGTCTGCTTCTATATACACCCCGCGCCCCATCCTGTCTGATTCTATATACACCCCGCGCCCCATCCTGTCTGATTCTATATACACCCCGCGCCCCATCCTGATTCTATATACACCCCGCGCCCCATCCTGTCTGATTCTATATACACCCCGCGCCCCATCCTGTCTGCTTCTATATACACCCCGCGCCCCATCCTGTCTGCTTCTATATACACCCCGCGCCCCATCCTGTCTGATTCTATATACACCCCGCGCCCCATCCTGTCTGCTTCTATATACACCCTGCGCCCCATCCTGTCTGATTCTATATACACCCCGCACCCCATCCTGTCTGATTCTATATACACCCCGCGCACCATCCTGTCTGATTCTATATACACCCCATCCTGTCTGATTCTATATACACCCCGCGCCCCATCCTGTCTGATTCTATATACACCCTGCGCCCCATCCTGTCTGATTCTATATACACCCCGCTCCCCATCCTGTCTGATTCTATATACACCCCGCGCCCCATCCTGTCTGATTCTATATACACCCCACACCCCATCCTGTCTGCTTCTATATACACCCCGCGCCCCATCCTGTCTGATTCTATATACACCCCGCGCCCCATCCTGTCTGATTCTATATACACCCCGCGCCCCATCCTGTCTGATTCTATATACACCCCGCGCCCCATCCTGATTCTATATACACCCCGTGCCCCATCCTGTCTGATTCTATATACACCCCGCGCCCCATCCTGTCTGCTTCTATATACACCCCGCGCCCCATCCTGTCTGCTTCTATATACACCCCGCGCCCCATCCTGTCTGATTCTATATACACCCCGCGCCCCATCCTGTCTGATTCTATATACACCCTGCGCCCCATCCTGTCTGATTCTATATACACCCCGCTCCCCATCCTGTCTGATTCTATATACACCCCGCGCCCCATCCTGTCTGATTCTATATACACCACGCGCCCCATCCTGTCTGATTCTATATACACCCCGCGCCCCATCCTGTCTGATTCTATATACACCCCGCGCCCCATCCTGTCTGATTCTATATACACCCCGCGCCCCATCCTGTCTGATTCTATATACACCCCGCGCCCCATCCTGTCTGATTCTATATACACCTTGCAGCTGCACCCCATCCTGCATTATTCAGTATACACCTCATCCCATCCTCTCTATATATCCTTCGCCCTGTCCTGAACTATTTTATAGTTGTTTCAGTCTATGTATAGTGTGTATCTGCATGTGGCAGACCTGAAATTGAACACTATATAGAGAGCAGTTCCATATTTTTAACACAGTCCCCATCCTTCCTGAAGGCCATGGACTCGTTGACCACGTTGAGCCTCTCTGATGGAGACCACAAAATACAGGAGCCATCTGTCCTGGAACATCCCGCACCGCCCACCTCTGAAGAGTGCTACGAGTTCTCCATTGCTGTTGCTGGGGATCCAAGCGTTGGCAAGACCGTATTGATACAGACCCTTCTCGGACTCAATGAGAACAACCAGCACTCCAGAGCCGCCTCCCTCCACCCTACCCAAACCGGGGGTCCTTTATTATACCTTCACCCATCCCACCCAGGACTGATTCTATGGGAGCTGCCCTTAGAAGACGGGTCTCCCGAGAAGTGGATTTCTGAGGCTGACCTCCTACTGCTGGTCACCGATTTCCAGTTCTCCCAAAGCCACGTAAACTTGGCCCGCAGTGCCACTGACCAGGGGAAAAAGCTCCTCCTAGTGCGCAGCAAAGTGGATTGCGACCTGCACACCCTAAAGAGGAGGATGAAGGACGGGTACCAGCGGGAAGAAGTGCTGTCGTCTTTACGGACGGCCACCTTGCAACCTTTCGGCGACCCGAAGATGGAGAAGGTGCCACCTCTGTTCCTGGTGTCCATCTTTGAACCCCATAAACTGGACACTCCAGGACTGAAGGGGGAGATAGAGAAGACATCTTCAGAATGTGGGAGGTGAGAATGTCTGAGAGGAGGTGGTAATGATGGGCAAATGTCCAGAAATGGATGCACTTGTAAACGTTAGTCAATCAACCATCCTCCCGGGCCAGCCTTCCAGTGTTTCATGGACAGGTCCTCCTCCATGAAACATTGTTTGCCCTGCGGATGTAGAGAATTCTCTGTGTTCGCAGATTTATAAGCGAATGTATAGATTAAGAGGAAATAGATTTTAAAGGTGTAAGTGGGGGGTCTCTAGTTTCTGACACACCCGCGAGCCTTGAACATACAAGCTCCTTACTTCAACGGGAAATGTGTCATTTGCATTTCAAGCCAAACCGTGATGTCATAAAACAGCGACAGCACCAGTGCGATGTATAGGTAATTTGTTTTCTTCTTCTGTACAGTATAGAACCTAAAGAAAACCTTTACATTTTATGTGGCCATTTTTTATTAATCCAAATCCATTAAAAAAAAAAGGCTATTTTTTTTTTGAGTAATTCTGTTGAAGGATCTTTAATTGCCAAAGTCTTAATGGGACTGTATCTCCTACACATTCTTTTTACCATGAATTCAGAGACTAAAATATGATGCAAATGATCTATACATTTTGTGAGCACAATTGCTAGTAAATACCCAAATTTGGAGAATTGTTTTTGTTAAATGTGTCTGTGGAGTAGGTGACTACACAGACACATTTAACAAAAAAACTATTTTGTTGTTGTTAAATGTATGACATCACCTGGGGCTTGATATGCAAATTCCCATTTTCCAGTTCATTTGCATATCAAGCCCCAGGTGATGTCATAAGCAGGAGACCCATTTAAAACACATTTTTCTCCTAATTTAGGCATTTGTTTGCAGTTTTGCTAATACAATGTATAGATCATTTACAACATATTTTTTTTATTCTCTACATTCACAGTAAAAACATTTTTTTAGGTGACGCAGTCCCTTTAATTGGAAAATGATCTACAAGCTTTATCAGCAGGATTACTAGCAAATCCATCAATTAAAGGGACAGCCTAGTCCCCAAACTCACTTTGGTGCAAGATGAAAATTACTGCTTGTAAAGTGCAGAGGCCTTTTTTTTCCAGTGTGATTTGATGCAGGCATTCTGTATATATCACATTTTTAAATATTTGACTCAAGCCCTCCCCCAGTGATTACTCTGAATGTTTACTGCAGGTGCGGCAGCACTGATTATATAGACACTGAGGATATAACGTTTTGTTTCCTTTAGTCACTTCCTGTCCTCCTCAAATTGAATCTATTGTGTGGCCTCTGAGTGACCTTGCTCTTGTACACAGCAGGATCTCTTAACAGTGCAACACATTGTCTGATGACATCACTAGAGAGACAGGATATTCCATTCATTTGAATGGCATTATTCTCATTGGTTCCTGCAGCAAAAAAAAAAAAAGGATATTACTTTTACTCAGCGAGTGTGGGCAGTCCTTGTTTCTTGCAAACTGCTGTAATTTCACAGTTTCTTCTAGCTGTAAGTATTTTATATTTTAAGCAATGCAAAATGTAATACATGCATTTTAAAATACTTTGAAAGCACATTAATATGCATTAATATTTGGAAGGTGCATTTTGGGCACCAGACAGTCCCTTTAAGAGACAGATGTGTTTTAAACGAGTCTGGAATTGTCTCCTGTTTATGACATCACCTTGTGACGTTACATGCTAATGAACTACTCCAAATAGGAAATGTGTAATTTGCATTTCAAGCCACAAGGTGATGTCATCAGTGCGAGACTCCGCGGACACATTTAAATCACTTTTTTTCTATCATTTTACGTATTTACAAGCAATTGTGCATAGATCATTTTACTCTTTCACAGTATGATTAATGTTTAGGTGATGAGGTCCCTTTAAATTCACAAATAGTTATATTCTGAAATTATATAAATAGATGTAGATTACCCTTTCCTTAATCCAATGTATTTGTTCTACATATTACTGGTATTTGGTATTCTTTCATTCTGTACATTCCGTTTCTATTCTTTCTTACTTATTTGCTTGTCTCCTTCGTTTTGCTTCACCTAATCTTATTATTCTGATTTTCTTTAATATATATTTCTCCCCAGGCCCCTTTCTCTTGACCAGCAGGGATACGAGATTATCGGAGACAAGGAAGTTGAAGAACTGCAGTTGGCTCTTGAGAGGGGAGGGATCTCCGAGATGGTTCGCTTCATCCAAACCAGCTTGGACTCGTTACTCGACACCCGATTCCATCTTGCCCTTATGGGTGGAAACTCCGACTATCGCCACTCCCTCCTGAATGTCCTCCGCGGTGTAAGAGATGGAGAAGAAGGTTCAGCTCATGGTGGGAACCCAGAGAACCCAATAGAGTATCCTAGTCTTAAGTACCCCAGAGCCAGTCTATGGGACCTACCTGTCATGGGGAACCTAGAGTCACAGCCGAAGAAGTACCTAGAGAGTGTCCATATCGGCCACTATGATCTAACCTTTCTACATCTGACTCCGTGGCAAGATGCCGCCAACAGCTACACGTCATTGGTTTCTGAGCTCAGAAAAGAGGGTAGGAAGGTCTTTTTTATCCAGGAGTGTGAGGGAGAGGTAGCGGAATCCATGGAAGGAGCAGGTGGGAAAGATACAGATGTGTTTGTCTTGTTTCCCTCTAAGCTTCCGGGGGCTGAATTCCACAAGCTGTTGGGGGCCTTGGAAAAGCAGCTTCCAAGCCAGAAGTCTCGTGCGTTCCTGCTGTCCCTACCCAACCTCTCTGCCGAGGTCATCCAGAAAAAAAAGGAAGCACTGGCCCAAGAAGTCTGGAAGGTAGCCTTATTGTCTAGCCTGGTCGCCAGCGTACCCGTCCCTGGAGTTGGCATCGCTTGTGACATGTCCTTGCTGACAGCCCGCCTGGACACCTATCGCCAGGATTTGGGACTTGATGCCAGTTCGCTGGCTGCTTTGTCCCAGAGCTCGGGGGTCCCAGTGGCCGCCTTAATGTCCGAGGTCCACAGCCCCGCTGGGAAAGGCGTGAGCCGAGAGCTTGTGGGGAAAATGCTATGCTCGGCCACTGGCCTGGGGTTGGAAATTGCAGGGGTCATTCTTCATCGGTTCCCGCTCTTGGGTCATTTGACCTCTGGGGGCATCGCCTTCCATGCTAGCTACTCCGTCCTC
The DNA here is from genome assembly GCA_036172795.1 of Pelodytes ibericus. Classification (NCBI taxonomy): domain Eukaryota; kingdom Metazoa; phylum Chordata; class Amphibia; order Anura; family Pelodytidae; genus Pelodytes; species Pelodytes ibericus. Next base: position 68,556,924 of record CM069866.1, read on the forward strand.
AGCCGTTGTTTGGAGGGGATGTGGGAGGATGCCCAGCGAGTCCTGGCCAGGGCATCATCCCCAGACAATTACCCCAGCATGCCATAAACAACCCTCCAGAAATGAATGCACCCTTGTGCCACCGTCCCGAATATTCTGCCATCCCTATCACCCTACTCCTTGCACTGAATTAATTATTTCAGGAGGTGAACCTACAATTAATCCCAGACCTTCAAGAAAACATGTATTGTAAAGTGTTTAATGGTTATATGTAAATTATGTTAATTCAGAGCTTTTTGTCCCTAACCTTTCTAGGTCTGGAAACCCTGATATATAATTAAATATATATGAAAACTCTCTAATATAATACATTTGATGTTGATTGAAACCCCCACCCTCCTACAAAATGCATGCTAATGATTAGTAAATATCCCAGAGGCATGAAGAGGTCCACTTGAGGACAGGAGGGGCTTTGACATATTTTCTTGCCAGGCTTGATTTTGAAGCCCACCTGCTGGAGAAAGGACTCTGTCTTTACACTGCTCCTCATAAGATATCCACCAAACATTGCTTGGGTCAGTAATCCCATCTATGGTATAATTTATAACCTGCTATACAGGAAATATATATCACGTGTTATCATGACGCTTTTCCAAAAGGCAATAAAGTCTAGGAAAGAACGTTGTGTATACATCTATGGATTACATTTCCCCTACTCCCCTGCCAGCCTCTTAGCGGAAAGAGCATTCAAGGAGATGTAGTTCGTGAGCAGCTGGGGGGGCCACAAGATAAAAAGGACATCCATGTATTTCTTTATGGAAAGGGTGGTGCGGTCATGGAAAGGCCGATCAACAGAGGTGGTAGAGGGGAAAAAAAAGAGGAATACAAGTGGGATTGTTAATAGTCCAGGATGCTGTGTACTAATATGCTGTGACCCTGCCTTATAAATTACTATTTATTACGTCAAGAGGTTTTGTGTTTTGTCGAGACAGGTTTGCCGAGTATAATTTGTAAGAGCTGGGAAATGGTCCTAACATAAGTGAAAAGACTACAGATGATGTCATCAGAAGGTTCTATGCACTTGGAGTCCCCCAAAAAAAGGCAATTGGGCCACAATGTGTCTCTATCTCTAGTTCATGCAGCATTCTGTGTTTGTAATGGGTAATGAGTGGCCCTTATTGACTATCTTCTCATAACGTCTACTGTACAACATCATCCATGCACTGGCCCCCTGAGCATGCAAATCCGGAAGATATACGACCTTCCCAATTAACAAGATGGACAACTCCGCTGGGCTTCTCTCCATCACAGAAAAGTCCAAAGGTGCTTCCCAGCTGCCGCGACTGGATCTTCAAAGTGCTAATTAGGCTGCGATGATGCTGTTTATTTATTGGCTGTGCTTATAACGAAACAAATTGCTTGGCGTCCGTGAAAGATAAAGGCAGACAGTCAGCGCCGCGCTACATTTAATGCCACATATCTGCTTATTAGAGGTAAACTCTTTGCGATACATTAGATGAGCTTAATTACCTCTAATAAATGTACAGTCTCTCCTGTTACCGGTCTTTTTGTGGCGCGCGACTGTTAAGCCGTGGATATTTACGAGGGAAATCGCTAAAATAAGTTTGCAAGGAGCATCTATTTTCTTTATTAGAGTTTGAAGGTGGGATCTCGAGTGAGAAATAAATCACACAGAGGGTCTGTTCATTAAACTCTTTTTATTAATCTCCTGTGTTTTTTTTTTTTTTCTTTTCATCATTCAAGAGGATTTTTAGCATGGATATGCATCTTCGGTGGCTCAAGTAGCTGCGAAACTGCAACTCCCAGCACGCGCAGCCAGTCGAAGAGAGACGGCAGATGACGGCACAGGATGTGACCACGATAAATAGCGTCACTGCTGAATGCTGGGCAATTTCCCAATGCCCTCTCCGTTCCTGGTTCAGCCCGTTTATGCAAAGACTGGCTGAGCATGTTGGGAGTTGGAGTCAGGAAAGGCCGCCTCTTGATAGTAGACAGGTGAATGTGATTCTCTAGGGACAAAGCTACTTTTTCTTTGTAGCTTGCCCACTCACTGTCCCTGCCGTGGGTCCATTATCCAGCCACACGTGGCCTGTTCATTTATGTAGAAAATATAATTATAATAGGGGCAATGTGTCTAACTGCAGCCTCCAGCTGCATATGCCCTACAAATCCCAGAGTCACCTATCAGCCTTTAAGACATTCAAGGCGCAGTTGGACACACACGGTTTTATTCCTAACAGAGGGAAGTGAGAAGGGATTTTTCAAACTTAAGGCCAAAGTAATTGTTTCAAAAAAATTTGAAGAATTCGGCTACTTTGGACTTAAGTTTTAAATTCTCTTCTCAAATTTCTCTTTCATAAATCAAGCCCATGGGAGATAATATGCTGGAACAAGCTATGTAGCTTGACATTAAATGTAATACAAGGATTCTATGTCATCGAAGGCCAAATAAAGTAAAGCATTATAATACCTGAACTTGTGATTTTATTTGGTCTATTCTTACCTGTACTGTGATCAGCTATAACATTATGCCCACCTGCCTAATATTGTGTAGCTCCCCTTTTGATGCAGAAACAGCCCTGACCCGTCGAGGCATGGACTCCACTAGACCTCTGAAGGTGTGCTGGGGTAACTGGCACCAAGACGTTAGCAGCAGATCCTTTAACTCCTGTAAGTTGCGAGGTGGGGCCTCCATGGATCGGACTTGTTTGTCCAGCACGTCCCACAGATGCTCGATTGGATTGAGATCTGGGCAATTTGGAGGCCAAGTCAACACCCTGAACTCGTTGTTGTGTTCCTCAAACCATTCCTGAACCATTTCTGCTTTGTGGCAGGGAGTATTATCCTGCTGAAAGAGTCCATCAGGGAATACCGTTTCCATGAAAGGGTGTACATGGTCTGTAACAATCAAAGATTGACTGCCAACGTCCCACCTAGGGGGGTCTGCCTTGACGTTGGCAGGTGGGCTCATCCTCTCATGGCCATTGGAGGTAACTAAAAAACCTCCATTTGTTTGAAAATAAATAGGGATAAAGGAGAGAGCGCAGGTAACTTTGTTTTTCTTTGGTTTTTACTATATATTGGGGCTGATGTGTACTGTAGTCATTGCAGCCGCCCAGTGATGGGAGTGAGCGCAGGACTTTTCTTTCTGCATGGTCTGTAACAATGCTTAGGTAGGTGGTATGTGTCAAAGTAACATCCACATGAATGGCAGGACCCAAGGTTTCCCAGCAGAACATTGGCCAAAGCATCACATCGCCTCCGCCGGCTTGTCACCTGTCAGTCCAAAGCATCACACTGCCTCCACCGTCTTGCCACCTGTCAGTCCAAAGCATCACACTGCCTCCACCGGCTTGCCCCATGTCAGTCCAAAGCATCACACTGCCTCAGTCGGCTTGTCCCCTGTCAGTCCAAAGCATCACACTGCCTCCGCTGGCTTGCCACCTGTCAGTCCAAAGCATCACACTGCCTCCGCCGGCTTGCCCCATGTCAGTCCAAAGCATCACACTGCCTCCGCCGGCTTGCCCCATGTCAGTCCAAAGCATCACACTGCCTCCACCAGCTTGCCACCTGTCAGTGGTCATACTGATATGGCTGATCGGTGTATATGTGTAGGTATGCACACACAGAGTTGTCTGCATTCTCCTTAGGCCTAGATGGGGCTGTTTGGAGGGGGCTGTTTACGAGGTGATATTAAATCCCATTTTTGCAGCACGGTTGTCAGATCACTATTATGGGAATAGACCTCAGTGCTCTGCATGTTAGAGACACTGCTCTGCGTGTGCAGAGACCCACATATGCCCAGTGTGCTCTAAATCTGTGAGTAATAGTTTCGGTGTCATATTGGGGGGGGGGGGGTACCTCCCCACCCTGGCTCCATGTTCTCAGCTGAGTACTTCTGACTCATTCAGTCTGTACCATGTGAAATAATTAATTAGCACACTCGGTGTCACAGCCCAGAGACAGGTACATGCACAGAACGTGCTTCCTGCTAATTACTGTCGCATATCAGATTCCCCATCTTAGAATGAACTGAAAGAATTAAATGGTTCTTATCTGACACTTCTTTATTATAAACCAAGCGTTGCTGCCCTGTAACCTTCAAAAGGTCAACAGAAATAACCAAAGCCTTGGGCAATGGGTCATCTAAACTCGAGATCAGGGGTCAGATTGTCCGGACAAGGACAGTGTGTCAGTGGCAAGGTCAGAGAAGGTCCATGGAACATCATTAAATTGTCCTTCCCAACACCCAGTAGTATGTCCACCAGTGTTGACTCTTACTGCCACTCAAGATGATCTGGATCTCAACTGCTCACCAAACCATGGACTCTCCATGACCTTCACCTGGAATCCTATACACTTGAAGTTTTTTTCTTTTTTACTAGCCCCGAAGACATTAAAAAAAACCATGTATTTTAATCTCCACATACCGGTACTTGGTTCAAAAAAAGACCCAAGGAGGAAAATCCCCCACTATTGTGTGACCTCAACATTGAGTGACCTCATACCAGCTTAGCTACACCACCTTGGCCACCCGATTTCATGCAAATGATCACAGCACGAATCTCTCCTGTGACTGATAGGTTTATTTACAAAATCCTGAGAATTGTGCTCATTGTATATGATCCCCGTGGTCTGGACGAAGCTTTATATATATATATATATATATATATTTTTTTTTTTTTTTTTAATTGGAATGGGTTTTCCCCATTAGAAAAGAGTGTACTAAATAAATGCTTTTTACACTAAACCTGTTATTTAAATAATTAAATATTCTTCAGTTATTGTGATAGGAAAAATCTCTAGCTCCACTATCTCCCAGAATCCCCCGGGGCATAGAGACATGGTACAAGTCCAGGTACCAACAGTTCAATCTAAATTGTGCTTAACCATTTCTGGGCGGGGGTGACATATATTTAGGAGGCAGACCATTTATTTTAAGGAGCTAGAGAAAGGGTTCTTCCATAGAGTTCTATAATAAAAAAAAAATTAAAACAATTAGGAGCCAGCAGTAGGGATTATAGGAGCCAGGACACACCGGTTACTGGGATTTGTCAAACCCCTCTTTAGGGCAAATACAACATGTACTAATTTTATACTGATTTCTGAAACTCAATTTTAAAAATTGCACACAACCCCCCCCTCCTCCACCCCCAAGGCTATAACCTACGTCACATACTACAGCAGGCAAAAAGCAATTATAATTTGAAATGAGGTGAAATTGAGAGCAAATAAAAACCCTTTCCCTCAATACACTTATAAAGGCATTATCTGTATAGTGAAGGCTTTTGCATATATGTCTCATCTAACGTAATGCAGTTTATTGATATTTAAAATAAATCTATGTGGTATCATTGTGCTTTTGCTAATTCTCAAATTTAATCTACTTTGTTGCTTTCAAACGCTACATTTTGCATAATTGAGCCATTTTATACAATAGGATACTTCTCCACACTGCTATGTCATAGCTTGGGATCTATTAAGCGTGGCTGGTGTTGTTTTTTGTGTGTGTAAATATAGCTGGATGATGGTTACAATTAGGCTACGATTGAGGCCTAATTGCAGTTATGAAAACAATACCAGAATGCACCTGGATCATTAAGGTTTATGAAAATCAGATTTATTTGTCTGAAAGGGCCCTTGTTTCTTTGTTTTAAAGGGCAATAGAGCAACGTACAATGTTCAAGTTTAGAAAAAAATAAATATATTTTTAAAGCTGTATGCTTTACAAGAACCCAAGGGTTACTGGTTAAATAGGGACTATACCCTACAATTATTATTATTATTATGAGGTAGAAGACGACCTCTGCCTCATTAAAGGGCAACTGTATCAAAAAAATAAGTTTTGTTTAATTGAATGATGGCATCAAGTGTAGGCTTTTTATATAGAAAGAATGCAAATAAATTACCTTATTGAGCCATCTTTACTCCATATTGCTCTATCAGGTGGCAGACATTTTCTTTAGAATCTTTGGTCAGATCTTTGTTCATCTGAACCAAGGTGAGTGAAGATCTGACCCAACATTCTAACCAACATGTCTGCCTCCTGAGAGAACTATATGGAGTAAAGATTCTAACCAACATGTCTGCCCCCTGAGAGAACGATATGGAGTAAAGATTCTAACCAACATGTCTGCCCCCTGAGAGAACGATATGGAGTAAAGATTCTAACCAACATGTCTGCCCCCTGAGAGAACGATATGGAGTAAAGAAGGCTTAATAAGGAACTTTATTTGTATTCTTTCATTAAATAATTTCTCTTTAAATCATCTACACTTGATACAATCTTTTAATTAAACATTGGGTCAATTTTTTTGTCCTTTAGAGCTGTTAATTGAATTGTGCACCGTTCAAAAGATATTTGGTGCTAAATTTTTGGTCTTTCTAAAGGTAAAGACAAGGGGGATGTCATCTCCCGGGCCGCTTCGACTCTCTTCATCTCTTGTGCGTGCAATAATCGGGTGGTGCACAGCCAACAGAAGGGGAGTAGAAGGGAGAGATAGGCAAAGTTCCTGTGCAAGGTCTGTGACATTCCATCGAACCTCTTTAAATTTTCCACCACGAATAATGTTGGTGCTTTACTTTTGGTTAAACTTACCCTTGTTTACTGAGCAGAAGCCTGTCAGACAGGCACCATGCCAACTTCAGGGAACCCTCTCCAAGAAACTCTACACCCTGGGCCAGTCCTAAAATCCCCACCACTGTCCAGGATTTAGGGATCACCCAGTTGGGTTTAAGTGTGTAACGCTTTTTTCTGCGGATACATTTTTTTTTTTTGATGCCCAGACTGATCTTCTTAAAGTGGGAACGGACTGTATATTCCATGATTGGGAAAACTCTTGTCTACGACACTACCTAGTGGCTTCCTGTAGATATTATAGAATAAACAGTGTTCAGGCGACGTAATCCCTTTAAGATCTTGAAGGGTCCCCTGTTCCACTGGCTGGGGATGTGCTTAGGTTTACCGAAAAGGGTTAAACCGCTTCTTTCTTTTTATATGGTTATATAATCCCACGGGTGGAGGAATCTTTATTTGAATTTTCTATCTCTCCAAATCCTTCTTTGTGATTCATCCACGTTTAATTCGTCGTAACTGGGTCTTAAATGTGGCCTCTGCTCACCTGCTTTGAACCTATTAATTGCACACCTTGTAATTAGTCTGTTTTTTAAGGTTTATTTTGGCCCTAAAACGGAAAGCCGGGACAAGGCAACTCCTTGGGTGCAACCCTGGTTGGAATAGTCCAGCAGTGAAATGGTTAAGGGCCCCGGGATGATGTGGGTCAGGTCTAAACATGTAGGTATCAATACAAGATCATCGCCCTATCTCCTCGGTCTCAACCCCTCCCTGGTACTCCCATGGAAGGAGTAGAAGGACCTGTTTATATGCTGCATATCGTTGTGGTTCCAGCAGTTGAGAGGACTTCTTGACTTGACTAGCAGCTAGGATGAAGACAGCTCTGCGGTGTGCTCTGTACAGCACCATCCTGTGCCTGGGTGAGTGCTCACACAATATAACACTAGGCTGAGTACATTGGGGTATTGAGAGGGCTTACTATTTCAGGTGAGTGGGAGGTTGTGAGAACTGAATTGATATCACAGAGATTGATGCTGGAGCAGAGTCTGAAGGATCCTGATTGGCTTACTGATTAATAGTGGTTATGTGCAATGTACGTGGCCTTGTGAGTGACTGGGCTAGTAGGGCTCAGAGTGGACATGCCTGGTATTGATAGGAAGTGACTAATATTGGATACATTGTGAGTGCCGCTCACGGCAGTGCCTGGCATTGGATAGATTGTGAGAGCAGTGGATGGCAGTGTTTGGCATTGGATCAGGGATTAGTGCAGTGGATGGAAGTGTTTGGCATTGGATCAGGGATTAGTGCAGTGGATGGCAGTGTTTGGCATTGGATCAGGGATTAGTGCAGTGGATGGCAGTGTTTGGCATTGGATCAGGGATTAGTGCAGTGGATGGCAGTGTTTGGCATTGGATCAGGGATTAGTGCAGTGGATGGCAGTGTTTGGCATTGGATCAGGGATTAGGGCAGTGGATGGCAGTGTTTGGCATTGGATCAGGGATTAGTGCAGTGATTGGCAGTGTTTGGCATTGGATCAGGGATTAGTGCAGTGATTGGCAGTGCCTGGCATTGGATCAGTGATTAGTGCAGTGATTGGCAGTGGCTGGCATTGGATCAGGGATTAGTGCAGTGATTGGCAGTGCCTGGCATTGGATCAGGGATTAGTGGAGTGATTGGCAGTGGCTGGCATTGGATCAGGGATTAGTGGAGTGATTGGCAGTGCCTGGCATTGGATCAGGGATTAATACAGTGGATGGCAGAGGCTGGCATTGGATCAGGGAGTAGTGCAGTGGACGGCAGTGCCTGGCATTGGATCAGGGATTAGTGCAGTGACTGGCAGTGGCTGGAATCGGATCAGGGATTAGTGCAGTGCATGGCATTGGATCAGGGATTAGTGCAGTGGATGGCAGTGCCTGGCCATGTCATAAGCAGGAGACTCCACAGACCCATTTAAAATAACATTTTTCTCCTAATTTAGGCATTTGTCTGTAATTTTGCTAACACAAGGTATAGATCATTTTCAATCATTTTTTTAATTCTCAACATTCATGGTAAAAACAATGTTTAGGTGATAAAGTCCATTTAATTAACTGGTTCGCCCTGGACACACCTGCATGGTACATTCTGCAGGGGATCCTGCCTCAAAACACAGGCAGACCTGATAAACCTAGCTGTACAGCTGGTGGGAAAATCCTACACACGTTTGCTGTGTACAGACTCCTGTACATTATATATATGTATATCCACACATTGCAAGCCTAGTTATTATGTGGGATTCTTTATAAAGCATTTTAGATTGTTGATAGTAGAAGCTGCAAACCTGCTACTTGTGAATAAATGAAACCTTTTTTAGAATACAGAGACAATTTTAACATAGTTGCCAACATTGGCCATATTTCCAGGGACACATATTTGTTCCACATGCTGCAGAAAGAGCATGCAAAGTGCTGTATGTAGGATGGATATACTCACAGACACAATACAATTAATTAATCATGGTAGGTCCTATGAGATCTCCACCCTGATTAATTAATTGGATTGTGTCTGTGCATATATCCATCCTACATACTGCCAGGCTGCACTTTGCATGCTCTTTCTGCAGCATGTGGAACAAATATGTGTCCCTGGAAATATGGCCAATGTTGGTAACTATGTATTTATTATGACTGAACTATAATACCTGTCCATGTACAGTCTCCAGCCTGCAGTGTTACAGTTTCAAGGGAGCAGTGGATCATGCCATCCAGAAACAGGTGCCAAAAACCTGCGAGGGCAGACAGGTATACTGCAGCTCTTCCTTCATTACCTACGGTGGTGAGTAAAGTCAAACACTGACCCCAGCCCCTCTCAAACAGGGAGGTACCATGACTATTAATTACAGTGCAACACACAGCGTTTAATTTAGCTTTGATGTAAAGTGTGCTTTGTTTTTTATAGCTACATTAAACATTTTATACGTTGGGATCTCGTCTTTGTATATTATGATGTAATGCTATAGAGCAAGGGTGTAAAACTCAATCTCTGCAGTGGATTTTGGACTACAACTCCCATAGGTGGTACTGGCAGAGCATTATGGGAGATGTAGGCCATCTGCATCCACAGTTGGACACCCCTGTTATAAATTGAACCGCTCCAGTAGGCAGCTAATGTACAAACCAAGAAATATTATGGGAACAGTAGACCTGTAGATCTCCTGAATTTGTTTCAATTCCCCACGAACATAATAAATAATAACAAAGTGTTTGACCTGGAAAGGTACATTCAGATGTTCTCTGGTTTCCAAGTACGTTGCTTGTTACTCTTACCCAACATCCAGGGGATGTTACTCTTACCCAACATCCAAGGGATGTTACTCTTACCCAACATCCAAGGGATGTTACTCTTACCCAACATCCAGGGGATGTTACTCTTACCCAATATCCAGGGGATGTTACTCTTACCCAACATCCAAGGGATGTGACTCTTACCCAACATCCAAGGGATGTGACTCTTACCCAACATCCAGGGGATGTTACTCTTACCCAACATCCAGGGGATGTTACTCTTACCCAACATCCAGGGGATGTTACTCTTACCCAACATCCAGGGGATGTTACTCTTACCCAACATCCAGGGGATGTTACTCTTACCCAACATCCAGGGCATGTTACTCTTACCCAACATCCAGGGGATGTTACTCTTACCCAACATCCAGGGGATGTTACTCTTACCCAACGTCCAGGGGATGTTACTCTTACCCAACATCCAGGGGATGTTACTCTTACCCAACATCCAGGGCATGTTACTCTTACCCAGCATCCAGGGGATGTTACTCTTACCCAACATCCAAGGGATGTTACTCTTACCCAACATCCAGGGGATGTTACTCTTACCCAACATCCAGGGGATGTTACTCTTACCCAACGTCCTGGGGATGTTACTCTTACCCAACATCCAGGGGATGTTACTCTTACCCAACATCCAGGGGATGTTACTCTTACCCAACATCCAGGGCATGTTACTCTTACCCAACATCCAGGGGATGTTACTCTTACCCAACATCCAGGGGATGTTACTCTTACCCAACATCCAGGGCATGTTACTCTTACCCAACATCCAGGGCATGTTACTCTTACCCAACATCCAGGGGATGTTACTCTTACCCAACATCCAGGGGATGTTACTCTTACCCAGTATCCAGGGGATGTTACTCTTACCCAACATCCAGGGGATGTGACTCTTACCCAACATCCAGGGGATGTTACTCTTACCCAGCATCCAGGGGATGTTACTCTTACCCAACATCCAGGGGATGTTACTCTTACCCAACATCCAGGGCATGTTACTCTTACCCAACATCCAGGGCATGTTACTCTTACCCAACATCCAGGGGATGTTACTCTTACCCAACATCCAGGGCATGTTACTCTTACCCAACATCCAGGGGATTTTACTCTTACCCAACATCCAGGGGATATTACTCTTACCCAACATCCAGGATTTCTTAATGGCACTCATTTTATCTCAAAAAGTGAAGGGCTGAGTCAATCCTCCTCAGACGACTCTCTTTGGCCAATAGGTTGAAATATAGGTTAACAGGCAAAGGGTTCTTTGCAAAGGGTTCTTGACAGTTGTAACACACCAATCCTTGTTAAACCTGCTGCTTGAGAGGGGTAACGCTTGGTTTCTGGCCTCCTAGGCATGCTGGAGGGTAAGGTTCTCGTGAAAGGCTGCACTGAAGGGCTGGGCGACTCCTGCAACAGCACCCACACCACTCCACTGAAAGGAATCCAAACCAAGCAATCAACAGTGTGCTGTAACACCGACCTCTGCAACCAGGAGCTGCTCCCAGGTAAAAACCAGCGGGGTGGGAGTGGGGCAGGGGGCAAAACAAGGGGCAACGTCTTTATGTCTTGGATTTCTCCCCCGAACAGCTAACAATCTGTTTTTTGAGTAGACCTAGACACACATTTCTCCTTTCCTCCTCTCAAGATACCCCTGAGCGCGAAGGGGAATGGCCAATTCCATAGTGTGAAGATTGGGCTGGGTGACACATTCCTGTAGCTATCCATTTACCAACAAGCTTGGGATTTGTAGGCAGGGGTATTTCTTGGTTTCGTAGGCCCTGTGCAAAAGATAGGGACCTTCATGTCCGCCATTTTCCCACTCTTCATAGCTGTCTCCTTTTAGTTCGGCACTGTGGTTAAGCAGGGTTAGAAGCCTCTTTGTTTGGTACGTGGTAGTAGCACCATTCTTGTTTGTAGCCTATGTATAGTAAAGATGTTATAGATCTACAGAATCGAGTCTCCATTGAACTCCTCATCAGCTGTCCACAGGGATCCCACCAGCCATGTTCAGTTCCAATGCATCCTAGTCATACTCCAACTTAGCCGAAGTTTAATTACCGAGCTTGGTAGTTACATTTCATGGTATAGTCAACAATACCCATAAGGGGCTATTCACTGAAAGGTGAGATGAGGGGAGATGAACATTCCATGTCACCAATTGACCTATACATTGTGCAGGGACAAACCTAGAGATTCTTTCTAGCAGGGGGAAACTCACCAGGTTTGTCCCAGCACAATGTATAGATAAAATGGTGAGATGCAATGTTCACCCATAACTCATATTTTAGTGAATAGACCCCACCCTACATTCTCTATAATATTCATTTGGATTCCCCATTTTATTAACTGATTTCAGACAGGATTTCCGCTCAACAAATTTATGAAACACACCACCCTCCCTTCACGTATACTCTGCAGAATTTATCATAGTAATGTTCCTTAATTGTTTTTTTTTTTTATTTGCAGTTTCAAATGACGAATCCCAAAAATGGGGGCTGGATTGCCTGGCGTGTCACGGTGCACCCTTGACATGTGGGGGGAGCATTCTGCCGACGATGCAGTGTGGTTCCAATATAAGTCACTGTCTCCAGGTCTCTGTTACAGCAGCCTTTGGCCAAGGTTGGTGATTGCGGTCAGACTTTTCGATTTTGGCCAGACTCCTTCCGAACTGGGTTTGTTAGTTTGGTAGAGAGGTGCTTACAGGGGTGGGGGGGAAATATACCTTATGGACAAATGAGCATTGTATAAAGGGGGTGGATTTCATGCTTTCATAGGGAAGGACAGTTAAGATGTGGAATTCACTCCTGAATAAGGTTACAAGCAATCTTTGTCAGGTTACACCCAAGTTTGCCATTATTTTTCTCGATGGGGATATTGCCCTATATCCATGGCCCTACCTCCTTCCACCAAGGACCCATCCATTCCTCTCCCTAAGGGAAGCAACCATAAAACACACCTAGGTATACACATAAAACTGTGTTTCATGCAGTGTATACTGCACAGTCATCAGCAATTACATGTAAAGGAACATGGAGATTTTTTATAACTCCATAAAATATTTTGATTATCACATGTTCATTTATAAAGAGCTAACATATTCCAGAGTTTTGTATATTCTGCGTAAATCGATAGAGTGGTGTACTTTTTTTTAATTTATTTTTTTGCTGCACCCCCAAGCTTTATTTGTCACACCCCTACCTCTACAGGTTGCACCCCTTCCTCTACAGCAAGGGTGGGGAACTTGTGGCCCTGCAGCTGCTGATGAACTGCATCTTCCATAATTCTCTTTCAGCTAAGAGGCCAGCAGTGGAGTATGGGAAATGTAGTCCTTCAACGTCAGGAGGGCCACAAGTTTCCCCACCCTTGCTCTACAGGTTGCACGTCACCTTTCCACTGCAACAGTTTGTCCTCACATACCTTACAACATTTCCAGATTTCTTCCCACACCCCTGTGAAAAAAAATGCCAGATTGCCCCTACATAATTTTGCCTAGCACTAGATTGCTCCCTGGTGATCTAGTGGGGGGCTGCGCGGATGTCTTTGCAGGCAGCGACCGAGGCTGGACCTCCAACACTGATATTACTGGCTTTGCTGCCGCCCCACTCTCGTCTGCTGCCTCACAGACTGGGATGAGCATCCTTATTTTTTTTTTTCTGTAGAAAGCCAGAAGACCCTGCTTAAGAGTTGCAGTAACAGTTCGGCCTGCCCTGGACTCTCGGCATTCAGCAACGGTGAAAATCCAGTGTCGTATTCCTCCAACTATCAATGCTGCACCGGCACTCAATGCAACTCTGGGACTTTCACAGGTAATAACGGCTGAAAGGAGTTGCACGCCAACAACAGCTGGAGGAAACGTGCATTGCACAATCCTGGCTTGATGGAAAACATATCATACATGAATACTAATACCCTGGCACACGTGAAAGGGAGGCGCCAAAAGGGGGGGGGGGGGCAGTCATGCCAGGATAATCCCAGATTGCATGGTGCAAGAACGAAAAACAAATAAAATCTTGGACTGTTGGCAACCTCATAGGACATGCTGCTTCATAAGATAGCACATGCTAGCAGGGGTTGATCAATAAAGGGGGCAGCAGGGTCTGTCCCTTTAAGGGCATCCATGACAGCCAAAATGTTCAGTTTCCCATCCACAGTTAATGACTCATACATTCACAAGGGACTATAGGGACAGCCACTGATTGTATGATAGGCTTTCACATCGGTTCACACACATACAATGTCACATACAAGCTAATATACACATCAGTAACACATTTTTGCATCCAGTTCCTCCATATTTGCCTTGTACCAATCCTTATAAATAAGTCTTTTAAAGGGAAAGTAATGCCAAACTTTTAAAACGTAAAAAAAAAAAAAAAAAAAGTCTATTCTACTGATTAAATCCCCCCTTTTAAATGATCTTTTTTTTTATCATGTTCTGTCGAAGATATCACTGGTTGTGTAGGCAATAAAACAATCACTAGGAGATGCACTTCCTAGAATTAAATAAGGAGGTGTGGCCTGTGTCGTCGACAGACATGCCCTCTGATTGGTCTGTGAGAGCTCCAGTCTGAGAGACAAGGCTTTGCTATTGTCCCTATTTGTTAATCCTAAGGGAGCACCTGTGCATGCCCTGCTAATTAGCAGACACGAGAAGAATGTGTCCTAGTGCTTATTATCTCACCAGCATTATCAGTAATATCTTATGAACAGGACATGATACAAAGGGCCCGTTTCTTGCCACTGCTTCTTTAAACTTACCTTAACATTCTTCGTAATGCCCCGCCTACACCACTAGACACGTCCCCTAAATCAAGAGTAGCTTAATTTGGCCGCTTAAACCATTGGGGGGAAATTCTAGGAACAAACACAAAATGTTAGAATGTACACAGTGCTTCAAACATTGCAATTCCCCCCACACACAGAAACGGACCCCGGAGCAGAGAACGGACTGGAATGTTACAGCCGCTCGTCCCCAAATAGTGTGAGCACAATGAGATGCAGGGGCGAGATGATGAGATGCACGGATCTGACAGGTACGTGAAGAGTTAACTCTGACTATCCTAATTGTTCTTTGGGTCTGTGCATCAATAAGACAAAAATATAATAGTTTTAGGGTTAATATTGGGGTGTAAGGATTAGGGGTTAGTTATAGGGTTAATAGTTTTAGGGTTCGTTTTAGAGTTAATGTTAGCGGTTTGGGTTAGGGGTTAGTTTTAGGGTTAGTAGTTAGTTTTTGGGTTAGTAGTTAGTTTTAGGGTTAGTAGTTAGTTTTTGGGTTAGTAGTTAGTTTTAGGGTTAGTAGTTAGTTTTGGGGTTAGTATTGGGGTAATAGGGTTAGTGGTTAGTTATAGGGTTAGTTGTTAGTTTTCGGATTAGTATTAGAGTATGAGGGTTAGCAGTTACTTATAGGGTTATTTGTTAGTTTTAGGGTCAGTATTAGGGTTTGTTTTTAGAGTTAATAGTGTTTCGGGTTAGTTTTAGGGTTAGTATTAGGGTTAGCGGTCAGTTTTAGGGTTAGTTTTAGAGTTACTACAAGTGTTTTTGGTCAGTAGTAAGTTTTAGAGTTAGTATTGGAGTATTAGGGGTTACTTATATGGTTAGTAGTTAATTTTAGTGTTAGTATTAGTGTTTCTGGTTAGGGGTTAGTTTTAAGATTCAGGGGTAGTTTCTTAGGGGGGGTTAGTATTTGTTGGTACTGGAAGTGTAACTGCGGTGGTGAAACACTGTCTCTCATTTCCATGGCTTCCGGTCAGAGGATACACTGGTACGTACCTTAAAAAGTACATGCCACTTTATCCTCATACTAGGGCTATACAGTACAGATTTTTGGGGGGGGCATTTAATTGTTTCTAGTACACTGTACCCTTCTGACTCTCACCCCTGCCTCTCCAGGCACCTCCGCCCAGGACGTCATAATGAGTGGATGTGGAACCGACGCATTCTGCCGAGGCTTGTACCCAAAATTCCACCTCCCAGGATGGTCGCAGACCTCGTGTTGCTCCACCTCCCTCTGCAACCGTGGCAACAATACAATAGCGCAGGAATCCTGATCCCCAACGCAGAAAACCCACATTTATTTCATTACCGACCCACAAACACGTCCTGTGATCGTGGCGCTCACATTAATGTACATTTATATTCAGATATATGTTTCTCATTTTTATTTTAAAAGGCTGAGAGTTTCGAGACTGGGGGAAAAAAATGTTAAATAAAAAAAAAAGCTTGTCCTAAAAACCCAACTTTACATCCTTTTCATGAGTACAGTTGTAATGAGTTTTTTCTTTTCTTCCACCCACCCATAGTTGCCAACACATTTGCCAGTATAGTCCCAATTTTTTTTTTTTTTGTCCCGTCAAGCCAAGGTGTGTCCCGGCATTAATACTGCCCCTGAACACAGGCAGTGCACAGTCTACCCCAAGTAAATGAGCTCCAGACATCTATATCTATACCGGGTTACCTGGTGCTCAATAGCGCGGGTTCACTTTTCTCCGCCCCCCCCTGGGCCCCGCCCCCTTTGAGTCTCAGGACATAAAAAAAAAAAGAATATTGGCAGTTTTTGTTGCTGGATCCCATTTGTACATCACAATCTGCTGATTACTGAACCAATACATTTACTTTAAAGTAATCTCAGCACTGATATCGTTCAAAAAAACTGGGATTTTTAAATTTTTTTTTTAAAAAGGCAAATATTACACTGGAGACTGGTTATTTGTTGTTTTTTTTTAAGTGAAAAGATATTAAAAAAAGGAGAAGATCGCTTACACTTTCATGTCGGAGGATTGTTTTCCTAAAAAAATAAAAATCTGAAAATGGGTCGGTTACATAAATATGCGAACAACTATTAACATGGTGTAGCTAATTACAAACCACAATGCGATGTCTGCCGTAGTTTCATACCACAACTAGAGGACATGGTCTAAAAATCCCGCCCAGCTCTACCTCTATCCCGAAAAAGCAGAACATAGGTGGGGCTCGGTGGGACGGACTCCTGAAATCTGGACCATCCATTGCAAAATTGGGACAGTTGGGGGACATGACACTGTTACCCCTGCTAAGGCGATGTCACAGGAAATGGCTGGTAAAATTGACCTTCAATATTAATAAACAACCTTTACACCGCAATGAGATCACACAGAACATAATGGCACACTGTATTGGCGACGCATTTCACATCATGCACCTGACGCATTTCGCCCAGATTTCACCAGCTGCCCCTTTGTATCATGGGCATAAAACATTGCTTACAAATGATTTATGGGTGTATAATGATGTCACAGAAGGGAGCCAGCCACGGGCAAAATAAAACAAAACACTTTATTGCAGAGATGTGCTCTAGGGGTCAATTATATGTTTAGAATTAGCTGTACAATATGGGGCCACACCTACCCCTCTCATCCAACCACATTCCACGCAGATCAGCGTTCTACGTTAAAGATTTTGCCCTTGGCCAGGACGTTCTTGCTGTTTTTCGGTGGCTGAAATGCAGGTGGTCTTTAAATCTAGGGCAGTCTGATGTCATAAGTCAGGATGGCATGCTTTCCGTATGGTTACCTAGTGGGGGAGGGAAAAGGAGACCTGTGCCAACAGATCTCCACTTCTTTGGATTTTGGGTAATGTTAACCCTCCTCGTACAAGTGCCTTTTACCATTGTCAGGGACACACCTACCCCTCAATGGCCACCATCAGAGTGGGACTCTACAAACAAAGTTAATATATAGCTTTGCGGAAAGTTGAAAGAGAGATCATGGAGGAGAGTATATTTAAATGGGAGTCAAAATACAAGGGGAAGTTCTTAAGGTTCAAAAATAATGTAAAAAAAGTATTACTTTACGGAAAGGGTAGTGGATGCATGGATAGCCTTCCAGCAGACGTAGTAGAGATTAATACAGTGGAGTTTCAGCATGCGTGGGATAGGTATAAGGCTATCCTAGATATAAGATAAGGCCAGGGACTAATGATAGTATTACTTTACTGAGAGGGTAGTGGATGCATGGAATAGTCTTCCAGTAGAAGTGGTAGAGGTTAATACAGTGAAGGAGTTTAAGCATGCATGGGATAGGTATAAGGTTATCCTAGATATAAGATAAGGCCAGGGACTAATGATAGTATTACTTTACTGAGAGGGTAGTGGATGCATGGAATAGTCTTCCATTAGAAGTGGTAGAGGTTAATACAGTGGAGTTTCAGCATGCGTGGGATAGGTATAAGGCTATCCTAGATATAAGATAAGACCAGGGACTAATGAAAGGATTACATTACTGAGAGGGTAGTGGATGCATGGAATAGTCTTCCAGTAGATGTGGTAGAGGTTAATACAGTGAAGGAGTTTAAGCATGCATAAGATAGGTATAAGGCTATCCTAGATATAAGATAAGACCAGGGACTAATGAAAGTATTACATTACTGAGTGGGTAGTGGATGCATGGAATAGTCTTCCAGTAGATGTGGTAGAGGTTAATACAGTGAAGGAGTTTAAGCATGCATGGGATAGGTATAAGGCTATCCTAGATATAAGATAAGACCAGGGACTAATGAAAGGATTACATTACTGAGAGGGTAGTGGATGCATGGAATAGTCTTCCAGTAGATGTGGTAGAGGTTAATACAGTGAAGGAGTTTAAGCATGCATGGGATAGGTATAAGGCTATCCTAGATATAAGATAAGGCCAGGGACTAATGATAGTATTACTTTACTGAGAGGGTAGTGGATGCATGGAATAGTCTTCCAGTAGAAGTGGTAGAGGTTAATACAGTGAAGGAGTTTAAGCATGCATGGGATAGGTATAAGGCTATCCTAGATATAAGATAAGGAACTGGAGACTAATGAAAGTATTACTTTACTGAGAGGGTAGTGGATGCATGGAATAGTCTTCCAGTAGAAGTGGTAGAGGTTAATACAGTGGAGTTTCAGCATGCGTGGGATAAGCATATGGCTATTCTGAACATATGATAAGTCCAGGGATCAAAGGGGATTTTACAGCAGGTAGATACAGTATATGGGCCGATAGATAGACTGATTATTCTGGATAAATTCACACTATGAAGACAAAGCTGCAGGTGACATGCCTGATCCATAAATCACAAGTAGGAAAACTCAGCACCTGTTGTGAACTCAGCATCACCGTTTCCAATAACAAAGTCTGAGCAGACTGCCCGCTGAGGAGACATGTTTTTTTTTTGGCAGACAGAAAAGGATGATGTCATCTTAACGACAGCAGAGAAGCAGAAAACACATGCAAGTCACTGGGCCGCAAACAACACATATTAGTCCAGGCATGGATTAGCCTGCCCGATACCTGCTTGGTTATTAACAAGGTGTCAGCCCATCTCTGATTTAAAGGTCCACTCTGAGTTCCGATATTTTACTAATTTCTTGCTATTAACCTCAATAGATCTTACTGTCACACCAGCCACAGATTAAAGCAGGAGTAGGCCACCTTCGGCACTCCAGATGTTGTGCACTACATCTCCCATAATGCTCTTACAGCCAGAATGCTGGCAATGCATCAAGGGAAATGTAGTCCACAGCATGTGGAATGTCGAAGGTTGCCTACCCCTGGTCTAAAGGATTCCAGGCGTACAGCTGTACACTGGTCGGACAAACCCGAGGGTGCAAACGCAGTACAGTCTCCTGCACTTTGCATATTCCCTGCATGCACAGTTATCATCTGAGCCACTGTGACTATCTCTTTTTAGGCACCAATGGCTCCAAATGTGATATTTGTGGCTAGATCTATATTGTAGATCCACTAATATTAATTAAGTACAATTATTTCTCTTCTTCCATCTTGTTATCCATGAATCATTTTCTATATATGTATATATATATATTAAATTAGTATTTGTAAATATGGAGAGTTTCTTTCTTATAGTGTTATGTAAAAAGTGAATAAAGGTATATAGGCAAAAATAAAAAAAAGGTGAAACTTAGTTTGATGCCAGGAGTTGCCCTATCACAATCAAAGCAGCTGCATTTGCTACTGTTTGCTGTATTACTCATGGGACTCTCTGTACTTCAGAGGTGCTGGGTCTGTTTTCTAGGCGTAGTTACCCTGCGTCAGTATATTTCTAGTTGTATTTTTTCATTGCACATTTTGTACATAAAGCATTTTTGTTTCATGAAGTCTCATGTCGCCTGTCACAGGGCGTGACGATCCATCTGACCACACGCCTGCATATTTCACGTGTCTGACTGTGCTTTGTGGCCTCGGGGGCCCATCAAACCTCAGCACTGCCATTCCCACCTCTGTGTTACTAAACCTATCTGTCTGCCTATTACGGGGTTTATTCATGAGAGTTGGAATTGCAGGGCATTGACAAGGCACTTCCAAAATTTAGACCAATGTAGACGAGTTGGAAAAAATCTCCAGTTTGGCTTCATTGGTCCTAAAGTTTGAAATTCGCGTCTCAATTCCCTTCAATTTCTCTCTTTATAGAGTAGACTTTTAAAGAAAATCTGAAATTATAGTGGCATAGTTGCCAACATCGGCCATGTTTCCAGGGACACGTGTTCCACATACTGCAGAAAGAACATGCAAAGTGCAGCCCGGCAGTATGTAGGATGGATATACACACAGACACAATCCAATTCATGTAAAGTGCAGCCTGGCAGTATGTAGGATGGATATACACACACACACAATCCAATTCATGTAAAGTGCAGCCTGGCAGTATGTAGGATGTATATACACACACACACAATCCAATTCATGTAAAGTGCAGCCCAGCAGTATGTAGGATGTATATACACACACACACAATCCAATTCATGTAAAGTGCGGCCCGGCAGTATGTAGGATGTATATGCACACAGACACAATCCAATTAATTAACCACAGTGGAGATCTCATAGAACCTACCATGATTAATTAATTGGATTCTGTCTGTGTGTATATCCATCCTACATACTGCCGGGCTGCACTTTGCATGCTCTTTCTGCAGCATGTGGAACAAATATGTGTCCCCTGGAAACATGGCTGATGTTGGCAACTATGTAGTTGCAATATATGTACCAGAAAGACCACTTTGTGTTTTAAATATTAATAAATGTTCCAGCCCCCCTAAATTAGCTGTAACATTGAATTTATAACGTGCAAGAAAGCAAAGTGTAATGATAAGTAAAATAATATTATATTCCTTTAAATCAGCTCTGTGTGTTGAGTTTTGTTATTATATGGATCTGGATATAGATTTGAATTTGCCTAGAAGAAATGGTTTGGCATAAATGTTGTGCTAAAAATGTAAAATATTTATCTACCTCTAATG
The DNA here is from genome assembly GCA_036172795.1 of Pelodytes ibericus. Classification (NCBI taxonomy): domain Eukaryota; kingdom Metazoa; phylum Chordata; class Amphibia; order Anura; family Pelodytidae; genus Pelodytes; species Pelodytes ibericus. The sequence continues at coordinate 68,578,089 of CM069866.1, forward strand.
TTCCTCAGTCATTTGCAGAAAGTGAGAGGGGAGGAGAGAGGGAGAGAGAGAAAGAGCACAGAAAAAAAAAAAAAAGATAGAACGAGAAGTATTGAAGAAAGTAATAAAGGCAGAAAGAAAAAATAGAAAGAAAGATAGAAGCGAGAGAAAGAACAAAAGAAAGAAAGACAGAAAGAAGGAAAGAAAGAAATAAAAAGATGGAAAAGTAGAAAGAAAGACAAAAAAAAAAGGAAGGAAAAGAACAAAAAAAATATAAAAAAGAAAGACAGGAAGAAAAAGAACAAAGAAAGAAATGAAAAAACGGAGAAACAAAGAAAGAAGGTAGAAAAGAGAAAGAAAGAAAGAAAAAAAGATACAAACAGAAAAAAAAAGAAAGAACGAAAAAACTAAAGAGAAATAGAAACAAAGAAACACAAAGGAAAAAAGAGAGGAAAAGAAATGTCCAGGTATCTGGCTCTACTTTCCCTCTGTGCCTTTCTACATCAAGGTGAGTTACAGACACTATTAATAACCCAGTCGTGTTTAAATAGACAAATCTGGGTGCTAAGTGTGGAGCAATCAACACAAAGAAGGAAGGAATGTATCCATGGACTATTCCACTCTTAGAACTTTGCTCCAGAACTGCCTTGATCAACAGTACCCCAAGCGTTTTAACACATTGGTAGGAATTTTGCATGCCATTTTATTATAGATCAAAGCACCCTACTCCCTATCAGAAAGGGCTATTAAAATGTCACTGTGACAGAAAATGGAGAGTAGGTAGTGTCTGCACAGTACAATGATGAATGTCAGTGACAAAACAAAGCAGAAATACAGTTGTTGTTTGCAGACTATTCATTGTTTGTAACTTGTGTAAAAAGTGTCAAAGTGAGAATACAATTCCACACCTGTGCCATTTTGTACCCATGCACTGACACAAAATGTTTTTGGAAAGAAAAGGAGTAGTTGATACACTGAATAGCTTTCCAGCGGAGGTAGTAAAAATGAAAACTGCGTAGGAAATTTTAAAAATGCAATGGTCGGGCATGGGAAACGTCTTGTATATAAACCATGGATTAAATATAAGTGATATTTGTTACTATTTATCGTTTTGATAACCTCAATGTGTAGCTTTGATTATTTTGATACAGAAAGGTAAAGGAATCTTTGAAACAATGGCAAGCAATGTCTGGAAATGATCAGTTTATTTATGGGGTTTTTATTACCATACCAAGTATTATTTTTATTTCCCTAAATCCCCCATTGTCTCCATTCTGACTGGTGGAATAACAAGTTTGAATTCTTTTCCCCCCAGGTCTGTCGCTGATATGTTACCAGTGCACTGGGTTACCATATAACTGTATAGAGAGTGAGCAGCTCTGCTTCATCAATCAGACCAACTGCATGTCGCAGGGATACACCTTTGTAGGTAAGTGATAGTTCATTCATGATCAACATTACATTCTGCCTACATACCGTATACCATATTCTACCTGCATGTAAACCATTGGCGTACCTAATGTGTTTGGCACCCTGGGTGGATCTTATCTTTGCCACCCCTGCTACACCCAAACACATATAAGTTCCCACAGCTGTCTCTCTCTCTTTCCTCTCCCCCTTTCTTGTCTCCAGGCTGTCTCTCTCCCCATTCATCCTTCCAAGATGTCTCTCTCTATTTCCTTTCCTTCTGTTGTCTTTCTCTTTCCTCACCCCCTTTCTTGTCCCAAGACTATCTCTCCTCATTTCATCCTTCCCAGCTGTCTCTTTCCCTCTCCTCTCTTCCAGCTGTCTTTCTACTGATCCCCCCCCCCCACTCCCACGGTGTCTGACCCTTTCATCTCCCCAGATCTGTCTCTATTCTCTCTCTCTCTGTGTGCCTTCCATCTCACCTTTTTACTCTTCACCTGCTCTCTCTCTCTTGTTTTCCTCTCCCCCACTTGTCTCTCTCCCTTTCTTCTCCCTCTGCTGTTTCTCCCCTCATTTTCTTACTTCTACATTTCTGCTCAGATCTCACTCACACTACTCGTGGATAGTGGTCACTTGAGTATTACATCACGATGCTCCGCATCATCACACTCTCCAAGGCAGCAGCTCAAAGCTTCCAAATATGCAGGGCAAGGACGGACTGCAACCCCACCCATAGCACCCCCTGCCATAAGTAGACAACTGATGTGAACTACACATAAGGCATGGCATCACCTAGAAAAAAAAGGGAAAACTATGGTCCCACCCTGTCTGACCAAGCCCCACCCCATCTTGGGCTTTCATTATCCCAGTGCACACATAAGGTACAGCCCATAGCAGCACAAAACAAAATTCAAATATAAAACTTTGTCAACTGGAATAAAAAAACAAGGCAGATAGGAGGAGGGTTTACCCAACGCATTCTGCACATTTTCGATAGTGCTTACTCATAGCACTCTTGATATCACAAAATATGTTTGGGTTGATTTCTCCCTTCCCATCTGCCTGCAGCTCATTTTTGGGAACTGGTAACCCAATGTGTATTATAATATCAGTGGCGATTACACATAGGGGTATTGATTGCACAGAAATAAACACCAATTAACCAATTGTCACCCCACCCATCGGCCTGATGGGGCATGCAATGGGGTGATAGAGGCATGTAATGGGGGTGATGGAGGCATGTAATGGGGGTGATAGAGGCATGTAATGGGGGTGATGGAGGCATGTAATGGGGGTGATAGAGGCATGTAATGGGGGTGATGGAGGCGTGTAATTGGGGTGATGGAGGCCTGTAATGGGGTGATGGAGGCGTGTAATTGGGGTGATGGAGGCCTGTAATGGTTTGTTGGAGGCGTGTAATTGGGGTGATGGAGGCATGCAATGGGGTGATAGAGGCATGTAATGGGGTGATGGAGGCGTGTAATTGGGGTGATGGAGGCCTGTAATGGTTTGATGGAGGCATGCAATGGGGGTGATGGAGGCATGCAATGGGGTGATAGAGGCATGTAATGGGGTGATGGAGGCGTGTAATTGGGGTGATGGTGATGGAGGCCTGTAATGGGGTGATGGAGGCGTGTAATGGGGATGATATGGGGCATGTAATGGGGTGATGGGGGGCATGTAATGGGGGTGATGGAGGCATGTAATGGGGGTGATGGAGGCATGCAATGGGGGTGATGGAGGCATGCAATGGGGTGATAGAGGCATGTAATGGGGTGATGGAGGCGTGTAATTGGGGTGATGGAGGCCTGTAATGGGGTGATGGAGGCGTGTAATGGGGATGATATGGGGCATGTAATGGGGTGATGGGGGGCATGTAATGGGGGTGATGGAGGCATGCAATGGGGGTGATGGAGGCATGCAATGGGGTGATAGAGGCATGTAATGGGGTGATGGAGGCGTGTAATTGGGGTGATGGAGGCCTGTAATGGGGTGATGGAGGCGTGTAATGGGGATGATATGGGGCATGTAATGGGGTGATGGGGGGCATGTAATGGGGGTGATGGAGGCATGTAATGGGGGTGATGGAGGCATGTGATGGGGTCATGTAATGGGGTGATGTGGGTTATGGTGCATGTCATGCTTGTGCAGCCTGGGGACGGGGGTGCCCGAATTTTGTCTGACTAGGGCAGCACAAAACCAAGATCCACCACTGCATATTTGCTATTGTGATAGTTTCCAATATTTAAGTGTTTTTATCAGATTCAAACATTGACAGAGGTACCTGGGGTATTTTGATATGTTGGAAGCATTATTCTGCAGCTGTTTCCGTTTGCTCTTTTGTTACAGAAAATGGGACTGTTACAGAAAGGACGTCCAAGGGCTGCACTCAAGGACTGGTCTGTAACGAGACAATGTACCTAGACCGGGGTGCTAGTAAAACCTTCATCTCATCACAGTGCTGCACAACAGATTACTGCAACACCGGCACATATTACGGTCAGGATCCCGGATAGCACTGAACAACACTGTCACCCAAAACAGTGTATATTGAGTTATGGTCACTGTCAGGTGTCATAATGTATAAACTTGCAAACACTTGCTGACACTTGACTGTGCAGGATATTTTATACATAACCCCTAGTGAGTACCGTCCATAGCAGAGGTGTGCAATGTATATCCCCTGACCAAATGCAGTCAACCTGACAGCAAGGTGTTGCCCTCTGTAATCTTCCCCACTCATATTTTCAGCCCTGATAACTGTGTATTTTAGTTTTAGTAGGTGGACTAAAACAAATTGTAATTCATTTTTGTATTGAGTAATTTTTCTCATTTTGTAAGCACATTGGGGAACACACGGGACATAAATCTGGCCTTGTGAATAGCCTGGAGCATTATTACTACATAAAAGGATGGAGGTTCCCCCATATGAATATGTAAATGGTACAGAAAGTCCTTAGCTAAATGCTATGGGGCTGGGTAAAATAATTTGTTTGTGGTTAAACCCCTGTTAATATTTTTTGTTTCCTTACAGCTAGGGTCCCCGTGGCTGGTTTAAGATGTCTGAGCTGCGTAGGGGACAATGTATCATGTGCTTTACAGAACCTGACTTCACTAATCTGTGCCGGTGTACAGGATCGATGCATGACAATTACTACGGTAACAGTCAACGGTGAGATCACAGAAACTTAGAGATGCAAATCAATGGTATGGGCAGGGATAGGGAAAATACCAGTGCCCATGGCAAGGTCTCGTAAGGTGGATAAATCATAGTCTGTCACAACGTCCAGTAGACGTTCACCGGGGATAATATTGGTGCCTAATCCTGATTATGGGCAAATGTGGAAAGACAGGACTGTCCACTGAATGGGATAACATGCCACTCTATACATTAATGGACACATTATGATGATGAACAGCTTTTAGTGATGTCATGGTTTTGTTATGACATCAGGGGATTGAGGATGCATCCCTTCCTCTTTCCACAGGTACAACAAGATCTAATTCTGTGATTAAAGCTTGTGGAACCGGTAACCTTTGTGATCGGAGGCTGGAATATGATTTAGGGGACAATAGGATATACACGGGGGTCTCATGCTGTGGAAAGACCAACTGCAACAACAATACACAAACAGGTAACCCGAACTACTGAGACCAACTGGAGGTCCATCACCAGTCCTTGAGTAAATCATATGATCAGGTAATAGTAACACCCCAAGGACGTGCTTGAAATCCAGAGAATATATGAACATACCTTTCCCGGTTAAATATTTTGAGCTCTATTCATGGAGCACCAAATTTGTAAAAAAAAAAAAAAGTGATTAGACTAGCTCAATAAATAATGTATTTATGTTCCTCTAAAAAAGAACCGGAATTCAACCTAACTGAAAAGAACTGAACGGACCACTAACCAAATTTCTCCTACCGGTTTGACCCGAATTAATTAGAAATGCAACGAAACAACAAAAAATGGCCTTGAACGTAAAATAAAATATTAATAATAATAAAAAAAAGTATCAATGCTTATTATTAGTATACAGGCAAGGAAGTCGTGCCATTTAGGTGGTCTTGTATAGGCTCCATATTGTGTAGAATATTCATTATTTTGGCACATTCATTAAATGGTATAACTCCAGCCGGTTATACAGGGCTGGCAGAGAACTAGAGCATAAAAACAGCGTTCTGTGGGATATGTTTGAGCAGTCTTTTTCACCAATCAAGACTATTTATGTTCCGTGCCACATTAATTCGATGAAAAAGTTCCTGCAATACTTATAATTTGATACTTATTTCTGACCCCTTCAAACCACGCACACTCACTTATGTAAAGGTACGTCTTCACTTTGGAAATTAAATGGTACTCTAATTTACGTTACATGATAGCAGCAGGGTACAAGCTATCCTAACAGCTGTTGATGATGATCAGTATCCAGTGATGTCACCAACAGTTGGCATGACATCACTGGTATTGTAATTCCACAAGAGCTGTTACGTTGTTGTGTGAAATAATGTATGTTAATGTATATCCATAAATATACATGGGAATTCCCTAACTTTTAATCAGGTTTCTAAATTGGCATGTGGTATTGTCGGATATTAATAACCATACAAATATGAATATGGGTAATTAAGTATGATTCATTAGAAATATAAAAAATTGATGATATATATATATATATAGGTCCGGAAAAAAATACCCATATAAAGAATTCGTTATGTATACAGAGAGTTTGGATGACTGCTTTTAAAAAAATAAATACAATGGAACAATTATTAATGCAATAATAATTAATTTATTGAATATAAAATAAAGATCAAACAATAAGCAAAGTAGCGTAATAACAAAATACAGTATCAATAGATGTTAATCTAAATCCACTTGTATGACTTATAACATATGTAAATAGGATAAAACATGAATTTGCTCTTTTGAACTATATATTTGTCAATTTATTTGTCAATGTACTCCTTTCAAATATTTCTTATGTACTTTTTTGACCCTAATATGTGCAATTCTCCAAATCATATCTGGAGAATTGTGATCCTTGAATTTTGAGTAAAATCACTGAATGGCAATGCCCTCAATTCATTACACTCCCATCACTCATTATAACCGAATGTCATCATTTTGGTGGCTTTTCGGGGCTATGTGAGACTGAGTAGACTCCTTTGTTATTGACTTTCAGTAACCACTTGCCATCCATGTTTTACTCTCATCAGTAGACGTGCAAAACCAACTTACTAGCCATCACTGGTAATCCAATGCCTTCTATTTTTCCTACTTGATTCGTTTGCCCATTGGTCGTTTTTAAGCCAAATTCTGGCTCTAGTCTTTACACAAATACAGCTGCCTCACCCTACAAAATGTTTTCGGTCTGTCACCCATAGTCCCAGTGAACAGCACACTCAATGGCCTTCAGTGCTACGCGTGCAGCGAGACAGGCAAAGGAGAGTGTCGGACGAACATCACCACCGTGAATTGTACTGGAAACATGACCTCGTGCATGGACGTCAGAGGTGAGACATGACGTGGTTGGCTAGTCATCCTAATACCAGCGTGAGTGTCTGTAGAGACAGTAAAGCTAGGAGCAGCTAACTGGAAGTCCCATGAGAAAGAGAGGGCTGTCCAGAACGAGCTATAGTAGGAGGAGATATAGTGGGGAGATAGAATGAACTCGAGAAAGAGGAGAGAAGAAGATACGTTGAGATCAGAGAAATGGATGGTAAGTAAACGAGGAGTGGAGAAATGAAAGAGTCAAGAAACCGGAATGATTAAGGGCCAATGTTTTTAGGTGGTCAAAGACTGGGGTGATGTTTCCATTTTTGATATGTGCCTGTTTAAATGTAATTTTTCTTTTTGTCATTTAACACAACCATGCAAATTATAGGTTGTTTTTAAAAGGACAGTTAGGGCTTTCTTTGGATACCATATACCAAATACATAATCTACAATTTAGTATTAAAAACAAGTATAAAAGGAGGAAATTAAAAAAAATACTTTTTACCCCCCCACTATTTTGACAAAGATATTCTACACAACAAGTACACCACTTACCCAATCAAGCCAACTAATGATTTAATAAAAGCCAAGGTGACCAGGCAACACATAATAATACATCTGTAAAGTACAGGTGCTGTTCTTGGGTGTTCCTGATTCAAGACCATCGAGTGAAACTGAGAGGTTCAAATGGATGGCATGAAGCCATGAGACTCTGCACCTGTGAAGGTCCAAAGAGCATAATTGAATTGTCCATCAGCTTCAGTAATGTGTGTGTGAAAATGAGTTTAGAATAGGCGATCGTTTGGGGCTTGTGTGCGATGCTGAGAAAGGGGAGATTTATGCGAAGATGAGTGGTTGACAGATACTGAGAAAGGGGCCAATGGGTGGGCGACGATGGGACCTGAAAAGGGAGTGCAAAGAGTTGAGAGGAAACTGAGATGAGACGGGATAAGGTGCCTTGATAGATGTCATGTAAGGAGGTGATGAGATAGAGTGGGCTGTGTGAGGTCCCAAAGGTGTTCACTTATCCGGTGCCCCATTCATTTGAAAGATGTCCAATGACCCATTTTACACATGAGGGTATATAAACTATTTTTTTGTCCTTTGTATGGTTTATTTATTTTTTTCTCACTAGTTACTTCATTGGGAGACCCCCGACATTAACAGGTCTGGAGGTCTGACCTGTGGACTAGCTTAATAAGGTTAATGGGCTCGTGCTTGATTCCATTCATACATCTTATGGATCACAGTAACTATCTGGGATAAAATCCTGCAAAAAGAGAATTTGAGGCATGATTATTTTTTTCTTTGCTGTTAAACAACCTTTTTTTCCCCCTCTATCTCATGTTTACAGGATTTCCCCAGGGTAACACACTAACGAGGGGTTGCTGCTCTACGGATGTGTGTCTTGGTCTATCAAGTTCCTTGGTGATCCAGCCCAGTCGGAAGCTCTTCTGTTGCATGGGAAAACTCTGTAACAATGGAGACATTGCTTCTTATTACCCCTCTGGCTCAGCCAGACCACAGGGAAGCATATGCTTATTGGGAATGGCTCTGCTGGCTGTTATTGGTGGTCTCAGGACACTGTTGTGAAGCTGCTTAAACAAGAATTGAACATGGGTTATTGTTACATGTGAAAGACTTTCATAATTCCAGACTGATTGTCTGTTACCTTGACCAAGATGGCTGTTACACAAATATATTGCCTCAACCAAGATGGTCAACAGGCAGCAAGTGCTTAGCCTTCTTCAGGTGCTGGCTACTCAATAGCACACACTGTTGGTGGATTTCCTTTATAAAATCTACTCCTGTTCTCACCTTAAGAGCATAGAGACGTCTTGTATTTTGGCTCCTCTGGTTTCCTTGATTCTCCTACATTTGACCTTGGATTTCACTGTTATCCCTTGCTACCAGCCTCCAACCAGAACCTCCTGCCCTTCTTCTGCTGTTATCCCTTACTACTATCCTCCTACCAGGACCTCCTGCCCTTCTTCTGCTGTTATCCCTTGCTACTATCCTCCAACCAGGACCTCCTGCCCTTCTTCTGCTGTTATCCCTTGCTACTATCCTCCAACCAGGACCTCCTGCCCTTCTTCTGCTGTTATCCCTTGCTACCACCCTCCAACCAGGACCTGCTACCCTTCTTCTGCTGTTATCCCTTGCTACCACCCTCCAACCAGGACCTCCTGCCCTTCTTCTGCTGTTATCCCTTGCTACCACCCTCCAACCAGGACCTCCTGCCCTTCTTCTGCTGTTATCCCTTGCTACCACCCTCCAACCAGGACCTCCTGCCCTTCTTCTCCTGTGACCCGTTGCTAACAGACCCTCTGCCTTTCTTCTACTTACTAAATCTGTATTTTGTGACCAGTTATATACAAAAAACTTTTATGCTTAGAAACTTGTTATACAAATTAAGAGAAACAGTTGTATACAACTAGTAAATATGTGTACTACATAAATGAAATTAGAACACACAAGCCACACCCTCTTTATGTATATAATCAAAACATTTAACTTCTCTAGTGATGAAATATTACATTAAAATAGAAATTATGTTCGAACTACTGTCCATATGATAAATTAGACGCGACAGATGTCATCTACAGGACGGCTAAACCAAGCGATATACGGTATATCAGTTAAAAAATGTTAAAGTGGTATAAATATATATTTATGCTCTAGATTGTAAGCTTGCAAGCAGGACTCTCTACCTAATGTATGAGTCTGTCTCTGTAGTGAGTAGCATGTATTCTATACTCTGTACCAAGCGGCATAGAAATAAATGTCATTTAATATGATGCACTTGACAAATATTCAGTTTGATGCCCGTTTGATGCTAACACTTTGAAAAATATACTGTATTACACTTTCTAGTTTATTAAACTCAATCTTACTTTTAAAGTCATACAACTTTACGCGATTTCACATGACCACACACCTTTTTGGACACTGTCCCACTGACTTGTTGGCGGGTATGTCTTATAGACTTATCTGGGAAGTGGGGGGGCCGGCAGTGAAAGGGGTGAAACCTTTTCCTTCCGAGCAATGGGAGGATTTTTAAAAAAAAAAGTGTCTCTTTTGTCTCCCTTGGAAACATTAAACATGTATAAAGAATTGGAGTGGCTTGGTGGCAATTCCATTGAGGTGGACCATAAACCTCCAAAGATGCCCGAGAAGCTGTGCAGGATGACAGGGGGTGTGGCTAGAGTGTATCTCGCGATTCCAAACCAAATCAATCAGCATCCTACATCTCTGGTGGGACAAATTGGGAGGTATGAGCTTTGTTAGATGAAGTTATGTTTGTAATATAGTTTCCTACGAAATGATGGAAAGAAACTTTCAGGCAACAAATAAATGTCTGAAGTCTCTGTTTGACATCCCAAATAAATGGGAAGGGCGGCTGAAGGAAGCATTGCTCAAAAAACTTTTTTTTAGTCAGGCAGAAGTTGACCTTCTGTCTGATAAAAAAAAAAAAAAAATCTGTAAAGTTTAGTTATTCTTCACACAGAACGAAGTGCTTTGTCTATTGGGAGTTATACATGAAAGAGATGACTTGCAGGGAATTGACAAAGGAATTTCGAACGTAAGGCCGAAATTGGAGAATTCTTCCAAGTGTTGGATGAATAAGGCCCTTTAAATTATTTTAACACCTATAATAAACAAGGAGACTGGGGGTCAAAACACTGCGCAGGGAAATAAGTGTGTTCACAGATACACAAATTAAAAATTATTTGAAATATATGTCACCAAGTGCACATTTTACTAAGATTTAACAAACTGCAAAGCAGAACATTGCCCTCCCCAAACAAGGTAAGTAATAAGGTGACAGACTCCCTGACTTGTTTTGAATTGAATTTATCCGGAACAGGTGCGTTTTCAAAATCTACAGGGCTAAAAACCTGAAATATCTCTGCCTTTGTCCACTTCCTTCTGAAGGTAGAGACACGGGGAGTGTAGCAGAGAGGGGAGGGGAGAAGGACAGGTAGGGGAGGGAGGCACACACAGACGGGGAGAAAAGGTAAAGAGAGAGGTGAGAACAGGAGAGGGGGGAAAAAAAGAACAAAAAGAAAGAGACAAGGAAAGAGGAAAAGGAAGGAAGGAAGGAAGGAAGAAAGGAAGGAAGAAAGGAAGAAAGAAAGAAAGAAAGATGGAAAAGAAAGGAATGTCCAGGTATCTGGCTCAGCTTTCTCTCTGTGTCTTTCTACCTCAAGGTGAGTTGCAGAACTTGATCTCTATAAGTTATGTTTATAGGACAAGTAGTAGACAAAAGGTAACTAACACTATCTGGGCAAAAGTATTGGGACATGCCACTTAATGATTGAATTCAGGGGTTTCTATTAGATGCATTGCCACAGGTGTATAAAATCAAGCAACTAGCTATGGAGTCAGGGGCAAATCCTGAGTCTGGTCTCGGGAGAGGCATTTCCAGATTATACTGAGGCAGCAAAAAATATTAAACAATACAGTCTGAAACAGTACCATGTATGCTCCTCATCACTTTTCACAGTGCCATGTGTGCCCTATCTCCTTTTCCACAGTACTATGTAGTGCCATGCATGCCCCCATATTACTTTCCACAGTACCATGTAGTGCCATGCATGCCCCCATATCACTTTCCACAGGACCATGTATGTTACTCATCACTGTTCACAGTGCCATGTGTGCCCTATCTCCTTTTCCACAGTACTATGTAGTGCCATGCATGCCCCCATATCACTTTCCACAGGACCATGTCTGTTACTCATCACTTTTCACAGTGCCATGTGTGCCCTATCTCATTTTCCACAGTACTATGTAGTGCCATGCATGCCCTCATATCACTTTCCACAGTACCATGTAGTGCCATGCATGCCCCCATATCACTTTCCACAGTACCATGTATGTTACTCATCACTTTTCACAGTGCCATGTGTGCCCTATCTCATTTTCCACAGTACCATGTAGTGCCATGCATGCCCTCATTTCACTTTCCACAGTACCATATATGTTACACATCCCTTTTTACAGTGCCATGCATGGCCCATATCATTTTGCACAGTGCCACATACCCTAAATCAATTTGGCCTCTGAAATTCCTAGTGCTGGCTCAATACTTTCAAATAAATAAAAAAATAAATAGCTATAAAATTACAGCACAAACAATAACACCCTACAGCAAATACTGAATAGGTGTACAACTGTATTAGTTACATACACTTTAAAACGAACATTATCATAGCCGCACTACATAAATCCTATATATATAAAGTATAAGCACCTTTACCTGATTCTAAAGTCCTCCTGGCCAGGTTACTTAGACAAAACGATATAGCTAGAAGAACAGACGTCACACATGGATATAAATATGACTGATTTTATACATATATATATATATATATATATATATATATATATATATATATATATATATATTATTGATTATTTATATATGTGAGTGGTGTCTGGTCTTCTATCTATATATTTTTCTCCATCAACTTTAAAAGCAAAAACTTTATATTTGTACTGTCAAACTAATTTTAATTCATACAAACCACAGGCGTACGTTTCGGCCTACATTGGCCTCGTCAGTGTGGCATGGCTGATGATCCTCTACGTTCAGCAAGCCAGGTTCTCACGGCAGTATGGGCATACCGTTACTTATGTATATATGATTTACAACTTATACATTATATACAGTAGTCCAATATAGCTATATTAAACATAGTTTAGAGATACAAAGAGGGTTTTTTGTTTGTTTTTCCCAGGTAGGGTATTGAGATTATACCAGCTGGTTTTGAAAGTCTAGCGTTAGCAAACAAAAATAGCTAACATAGGTGCAGATAAACAAATTGAACAGAGAAAGGTTTTAGACTTATATAAAAGGAACCCGTGTTGTACATTCTATGTTTCTATGTCTTTCATAGCTAAAAATGTATATTGTTAACCCAGTAACGCCCTCTAGTGGACCAGTGAAAAATTACAATTGCTGAGTTCTGTACATAAAAATATATATAACAAAATATCTAAAATCTTATTAGACTCACTAATGTCATAATAAAACAAAATGTCAGTAATCAGAGAACAAGATATCTGATTTAGAGAAACATTACTTATGAGGCATTTTAGAAGTATAAAGTCTGATGACCAAATGACATCAAGGACTCACAGGACTCACCCTAGCACCCAGAATGCACTCACAGAACTTGCCCCAGCAACCACATTTGCACTCAGGATGTGCCCCTGAACCCAGGTTTGCAATCAACAGGATTTACCCCAGCACCCAAAGTTGCACTCAGGAATCGCTGCAGAACTCCCTTTGCACTCATGACTTACCCCAGCACCCACTTTACTCAAGGCACTTGCCCCAGCACCCACTTTGCACTCAGAACTTGCTCCAGCACCCACACTGCTCTCAGGACTCAGGAGTTCAGATCATTCAGTAGTGTGGTGCTTGAGGGGGTGGAAGAAATAATCTGTGTCAATGTCACTGGCACAGACTGTTTCCCCTCAGGCCGTGCTCCCCTGCAGCATGCTACATTGGTGGTGGTGGGGGGGGGGGGGGGGGGGGGATGGGGGGGATTGCCCCCCTCCCACTGCTGCATGCAGTTTGCATTTACCAACATTTGTGAAAAATGGGTTATTCAGAAGCGCACACTGAATTCAAGTAACACTCTAAAATCTTGTGGAAATAAGTGTGGGAGCTGTTATAGCTACACAATTGGTGGTCAACTACATATGAATGTCTATGTATTTAGAATATACTGTGATAAAAGTTCCTGTTAGTGTAATGGTCAGCTGTCCATATAATGTATGTTTAATTTAAATATTGCACCTAGTGTGGACATTATAAATAGACATGCTTTATTGAAAGATCACCAGTAAAGTACCCTATTGAGCCCTCTTTGCTCAGTATAGCCTTATCAGAGGGTGGGCATTGTGTTTAGAGACTTAAAGGACAGCCAAAATATAAAGTATTTTAACAGTTTTGAATCTTGGCTTAAAGAACAACTGCTGAAAAAAAACCCCTAACATATTAATAAAAAGATTGTGAATGGTTTAAGTAGAAATACGTAGTAGGAGAATACAAATAAAGTATGTTTTTTCCCTAAATAGCTCTATCAGGGGCAGACATGTTGTTTAGAATCTTGGATCTAATGAGAGAAGATCCGAGAAAACATGTCTGCCCACCGATAGACCTGTACGGAGCAATGGAAAAGCAATGGGTTACATAGCAGTTTAAGATGAAAAAAGACTTGCGTCCATGAAGTTCAGCCATTTTCCTAATCCTTGTTTACCTCTGTTGACAACGAAAAAGTTAAATATGTGTGTACGACACATGTGCCTCCAAAGATATATAAAGCGAGTGTTCTAGGGTGCTAGTGAGGCATCACTGATGATGGACAGATATATGAACTAGAGTTAATAACAGCTTCATGTTATCTTCTGCAGGCCTGTCTCTGATATGTTACCAGTGCTCCGGGTTACCATATAACTGCATAGAGAGTGAGCAGCTCTGCTATATCAATCAGACCAACTGCATGTCACAGGGATTCGCTGTTGTAGGTAAGAGAGAGGACTTGACACCGTCTATTTACATCGATGGTTATCTATTTCTCTATGTCTTCGGGAATCCAGGAAGTACTTGGCACTGGTGTACAGCAGTACACTCCTTGGGGGCCATTTTAACACAAATCAGTAGTCCTGCCCACTTTAGTCAAACTTTTATCAACTTTTGGAATATCTTGTTGAGAGCGCAGTCTGCCCTCTACTCACTATTCTCAGCCCACACGGCCTTTAATTTTTTTAGGATGTATGTGTGGGGACATCAGTGTCTGAACCCCACCAAGTTCCAAACCTTAAAATCATTGGCATAACTGCCCCCCACCCCTCAAAAAACAACAACTAGGGGCCTCAGCTCCAAAACTAGTGCTGAAGCTGTTGTTTGCTTTTGTTTTGTTTCAGGTGAAATCCTGTCCCTTTGTATTTATGAAAAGAAGGTAGTTCTGTGTGGGTCACAGATTTCCCCATTCCCCCCACTGAACCACCAGAGACCCGATTCAGCACTATGGCTAGCTCTTTCTGTGCCAGATGCAAGAAAAACTATTGTGCCCCCCCCCCCCCATTTTATACAGTTTAATAGAGAAGCTATGATGACTATCAGCAGTGTTAGAGAAAATGTAGGTTTTCACCCCTCCATCATTATCTTTCATCCATTTAGCTACCAGTTAGCAGTGTGGGAGTTTTTATACATATCCCCCAATATGGGTACTCGTTACCTAAATATATAATGATAATTACAGGCGGGAAAGGTTTTAAATTCCCCACAAAGTGACATTGAATTAGGAAGCAGACAGTCTCCCTCGTCTATTAATAAAGTGTCTGTGTTTGCCTTCATAGTTATTGTGCACTGGGGACTGTATTGTTCGGAGGGGCTGGGCATGCTTCTGGGCGCAGTTACCCTGAGTCAACATGCAGATATGTTAGACATTTTCAACAAAAATGCAGTTTTCCTGCATCACGTCCCATGTCAGCCGCCACAGGGTGTGGCAGAATGTGGCCATCTGACTGCATACGTTACGTGTCGGACTCTGTTTTTCAAGTTCCCGTCTTGCTCTGATCTCATTGGTCCTGTGCCCAATGTGACCGACACTCGAGAGCAGGACATAGGAGCAGAAACCTGCAGGACATTACTCTAGAAATGAAACTATGATCATCGCTCCTCTACAGTCCTGTGCCCTGAGGCGGGTGCCTCAGAATTCTCATCCTCATTCTGCATTCCTGAGCAAGAATAAGGTTGGCAATCAGGAGTAGGGCTCCACACACCATCCAAGGACAGGGGGACAACATTTTTTTTCACTTTGGTACAGATGAACCCTGGCTCAAGACAAATCCCTGCTCAGCCTCCATTTCTCTAGCTGGGGTTGACTCATTTTATTCTTTCGACATGTACTCAACACAGCAGTAATCTGCTCAGTTTTTATATGGGATTCAGCATCTTTAAAATAAATCCAAGAGTTTGCACTCCATTCCTCTATTTTATTATCCTCAAAAGAAAGCACATTTGGCACTTTTCATATAAAACCTGCTTGTTTGGTACCATTAACACCCTTTTAACTGTGGGCAAAGATAAGACTGTAAAAAAAAAAAAAAAAAAAAAAACATAAAAAAAATTCAAATAAAAAAAATGGCCTAATAAAAAAAATGGTAATAAAATGTTCCAAGCATCTATGCATGTTTAATTACGTTATAAAATAATATACATATTTTTCAACAGTTCTAATAAATTGTTCTAATCACCCAAACGTAGCAGTAAAAGATATATATTTTTTAAATAAATGTATAATTCTGGTCACTGTTGGAGTCTGGATAATTCTCAATGGTCGTAGAGTTTTATCTGCTGATCATTATTTTGTATTATATGTTAAACTGCTTTAGTTCTAGTGCAAAGAATAATTAACTGGAAAAAATATTGTTTTTGCTGTGCATGTAGAGGATAAAAATATGATCAAAAACTGCAAGGAAATGAATAAATTAGGAGAATTAATTTTTTTAAATGTATCTTTAGAGTCTCCTGTTTAATACCTGGGGCTTGATATGTAAATTAACCATTTTTTTTTCGTGGAAAGTGTGTAGTTTGCATATCAAGCCGCAAGTGATGTCATAAGGGGGAGACACATTTAAAACGCACTTTCCTCCAAATGTATGCATTTGTTTGCAATTGTGCCAACACAATGTATAGATCATTTTCAATATTTTGGTATTCTCTACATTCATGGTAAGAACAATATTTAGGTGATACTGTCCCTTTAAAGCACAGCCGGTCCCATTTGAAACTCAATGGGTTAAAATGTAACAATAATAGGAAATAATTGGAAAAACAGGCAAAAGCTGGAGCCTTTTTCCAAGTCTGCAATTAATGGCTGAGTTTTGCAGTTCACTTAACAAAACTTAGTTTGATGCCTGGAGTGTCCCTTTAATCACCTTGTCCTTGGAAATTGGAAACGGTTGCAGAATTTTAGTTGTGTTAATGTATTGTCCTATTACAGAAAATGGGATTGTTGTGGAAAAAACCTACAAGGGCTGCACCCAGGGCCTGGTCTGCAACGAGACAACGTATGTAGACCTAGGCGGCAGAAAAACCTACATCTCTTCACAGTGCTGTACCACAGACTACTGCAACACGGGAACCTACTATGGTGAGGAGCTGGCCGGGGCTTAATATCCATCCCACTCAACTACAACGCTCTTGGCGTAATATAACAGACTTCAAGTCATCGGCGATCAGCAATAACGATGCGAAAAGAGTCATATATGTTTATTTTGTGTTTTGGAACCACGTTAGGGCCCAGTTTGGGCTTAGGCCCCGCCCACAAAGAGCTTTTCATTAAGATTCATAATTCGTGTACGGGTGTGGGAGATTCCTGTAGTCCAGCAAAGCGGAGGAGCATTGATGAAGAGGCAGGACCGCCTCCATTTAGGTGGAAAGATCCAAATGTAGGAGGGGTCAGATGGAATGGGCGGAACCAACAATGCTCCCACCCCTTAAAAATTGGTCTAACCCGCAAGGCCACGAAAGGTGGGCTTTTAATTGGGCTTGTTCCCAGGAAGCATTGGTAGGAAGGTGACAGTATCGCCATCAGTATTAGTAAATGCTCATTAAATATAGTCAGTCGGACTGCTGAGAGGAGGGGCTGAATTATACGCTTGCGGTTTGACGTCTGGTATTATTTCTTCCATCTAGCTAGCGCCCCCGTGGCTGCGTTAAGCTGTCTCACCTGCGCAGGGAACAATGTGTCTTGTGCCCAGAACGTGACTTCCCTCCTGTGTTCTGGCTTTCAGGATCGCTGCATGACAATCACTACCTTATATGTCAACGGTAAGACATCCAAACTATACAAGAGGAACGCAAAACGCGTCGGAAACCTCCACCCACACTGTAACCTAACTCTAAATATCATATGGGCATACAAGATAGCGCCAAAGATGCGTTCCAGTCTTGCTATACATTGTGCCTAACCCGCTAGGCAAACTCACCAGGTTTGTCCCTGCGCATTTTTTAGTGCATAGTCCCATAGTGAAGTCATTGCTTTAAGGATGATGTCACAGTGTCTGTGGCAAGGTCTGGTAAGAGCCATAAAACATGTGATAAAAAAAAAAAAAAAAAAAAACAGTGAATATAGTGCACTCTATTTTTTTATTTTTGCATGCTGCCATGTCACAACCTTTTTACTACACCACAGTGATAAAAATGACGTTTCTTTATAACTTTCTTATAATACATTTTTTACATTTTTTTAATAATTACGTTATAATTACGCATTAAATTGTGTTTCTTTATAATTTCTTATAGTAATAATAATTTGCAGGATATGCAAAGGAAAGAAAAAGACACATAATATGTAACATGTGGCAGACCTACCCTAACGAATACTGACTAACATTTAATTGAGCATACTTATAACCAGGCTCACAGTTATCTCTTTTGGTGTGTGCATTGGCCACGAATCTTCAAAGTAGGTCTATTCATACTGGGGCTTTAAGGATGGGTGGACCAGATAAGAGAAAAGGAGAGAGACCAGTCTCAGGTAATATATATTTAATAGCCAAAATATCAAGAATTAAACAATAAACATATATATATATATTAAATATCACTAATTGTAAGATTTGTTTATTGTGTAATTCTTGGTATTAATTCTTGTTTCTTAACAGATCCACATTAACCCCTTTGTGACGCATGGCGCTTGAGTTCCAGAAGACGCAAGCACCAAAACGCCATTTTGGTTCCTGGCCACCAATCACACGGTGATACTTAGCAAGGACACAATGGCATAGCTACGACCAGGGTCTTAATAGACCCTGTGGATTCCTGGCAAAAAATTCTGAGACGCCCTGATGTTACTTGTGATGTCACAGAGGCGTGCCCCGAACCCGGAAGTTGGGGCATCGCGCAAATTATTAAAATGTAGCCAGCGCTAGCTTTGAGCGTCATCTACATGATTCCTGACAGTCTGAGGCCAAATAGGACGGCATAGAATGTCGCGAAGGGTTTAATGGACACATTGGGATGATGGAGAGATTTTGTTATGTTACCAGGGGTTGAGGATGCAATCCTTTTCCTCTTTACACAGGTACAAGAAGCTCAAATTCCGTAATTAAAGCTTGCGGAACTGGTAACCTTTGTGACCGGAATCTACAATATAACACTGGGAAAGGCCTGGTTTACACGGGAATCTCGTGCTGTGGGAAGAACAACTGCAATAACAATACACAAACAGGTATCTCAATCGGTTGTGCAACATCAGCCCTTAAAGGGGCAGTCTACAGGCTTTTTTTTCCAGTGTGATTTGATGCAGGCTTTCTCTCCAGTGATTACTGTGCATGTTTACTGCAGGTGCGGCAGCACTGATTATACAGACACTGAGGATATAAAATTTTGTATCATTTAGTCACTTCCAGTGCTGCTAGAATTGAATACTTTATGTGGACTCTAAGTGACCTTGCTCTTGTACACAGTAGGATCTCTTAACAGTGCAACACATTGTCTGATGACTCAGCTAGCGCGAGCAATCCTGGATTCTTGCAAACTGCCGTAATTTCACAAATTCATCTAACTGTATGCCTTTTAAAAAAATATATATTTTAAGCAATACAAAATGTAAAACATGCATTTTAAAGTACTTTGAAAGCACATTAATATTCATTAACATTTGGAAGAAACATTTTGGGCACCAAACAGTCTCTTTAATGTGAGAAACCTAATGTCTCTTTAGTGGTAGAACATAACCCACACTGAGCATTGGTAGCCCAACATTGAGTCGTACTACTCAAGGCTAATCAACTGGTAATAAAACAGCCTGTTTAATCCCTCATCCCAACATCCATACAATCCAATAGCCATACAACACATTCGAGAGCCTTTTGGCAATTCAACTACTCTAAAAGACAATGTCCCAAGTAGCCAAGTGCAATTGAGTTATTTTATTATTCTTGACTAATACTGCTACAGTTTTATGAGACACTGGTCTTTGTGAATCCCAGGCTTGAAGGACGTGTTTGTTGTACCACCTATGTGTTGGCAGCTTTTAATTACAACATTATTGGTTATAGGTACCCCTTATGCAGCTTAGATTTCTAGGCAAGCACAGCCTAGTAAGTCTGACCCACGCCATCGTACCTGTCCAGCCCACCAAAGGTTGATAGCTCTACATGAGGGAATTTGTTTATATTATATGTCTCTACCGCCCAAGAATTATGTTTTGATCTGTCACCCACAGTTCCAGTGAACAGCACACTCAATGGCCTTCAGTGCTACGCGTGCAACGAGACAGGCAAAGGAGAGTGTCGGACAAACATCACCACCGTGAATTGTTCTGGAAACATGACCTCGTGCATGGACGTCACAGGTGAGACGTGACGTAGTTGGCCAGTCCTCAAGGCCCACCCAAAAGTCCAGGATTTAGGGATTACCCAGTGTCCCTAAAGTTGTGTATAAGATACAGATGGGTAAGTCCTAAATCCTGTACAGTTGGGGTGAGCCTTAAGGACTGGGCTGGGAACCAGCGCTCTAAGCAACAGAGAGACAAGTGGGTGGGACACTAACACCCAAGGCATGAAATGGGCTACATAAATGGGCTATGGGTTACACAAAGTAACAGAGGAATCAAAATGATGGGATTCATTGAATTTAAAGAGCAAAGTCAATGAGATTAAGAAGAGAATGAAAATGGGGAGGCAATGGATAAAATGAGGTGGAAGCAGGTGCAGAACATGAAGCAGGAGTAAAACAGATGAAGGGATGGAACATCCATTATGGATACATTTTGGACAGACACAATTAATTCCTTCATATTATTTGAGTAGTTCCTGCTTAACAGCATCACTATGTTGCAGACCCTGGAGTAGATGCTCAGTTTAGAGTTAGCATCCTTGTCACCCCCTGTAGTTAGGGTATAAACAAAGTGTTTAGAGCATAAAAAGATCATGTATGGAACAGCTGGTCTTCCAACCACTTGTATCTTCTCCCTAGCTCTAGCCACCAAGCATGCATGTTTCCGAGCCATTGGTTATGGAAAGGAAGGTGGTGGTATTCTATTAATAGTGGGTCACAATATTTTCGAAATGATGGCAAACAACCGCTTGGTTTTACTTGCCTTTTCCTATAACACATTCCAGAATAAGTCGTAAATATCTTGAATAATGTTCTAGAGGAAGAGGTTCAAAGGCAGAGTCAAATACTCATCTCTACGACATCTTGTTTCCTTTCTACTGCCTTCCCAAGCTTCCTTGGCATTTTCCACCTTCATGGTTTGATCCCTTACTATCTCATGTTTACAGGATTCCCCCGGGGGAACACGCTAATGCGGGGCTGCTGCTCCAAGGATGTGTGTCTTGGTCTATCAAGTTCCTTGGTGATTCAAGCCAGTCAGAAGCTCTTCTGCTGCTCTGGGAACCTTTGTAACGATGGAGTGATCGCTTCCTATTTTAAATCTGGCTCAGGCACGGTACGGAGAAACATATACTTACTGAGGGCCGCTCTACTTGCTGCAATGATTGGTCTACAGACGTTATTATGAACGGACTTTCAACAAGAGCGCAATATATAACCCCTATACACCTCAGCATCTCACCATACTTCCCAAAATTCCAAATGGCCAAAGTGGGACACTTTTTGGGGGGGGGGGGGGCAGTAGCTGGAAGTGTCAATGGGTGGGGAAGTATGGAGACGTTTCAATTTTATGATGGTCAGTTGATAGCTCTTCGTGTCATTTGGTAACTTGATTTACAATTAAATAACATATTTTATTTACAAAATTAATTAATAAGCACATTGACATATACATATTTTTTGTTCATTTCATTGCTTAGCTCTATAATACACTCCGAAAAAATTCTGAGCTGTTAGACAAAAGGGATACTAGAGGAAGAATGATGGACAGGGGTTTTTGGGTCAAAAACAGGGACACTTAGGAAAAATGTATCACTTGCACGTTGAAACATGCTTTGGACATACAGTATATGTTATATTAACATGTGACAGTCATGCAAAGAGCTGAGTAAAAGATAACATTTTTAATAGGCTTTTTGAAACCTTTAGGCAATAGCTATAATTTTCGATTATACGACATTTTGGATGACCAGCTAAGAACGAGTAATAAATAAGAATGAACTTTGAAAAAGACTCACCAAAAATACCCTCAATTATACTACAGTTTTCTATACAGAAATTCCATCACTTCTTCCTATAGTATATTCATTACTATGAGATATTTGGCCAAACTGCCTTCTGTATGATACAAGAGCATACACTGTGACTGTAGATTATTTATTTTATAAGGTTTTAGATCAATTTATACTTAAAAATGAAAAAAAAAAAAGTATGAATTATATTTCAATGATTCAATAAACAGTATGATTTATCTTTCATTTGGATTTTTTTTGACGCAAGCTCGATCTGCGTGTATCAGTGGGTAAGCCAGCTGGCTGCCATCTTGGCCCGCCCCATTGGAAAATTTCTCTCAATTTCCGATTTTATGGAGTGTTAAACTGGCCTTTTTTTTTTTTTATTTTTTTTTTTAAAAGAGATATCTCACAAAAAATAAGTCGTCCATGATAAGACCGTGAAGATCTATAGAACATTGTCCATCATCAGGTCCAGTAAATGACCATCATGTTGGTGCCTTCTCTTCTGGGCAAAGCCCTCAATGGGATACGCTAAGACATGAGTGAAGAAAACAACCTTTTCTCCAAAGTGTAAAACAATTCAAATTTGTACGTGAAAAGCGAAATTATATTAGATCTGTATGAACAGAAAACAAACAGAATCAAGATGACTTAGATGAAACACACAATATTTTCAAGACCGTTGAGGTTTCCCGGAAAGAAAGATACCCTGATGGTCATAAAACCTTTCACTCTAATGCTCCTCAGTGTGGTCATCTTGACTCTAATATCTACAGCGTAGACACTTGAACTTCTAGTAAATGGCCTCAGGGCAACAAGCAAAGGAGCGGGTTTCATTTAGCTTTGAAACTATCCAAAAATAACCTCGTAAATAGTTTTCTTTTTATAATGCAGAAGAACAACTAGCTCTACCTATAATTAGAATTATATTTAAATTATATGTCATTTTCCTGTTGGTATCTAAGGAGTTGGAATTTTCTTATGCATTGTTCATCTACTTTATCAATCTACCTGTATTTCTGCTATTTGTTTCTAATTACCTCCGTTCACAGTCTAAACATAGTTTAGGGGACAGAGTCCCTGTAATGCTTAGATGTTGCATTATACTGTAACCTCCTTAATACATCTCCCCCCCCCCCCCCATATCATAATCTTAGAAGAATATGAATTTATATGTCAGTATTCTGGAGGTGGGTAAGGGTAATGGAATTTACTTGATGTCTGTTTAAGTGGTATATTTCCAAAATAATATTAAACAGGTTAACTTATGTGCTGTTTGTTTAAAACATTTTTTTTAAAATAAATATTTATTTATAACTTTTGGAAATTCCAATAAAAGAAAGTAAATAACAGAAAAGAAAGGTAACATATATAACAATATTAGACAATATATATATATATATATATATATAAAAAAACACTTTGGTAATAAAGAAAATACAGTTATAATATAGCACTGAATGCTTAAGTAATATTACAGACATTAAAGGGACACTAAACGGATTCCCCCCCCCCCCCCCTTGTGCTTCTAATATAAACGTCGCAAGCTGACGTTTGCCAGCTTGCGAAAACCGGGCTCTGCTGTGTCTCGCAGGTGAGACACAGCAGATAGTAAACCCGCGTGTGTCTCTTAAGATACACGTCGGGTCTACTTACAAGTCCCGGGACATGTTTTGTTTAAACCCTTGCTTCCTTGAAGGAATCAAGGGTCAAACAAATTGTAATGTCCCTTTAATACATCCATTCCGGCTGGGTCACCCACGAACAAAATAGTCCCTATTCTTTTGAAAAATAAAAATAAAAAAATATAAAGAGGCAGGAAAAGGGAACCTGAATAATCCAATATACTTATACTTAAATATCTAGACTTGTATGGTCCTTAGCCCATTATCAGGATTCATGATCATTCTAGATATCTGTTATATCTGATATACTCCCAATATAATACGTTGTTTTAATAGTATTTTAACCATGCGAAATATGTTGTTACAACAGCAGACGTTCCATGCGATAGCTTAAAATGTAATGTATATACTTAAATCTTTCCGCAAATCACATGTAGATTATATCATAATATGGGCTATATAACAAGCACAGTTTAATTCTTAAGTGCTGTTGACAACCTCAGACCACAGAGAAGATTTTAGTTTGAACAGTTGCCTCTCTGAAGTTGTCTACGATTACGTCCTGGTGACAATAGACGTGGATATTCGCTTCCTCATGGAGCACTCATACAATCGTTTTACATTCCATCATATTAACATCTTGAACACTTTGAGTCTGTTGAGTTGCGATGATCTCTCCCCTCAATCTTATCGGGATGTTACTGTCTACCTAGAAAGCCCTGACGATTAATGAAAGTCATTGGTGAAAGGCATTTTAAACCATTGTAGACAACCCAAGCGGAACAATTCCCGCTCGTCGGAAGACGGTCAAGCCGACCAGAGCGAAACGTAAGTTACCCAGAACCACATAAGTGTTTGACTGAAGAACAATGGTAACCCTCAGGATGATTTCTAAATAGAGGGGAGCTGACAGGGGGATGGCAAAAAAAAAAAAATCCCACCAACCGAGCCCGGATTTTTTTTTTTGTTATATTAGATATTCGATGTGGCATGTAAAGCACCTCATTAGCTTCAAACCTCAAATAAAGTGTAATACATGTCTTGCTGTTGCAAGAGGTATCTGCCTTCCTCTCCAGGCCCGTACCTGCACTGGGAGCATACTCGGGGGTAATCAACACATATTGGGTAAATAAATAGACCTCAGTATGTGAAACTTGGCACCTTCTTGGAATTAATTCCTGAGTGGCATAGCCTCGAATTTACATCCTGTTGCTCAAGAGAGAAGTTTTATTTTTCTGTAAAATGTTTTCCGCCTATTAAAGAATTTTCTGTATTTGAAGTTTAATGATGCACCATGACACTCCCTGGTCTGTTTTGACCTACCTTTATTGCTATTATTTGAAAAATGACAGACATACTCTGTGCTGTGATAAAAATAAACACATGGAGGAACTCAAACCCTGAATGGTTATTTGAATGAAAACAGTAGAGTTGTGCACCATTTTAAAGATAATCACCCCCCAAGTCTAAAAGGGTCTTCAATCTCACAGAGTTTTGCTCTATGGCAGTGACCATTTCTCCCCATCGCTGGTGTGGGTGCCTGTTAATCACGCAGGAGAGCTGGATGTATGCCACTCACACAGACACACGTGCGAACCCATCTTTCTCATTCCCATCCTGCCACTCACACAGACACATAGAAACATAGAATGTGTGGGCTGATAAGAACCATTCGGTCCATCTAGTCTGCCCAATTTTTTAAATACTTTTATTAGTCCCCAGTACCCTATCTTATAGCTAGGATAGCCTTGTGCCTATCCCACGCATGCTTAAAATCCTTCACTGTGTTTACCTCTACCACTTCCGCTGGAAGGCTATTCCATACATCCACTACCCTCTCAGTAAAGTAATACTTTCATTAGTCCCTGGCCTTATCTTATATCTAGGATAGCCTTATACCTATCCCATGCATGCTTAAACTCCTTCACTGTATTAACCTCTACCACTTCTACTGGAAGACTATTTCATACATCCACTACCCTCTCAGTAAAATAATACTTTCATTAGTCCCTGGCCTTATCTTATATCTAGGATAGCCTTATACCTATACCACGCATGCTTAAAATCCTTGACTGTGTTTACCTCTACCACTTCTACTGGACGACTATTCCATACATCCACTACCCTCTCAGTAAAGTAATACTTCCTGATGTTACTTTTAAATCCTTGCCCCTCTACACAAATGCAAACCCCTCTCTCTCCCTCCCACCCTTACATTCACTCAGGCACACATGTGCACATCTGTCTCTCACACATATATATATTTAAATATTTAGTTTTGAATTTAAAAACAGGGTCTAAAATCTGGTGAGAATTGTTTGAGGTATGTTCCTTACCTCATACCAACCTCATACCAACCTCATAAACAAGACACCACAAACACATTTAAAACATATTTTTTGGGCTTATTTCATACATTTGCTTGCAATTCAGTGTATAGGTCATTTTTCCAAATTTAACAGAATGTGTGTTTTTCCACTGAAAAATAGAATAACTGTTTATGTAGGGTTTTATTCATGTGCTTATTGCTTAAACTAATCATTACCTCTGTGTCTCCTGCTGGGATTGATCTTTTTTTTGGGGTTTGTGTCTCATACACTTCAGGTAGAGAGGAGGAAGTGTGGTGCAAAGCAGATCTTCCCCCCACTGCCATCACTCCACCATTACCATTGATTTTGCAGTTGCAGGGGCGGGGCCACGTGAATGCATTCTACACGTGACCTGCACCCCTACGTTGATGGTGGCAGACAATTATATATACAGGCCGAGTCTCCCTTATCCAAAATGATCCATTATCCCCCCAAAAAATTTGGATTTTGCCCCAAGTTGCAAATTCCACACATACCAGTCAGTACATGCGCACAGCAGTTTATTCAGTGTGCAGCCCCCTTAAGCTGTGATATAGCCTTTCCATCCATGCTCGGATTCCCCCACGCACACATAGTGTAATACGATGGCAGTGTGCAGCCCCGACGCACCAACGGCAGGTTCCCCACGATGCCTCACATCACAGCCACATCACCATAACAGTGATTTATTGGCGCTATAGAATATATGTATTGATATTACTGTATTTCATGAGCGCTGAGAGGTTTTAATATATATTATTGGTGAAAATGATCCGTTATCCGAACTGACCAGTTATCCAAAACACTTCTGGTCCCAAGCATTTTAGAAAAGGGATACTCAGCCTGTATTTCACTTATTATATACATTTGAGTGCAACTCTGCTAACACAATGTATAGATAATTTTCGCTAATTTTGTATTCTCTGCTTTCACAGTATGAGTACTGTTTAGGTTAACAGAATTTTTTTTAAGGCATCATTAGATCTGTTCGACTCTGCCAAGGGCATTACACATAAAAGAAGAACTACCTGTATAGGGTACGGCTATATATTATCCATTCAGTCACCCTAGTTCTCCTTTCTCACTATGACTTCAAAACGAACCTACCAAAGCTTTTAATCAACTGTTTTTCATATGCAAATGAAGCATTCTGTATATGTGTATTTGCATACAGTGCCAAAAAGGTGGAATTCACAAGGCTTGCATTTACAAAGGCGTGAGTTATTTTCCAAGGTGTTTCGTTTTTTTCGGAATAAAAGTCGTTTGTGTAAGAAGTGAATACAAGCTTCATATTACATGGTAGAGACAGTTTTCTTTGCTTCTATTCATCTGAATTAGTGATTGAGTTTAAGGTGAAATCATATAATATAGCACATTTAGAGGAAGTCAACTGTACTTGGAAAATACACACAATTTGCATCGTTTCAATCTCACTGTCCCAGAAAGTTGGTGTTGGACGGATGACTGGGGGCTGCCATTAGGTTTATTCACACCTAAGCCTTTTATTGTCAGTGACCATGATGATTCTAAATGCCTGAAAACACTAGGGGCTGTGTTCATGTAATAGGGAATGGCAGCGACTGAGAAGGGAACCAAACTGCTTGGATGCGACAGAAAAGGTGGATAAAATGAATTCTCTCTCCCCCAGGCAGCCAGCTCTGCTTGGGAGGGAATGTTCTGCCATTCATGTGGATGTTAATTTGACACGTACCACCTACCTAAGCATTGTTACAGACCATGTACACCCTTTCATGGAAACGGTATTCCCTGATGGCATTGGCCTCTTTCAGCAGGATAATGCTCCCTGCCACAAAGCAGAAATGGTTCAGGAATGGTTTGAGGAACACAACAACGAATTCAAGGTGTTGACTTGGCCTCCAAATTCCCCATATCTCCATCCAATCGAGCATCTGTGGGACGTGCTGGACAAACAAGTCCGATCCATGGAGGCCCCACCTCACAACTTACAGGACTTAAAGGATCTGCTGGTAACGTCTTGGTGCCAGTTACCCCAGCACGCCTTCAGAGTTCTAGTGGAGTCCATGCCTCGACGGGTCAGGGCTGTGTTGGTGTCAAAAGGGGAACTGCACAATATTAGGCAGGGGGTCATAATGTTATGGCTGATCAGTGTAAATTTAAAAATCAAGATTGTTTCAAACAATCCTAACACTAGACATAGTCAGGTGTTTCTAGTCTATTGATGAATTTAAAAGGTATGTGTTTACTAGGTAAAGGGTGCCCTAATCTCAGACCCTATCTGGCCGCAACAGGTGGTGTTCCTATTGCTGAACTGATGACATCTTGATGTTTGGAGAAGGCATTGCAAGAATTTATTGTGCAAAGATACAAACCTATTGACATATCTGTTTCTTGCGTACATTAAGACCATGGTGGAATCAGACGCACGTCAATTCACATGTGATCACATGAAACCTGGCTGAGCTGTAAAATAAAAACTAAAACATATAAACAGCCAGAGGGGCAGTATATTCTCCAGCCCGAAACACGAGGTTAGTTTGCACATTCAAGGGATATTTACAGACGGACCATGTGCCTGGATATTTAGTACCGCATCATCGCCCAATTCATTTTTGGAACCGTCTAGAGTACAGGAAGATACGCCTCCAGCTCCACATGGCTTATGATAGTTGTTATTGGTGGGCTACCTCACATCCCCTAACCTGCCGTATATACTGCACACGGAAAAAAAAAAATATAAATATTAAAAAAATTTTAAATATTTTTTTATGGTTCCTACTTCTTCAGTTGAGTTTTGATAACAGACACCATTTCTCACCTCTTTTGGTCCATAAAAATTTTCCCAAAGCCCATTAAAAAAAAAAATACAACTTAAAAGGAAAGCCACACCAATATTTAATAGTATTTGATGGTAGAGTTCCTTAGACACGAGCAAAACTTTTCCTCCACACTTTTGTCTTATAACAAGGCTCTGGGTAAACAAGGACATCATTATACTTTGTGTCCAATGCGACCTTTTCCTTTTTTCTCTCTTAGAACTTGTTGAAAAAGTCGCAGTCACATCCCTGGCGTATTCCTCTGCGATCCCTCTCTGTTTATGTAATCGTTGGTCTCATTCCATTATCGCTTGAGGCTCCTCAAGGTCCGGCTTTTATAATATCCCAAAGGAAGCTGGTCTTGCAGTATTGAATTGGAGATACTGCGGAATCATAAATTGCATCTACGTGATCTATCTTCCGTGTCACAGAGTTTTAACTCCAACGAATCCATCTTCATCCATAGTTCATTGTTATCCTTTTTTTTCCTTTTCTTCGATGTATAGTGTTTATTCACGGTGGTGAGTTTGTCCTCCAAAGAAGCCAATTTCCTGGACAAAGTCCCTCAATTCCTTTTTTCATTTCGGCAGAGCGGTTTCCAGTCTCCCTTTGAATGATTTCAACATTGCCATGTAATCGTCTCATCAAGAATTCTTGGGTTACTAAATTGGTTGCATTCAGTTTGCCGTGCTCCTAAACTTCAGGGAAATCCTCTATCCGGGATGCTGATGAATATTTGATTTTTTTCCTTAGGCTTGTCCCTGCTAGGGATAATGGAGAAAAAGCCTGAAACATGCTTAGCCTGTCATTCTCTCCTTCTCCTTTGATGACCCTCTCTTGGTTGCCATTTTGAATTTGTCTAGGGAAGTATCTTAATCAATGTTTTTTTCTCTCCTTTTTGCTCACTTTCTTCTTTCTCCCTTTTTTCGCTCTCACATCTTGTCTCACAAAAGACCCATAGGAAGTTTGGTGGTAACTTTTGGTTGCAGTCGAATTTAGTACGATCTTCTTAATATCCACTTGATAAATAATAGAGATCTTCCAAATATACAGCGGTATTGGTGACCTAAGTATTTTTATTCTGGTTATGGTACTAGTATAAGCGTGGTGCTGTCTTCGTAACTTCAAAATACCAACTTTCCCAAGGGAGTAGATACCTAATTAACTCAACTGGGCCTGGTGTACAAACATCTGCCTCACTTTCCCCTTTGTTCCTGCCTCCAACTAAGAAGCCATTCCTCATATGTTATAAAGAAGGCTATATTATATATAACTTTGAAAGCAGTCATTTTTTAATTCCAATCGGTATCCAGAGGATAGTAAAAAAAAAAAAGGTAAGAATGTACACCGAAAGCAAGTGTTGGAAGCAAACACTGGCCAAGTAAACTGTGTCCCTCGATCAATCAGTAGGGGAACGCACCAACTCCAACTAAACTCAACATATAGTGTGTGATGGACCCCATTGTACCCCGACTGGGTACCTTCCTTGTATCAGCCACCCCAAGCCACCAGGCAGAACCAGTGTTGTAGATGGAGCTTCCAAATCACCAGACAGGACATTGACTTCTCTGTAGCTTGCTTATTCGGCGGTAACAATGTTCCACCCATATGACCCAAATTTGTCCAAAATTAAGGCACCAATTGAGCTGAAAACTGCAGATGAAAACCGCAGAAAACATATATTTTTCTTACGTTATCATTTACATGCAGTTTTGCTAACACAATGAATAGATCCTTTTTTTTAATCTCTATTTTACCGGCAGGCTGGGTGGAAACCCATAGTGTCACTAGTTAGTTGTACTGACTTATTATCCAGTAATTAGCCGGGTGGGTATGGATCATTGACACACTAGGCCAGTCATATTAGTAACAATAACAGAATTCGAGAGATATTTTGTATACAGGTTCTTTTGCAATACAACAAGGAATTGTACGCAAAAAAAGCTGCATGCTCAAATATGTGCTTGCAGGTGGAGCTCCATCGCCCTGGGCAGTATTCCAAACACTCCCCCCCCCTAAAAAAAGACTGCTGTACAGGAACTTGTATTACATCACCTGCCTGGTGTGTAGAGGGTCTGTTCGCTAAACAGAAAACTATGGTGATCTTCAAAAAATCAGTTATTAGGTGTCCAGACATCCTGTGCGGGCCACTCCCATCATGCTCACTACGCTCCATCTGTAAGTCATAGGTAGTGGTAAGGTATAGTTAACAGATAATAAAACTGTTTTGGAAACAAATGCATTCCTTGTTTTTATTACCTTCCTCTGACCCTTCAATCCATTTCTCTTGCCCTCCATTCATTAATGCCCCGACATCTCTTGCTGTTGCATCTACAGCACCTGATTGCACCCATGCAACTTGCCACAGCACCACCTTGCAGCACCCACAGCAATTGAAACAGCACCCAGAGGTTTTGCCAGTATACCTACAGGTCTTTCATGAGCACCGAAATTGCACACATAGGACAAGGTAGAAAGCGTCACTCCAGGAGCCAGAGATCCAAATGTGAAAAAGTGGTTTAATTTGTATCCAATTGAGGTGAGTGAAACACAGCAAAAAAATGGAAAAACACATTGGCAAAACCAATAATCAGGAAGCTTGACGCGTTTCGCGTTTATAGCGCTTACTCATAAGCGGAGCTCCTGGAGTGCCGCTTTCTACCTTGTTTTCATTGATTTTCCTGTGTAAGGTGCAAACCAGGCACCTGTAGAGGCACCGGAACCGAAAAGTGGGGGAGTTTCACCCAGGACATACTCCAACCAGCACCCAGATTGCCCAGGTTGCCTTTCACGTGCAGTGACCATCTCTCGAGTCTGAGGACTGGAAGGTCAAGTGACCCCTGATGCTCTGACTTCCACAGACATGCGGAGACCAGCCTGAGAGTATGTCTGTACAGCCGGACAATGCACAGACATTCAATGGCCTCCCCCTGCAGAGAAAGGGCTTTTGCTCTTCCCAGCTAGCGCCTCAAAATAGGTGCTAGTAGGCAGGTACCTCCTCTGGCACACACTCTAGGTGCCGTACCAGGTCGCACTCCCCAAAGACAGGCTAGCTGGTGACATTTCCAAACTCACCAAATAATGTCTGGTTTTTGCAGTTCACTACAGTTCACTTTTTTTAGTGAATAGACAACATTGTCTGTCTTTGTCTCCCTGAACGGGTGCTTTAAAACAGGCTCTTATTCTGCTAAACAAAGACTTAATCCAGTATCTGCCACAAAACCACTGAAACACACAGTCTTTACTTACACATATTACAAACTTACGACTTAAAGGATAACTGTAGCGAAAAAAAAACTTGTGTTTAGCTGAAAGATGACATCAAGTGCAGGTATTTTAAATAGAAATGATTAAATAAAAGAATACAAAGAAAGCACCTTATCAAGCCCTCTTTGCTCTATATAGCTCTATCAGGTGGGCGGACATGTTTAGAATCTTGAGTCAGATCTTCCTTTGTCCAACTGAACATTCTATGCAACAGGTCTGCCCCTGATAGAGCTATATGGTACTTTATTTAGATTAGGGGGGGTCTTAAAGTGACACTGTAACTTATCTCCCAACATTGACCCCTGGAAAGACTAGGGCATGGCTTGGGAGCGACCATGTCATCACCGGAGTGTAACAATTGGGACTCAGGGATAGCTTTAAGTAGGACAGTTGTGAGGAATGATTTCATCCATTTTTTTTAGTCTATTGCAATGCTGTATTGCAGTGGACAGTGGCTTAGTGCCATAAGAAGGCATCTCTTAAAAACACATTAAAATGTTGCATGAACATTGGCATGTTATAGCCAATAAAATACACTAGCTCTCAGAAGCAGAGAAATCGCTGGAGGAAACATAAAAAGGATCCAGTGCTGACATCACTCGGAAATCCAACCTTAACAAGCGCAAACCAGAGAAAATACTAAGCCACAACAGTAGATATACAATCAGTACTGAGCACTGATATATTGACAAGCATCTGTGGTAAAGTGAGGTTTTTCTTGCAGTCCTGATACAACTCAGTCAGTGGGGCTCATTCACCATGAAGTGAACAGTGGTCATCTGGCAAGTCAGGAGTGAGTTTCCTGTGCCGGTATTTTGGGAGGAGATACTCGGAGGTGACATATGACGGATGCTGCATTTTTATTGCACCAGAGTCTTTGTCCCATCTGGCAGAGGGTGTGTGTTAAGCGTCCAACGTACTATTTTTGTAGCATTTTTTGGAGGTCAGGGAGTGGGACTGGGGTGTGTCTTTTTTTTTTTTTCACCAAACCTGTTCCAAGTTATGTCCTCTTTTCTCATCATTGAGTTAGTTGTATGCAGCTGAGAGAAGAGTGACAAGCCTCCCCCCCCCCCCCCGATACCTACCTGCGTTGAATGGGGGGAGACAAACCAAAGGCTGTGTCGGGTACTTTCAAAATATGGCGATTGTGTGGACATTTGTACTGCTCCTGGTCAGCATCTCTCAAGGTGAGTAGATTGGGCGGTTCCGTCTTGTGGGGAGATTGTGGTGCAGTAGAGGTCGGAAGAGATTGTGGTGGAGCGAGGAAGGGGAAGAGTGTGATGTAGAAGGATATGGACAAATTATGGTGGAGCACGGTTGGGGCGATAGGAGTGGAGTTGGGAATTTCACAGAAAAAAAAAAGTCCTTAAAATGGAATCAGATCCAAGTGATAAAATCAGGTAGAAGGAAGAGGGATGGTGAACAAAACTATAGAGTCTATTTGCAAATGTGGACTAATGTGTACTTAGAAACTGCACTGTTAATTATTTTAACATCCATAGCCCTTTTCTTTTCAAATCTGCCCTTGCATGTTACACTGTATAATCCTGTATATTAAGTATGGCTCAGCTTCACAGTACCATTTGCTGTTGGGAGACATCAGTCATCTTTGCAATTTGTCAGAATGTAAAAAGCAGATCATGATCATAATGCAGGCAGACTGAGGGGAAATCATATTATAATACAACTGTATTAAAACCAGGAGAAACATATGTTGACAACTTAATCTCTTTGTCATTATGTGTTTTAATAAAGGTTAGTTGGTCTGCTTGCATATCGGGAGTTACTCATGAAGCTCATATCTGTGGCAAAGTTCTAAACCAAAAAATGGAGCAGTTACCATGGGAACCGTTAGAATGTTCCTGCAGATTGCTGAACTTCTAGCTCTTTGCTCCAGATGTGACCTTTAAATGTGTCTTTTCCATTTGTATTGCTTCTTCTAATGTGGATTGTTTAGAACAATGGCCATGGGGAAAGACTGGGATTTTACTGGGGTATTTTTGTGGCATCCAGAATTTTTTAGTGGTGTCCGGTTGCTTAGCAGTAACTAAATTGCCGCCTCTGGCGTGTTTTTAATATCTGTAATGTATGTATGCTTTCCCAAACAAAGTCAGATAAGGCTCAAACATCCACCTGGCTTCAGAAGATATTAGCACAGCTTAGTCTCCGGGAACGTTTCTAATCCAACCTCCCACCTCTCGCACGGAGACCAGGCCCCTTGGTAGAGTTGTATCCAGGCAATGGAAGGCAATCCAAATGGAAAAGACACATTTAAAGGTCACATCTGGAGCAAAGGACTAGAAGTTCAGAAATCTGCAGGAACATTCTAATGGTTCCCATGGCAACTGCTCCATTTTTTGGTTTACCAACAGATGTACCAACATGGCCAAGTGCATTTGACAAAGTGAAAATGCCTGAGATGACTTAGGCCGATATCTATACCAAGTCCAGTTGTGAAAATGTCAAGGTGAACCTATTTTTGGTCTTCTTGGATACCATGTGAGCAGTGGAAAAAAACAGGAAACAAGTGGAGTTAAAATAATATAGGAAAAAATGGCACCATTGATCGGCTCACTGAGAGTTTGATTGCAAGACCAGGTTGTTAGGTCCCTTCCTCAGGCATTAATGAGGCTAAAACAAAAAATTCTTAAATACCAAACATAAATACTCATCTGCCATTCATAATGTTCAGTGCAGGAAGGGGGACATTGATGCTGGACACCCACCTACATTTGTGAAAGGTTCAGAAGTAGCTCAGTCTTAGAAAACAGCACCGTTTTGTGTTTTCTGGGAATCGCAGACTGTAAAAAATATGCAGCAATCCATGTTGCAACGTGATATTTACGTAGCGTAACTGCCTGGGAGACGAAATAGTAGAGATTCCAATACAATCGAGGACTGAGAACTAAAAAAGTGAGGACAAGGAAACTACATCATCGCCCCCTCAAGCAGTTCATGTGTTTTGACTGCGACATTTAACTTTTGACGATAGTGGAAGTATGAATTAATAATAACAAAAGAATTATAACGTAATTAAAGATGAGAGCAATGAGGGTGCATCATATGTAAAGTATTCCGAGCCGCCACTCTCCTCTGGCATAGATCCTACGGAAGCTATTCACTTAAAGCGAGATATCGGTGAGTTGAGGTTAGAAGAACGTTTCAGCTCATTGATGTGGCCAGATGAACTCTTCTGGGAGGAGAAATGCGCCAGGTCTGTCCCTGCACAATGTATATTTAAGTCAGAAAGATTAAATGCTCACCTCACCTGCACCTCACGTGCCTGTGCAATCAGCCCCCTCCAGTCCACGCAAAATGCCACCACTTGGTTTAATCTTCATAACTCAACATTCTCCGTCAGTTGCACCAATGTGCACAGTCTTGAATTGTTTCTGTACAGAACCACTATGCATTCCGAAGTTGGAGAATTCGGACAGTTGTCCTCCTCAGATGGTACTGGAGCCCAAGAGGATGCCCAAGAGATAAGTTCTCTTAGTCCATCCTACTTGAGGCTCTCCCAACATTTGAGATCATTCGTTCTCTTCCTCTTTTCATCAAAGTCATCAATTATTTTTATCAAAATCCCCCCCCCATCACTGAAAGGCTAGCCAAACAACGAGGACATTATATGACCTCCGTGGAGGGCATCAGTAGCAAATTATTAAAATTCAGTATTAAAATATGAATTACAAAATGCACCTTTTATGGCATTATGACTCTCCCTTTTTATTAATGTACATAAAAGTAAAAACACATTTTCTACGTGATTAAGTCGTTTTAAGCATTCCTACCTACGACCTAGGGTACAAATTACATGCGTTTCTAGAATGATGTTGTATGATTTGTTCTTTACTTAACAGATGTTGGTTCAATACAATGACTCTCTTTCATCACCAGTGAGTTTTGGACTAATTTGTGGATTGGTAAAAATTTAAGGCATGTAGGGGTGGGGTAGTGGTAAATATTAGATCTAGAGGTGTATTTTGTAGCTGTCCTTTGTCTTACTAAACCTCACTGACTATTCTTACAATGACTTTTAAACTCTACAATCCCCTAACACAAAGCACCCACCTACTGAAAAAAAAAACCTCTAGCTGCTATTAAAAGAATTGGACTTTCCATGTTGTCGCTACTTCCCCTGGGGCAAGTCACACCCAGGCGGTCGTAAGTCGTGTGACTCTTAAAAAGATCTATGTAACAAAAAAACATTATCATATTGTGTACATTACAGCTCAATGGAGACAATGCTTGCCAACAAGTCGGCATTTCAAAATAAGCTTCAATTGTGTGAAGTCTTTAATATCCTACGGAATCTTTTTTTATGCATGTACGTCAATGACAATGAACACAGCAGTTGCGCAAATATCATAGACGGTAAAGTAATTCAACACTAGCCTTATTAAAAATCTTGTTATCGCCAAGCATGCTAAATAATAGCAATAATACGAAGACGAAAGTAGAATTCGGTCTGTTAGCAAATCTATTTTCGCCTCTATTTTAGGCTTTGTGGATTATTTTTCAGATTATCTCAAAAACAGAACGTTTTTTTATTATCGAAAGAAATGCTGACACCTCTGGTGCTAACAAGATTACCTGAAAATTATTGAGGAAGGAGAGAGGATTTATAAAGCAATGGAATGAGTGGGAGTAAAGTGGGCTTCAAAGCTTGGATGAAAGGGACATTGTTGGAATATCAACCAAGGCAGGTTTGAGATGTGAGACCTCAAACCCACTCCAAAATGCTGTCCATAGGGCCTATGCCACCAGGGAAGGGATTGGAAAGTTAGTAAAGGGTGTGTAGGTGGGAGAAGAAACCAAAGACAAGGTTTTATATTAAAGAATCTTTGGACCAGTTTTGAGGAGTGTGCTACTTGGAAAGTCACATAGTTTGCCTATCTCAAAGACATGACCTAAATCCCAGGTTTAATGGCCCCATTCCAAGGGTCATATAGTCTACATTAGTGATGACTGACCTTGGCACTCCAGTGGTTTGAAAACTACATACCCCATGATGTTCAAACAGTCTTAAAAGTCTATGTTGCCAGTGTTATCCTTCACTGGTCTAGAGCAACTTAACCAATGCTCTTTTTTTGCACAAACAAAAGTTATAGCTGGTGGTCAATACAGGGTGGATGTTTTTTTTTTCATGCTCTAGTCTCATATTGCAAAAACAAAATCACTGTGATGACACAGCATCCGGAGCCGCATGTGTCTTATGCTGTTGGACTGCATCTGAGCAAAGACTTTGGCTGACCTACAGTGATTGGAGTTGGTACCATCTTACAACCCCATGGCCTCAGGCTAACCCGGAAGTCACAGCCTATTATATTTATTGGATTCATATTTATATAGTTATAATTTGGGTCTTTTATTTTACATGAGTCAGTTTGGTAGATTGCATTATACTGTATTATTATCAGATCATCCCCTGTTGCAAAGCAAGTCTTACTAATGGAGATAAATGGCTGACTACCTTCTGCTCTAGGCCATGAGAGAGATCATTATTCTATTTTTTTTTGTTTTTTGTTATATGATATTTTTGGACTCATTTAAATATAATATTTAAATGGTATTTGCACCATGTTGGTGTACTGATCCAAACAAAGCTTTCTAGACCGAGAAATCACTTTTAAAATGATTGAGCCTTTTTTTGACTCGTCGGAGAATTAAATGATCCTCACCCTAGTAAAGTTGGCAACCATTGTATAACGCAAAAGGTCTACTCAATAAAGAGAGATTTGAAGGGAATTTCAAACTTAATGCCAAAAAGCCAAGTTAGAAAAACGTCTCTCATTCAGCTTCGTTGGAGAACAACTCGGCTACATTGGCATACATTTTTTAATTCCCATACCAGTTCTCTGCGATTCTCTCTTTGGTGAGTAGATCCAAAAATATAAATGAGAGGCTTTAATTATAGGAATTGGCCAAAGCATAATTAATCTCATCCTCCATGTCAAGGCACACTCTCAGCAGGCTGAGAACGTAATCTCGCCTCCTATACAGCGGGCACACAAAGAAATCTATACCTTTGTAATGTGTTTATTTTTTTGTTTTATACTCATTTTTACTACTTTCACATCGACATCTGTAATTTGAATAAGCCACAAAGTTATGTCCTAACCAGGCAACTATTTATGTAATTTAGAGTAAGAATAAAGTGTGTAAACACATCTACTGCAGTTAAAAAAAACTTTATTGTGAGCTTTTTTGCTGTGGAGCTCTGTGATACACTTATACAAACCAAACTTTCCGAGCTCCCAGAAAAAGAGGGACAATAGAGGAAGAAAGAGGGACAGAGGGATTTGGGAATAAAATAGGGACAGTCCTTCTTAAATAGGGACAGTTGGGGGGTATGGGCTTATAGTATAGCAATATACCCCCCATTGGGTGCCTGATCTTCTTCTCACCGATATGGTTTCATAATGTTGCACAATTTACTAAGGGCCGTATGTATCAAGGCAAAATCTATATGAGGAAAAAGGGCCAAAATATCAGCAA
The DNA here is from genome assembly GCA_036172795.1 of Pelodytes ibericus. Lineage (NCBI taxonomy): Eukaryota > Metazoa > Chordata > Amphibia > Anura > Pelodytidae > Pelodytes > Pelodytes ibericus. Next base: position 68,616,670 of record CM069866.1, read on the forward strand.
TAACAATGGAAAACAATGAAATATTAAGTCCTTTTTGAAATGGCATCTATATCACCTTGATAAACCTGGCCCTAAATGTCACGCTCTACCGTCTACATTATACATTTCAAGAGATGTCAGGAACTCTCGTCTACTTCACTGTAGGCCAAACAGCCGTCGAATCTCTCACATTACAGGGAGACATACAGGGATTTGACTGAGTAGCATTAGATTCCAAAATTCATACAGGACCCCAATTATGTTTAACTGTGGGCATGAAGCAATATTTCTTAATTAGCAAGGTTAGACTTCTTTCTTGGGTCATCTGGACTTTACCAATCCTTTTTTTTTTGGATTCGACAGTATGGAAGGAGATTCTAGATGGAGCCCTCATTGCATGTTACACTTTGTTACCCACAGTGAGTGATACTATTTGTTTAATAATAAAAAATAAAAAAAACTATTATCAGCGTGTGTGGGTCTCTTAGCCCCTCCGTTTAGGACGAAATGCGTCAGATAAGAGCTGACATTTTTTTTTTGCTATATATTTTTATTTATACTTTTATTAAAAGCATTTTTTTCTCCGAAGAGGACCACTGCCTTGTTTACAAGAAATAGAGGAGTGCCTGAACCGAGCCTTTTTCATTTGCGTATTGTTTAGAAATACTAAATTTACAAGCACTCACAGTATCAAGGGAAAGCACTGTTTTTTCCCCCCACCATTATGTTGGTTAGTTTTTTTGGCAGTTTCATGGATGATTTACCTTTTGAACTGAAGCAAACAGACTATGCTCATCATCTTTTTATTTGCATCAATAAAACAATTACCCGTACAACTGAGAGAGGTTTCTTTGCAGTAGGAGAATGATAGGCAGTGTATTAATGACATGTTTAATAGAGAGTGACCTTCAATGTAAACTAAACATTTTAGAGGTCATGGCGGCAGAGCATTACGCTTATCCTAGCGTACAATACGGCGTGAAATCACTAATCCCACTCCTTTCCCTGCTTCGCCAATCCTCGCTCCTTCCCTAATAATTTCACGGTAATCGGATTAGAAGGGGAGGAATCCGCATTTGTTTCTGAATTAAAAACTGAAACAACATTTATTTCTATACTGTTTTTGCCCTTTTTAACGGTAGTAAAAGGTTACCTCTGAAAAATCCCAAAACAGATTCACAAACAGACCAAATCCCCCTCCTTCTTCTTTTTAGTATTATTATTACTAGTATTTTGCATATTTAATGATACCTTGGCTCTGTATAAACAATTTTTTTTAATGATACCTTAATTTTATAGAAACTATTTTTTAAACCTGTTTATAACATCCTCCCACACCTGAACAGGTAAGCATAAAAAGGTAAGTTGAGGTGAGATGCTTTGTGCAGGGACAAACCTGGTGAGCCCCCCACCCAACCCCTCCGCACACTCCCATGTGAAGCAAACTCACCAGGTCTGACCCTGCACAATTTATAGCTTAATTGGTGAGATTAAATGTTCATCTCTCCTCAACCCCCCTTTTTTAGTGAATAGACCCCTTTGGGTTACACTTCCCGTTATGCACGGACCTTTCTTCTGGCTGAGTAGGATGGGACGTGTAATCCACAACAGTGGGAGTGCCAATGGTCATTACAGCCTTTGGTACTCGACCTGCTGTGCCCGTTTTAGGGCCTTTATAGACCCTTTATGTCTCTGCAGGTTAATTGCAATGCCCATCAACATCACTGATGACCAGATATAGTCAAAAGGGTCCGTACAAGAACACCAGTGTCTATGGCAAGGTCTGTAAAGGTTTATCATTAGATTGTCCACTGCATGTCCCAGTAGATGTCCACCATGAGCAATGCTGGTGCTTGCCACTACTGATGCTGTTGCTGGTAATCCACATCCAGTTCTGGGCATCCAGTGATTTGTCTAAATGTAGCTGGTGCCAATTCTTGTAGATTTTTCATGTGCTATGTGATAGATCCCTTGAATACAATCAGCATCTTGAGGGACTAGTGTGGTTGAACTCTGCCTTAGGATCTTCCAGACCTGAAACTTCCAGGTGTCCTACCCAATGACTCAGTGCACCTCACAAACATGTACATAAACCCCATCATTTGTGCGCTCCAGTGGTGGGTCCCAGGGATTAAGATGAGCACAACCGGTAAGTAGAGCACGGCCGGTCAGGATCCAATTGAAGTAAAGCAGTCAAGAAGACAACCTTGCAAGATGGAATACTCCTTACAGGAGGCTGGTTGTCTGGACTACTAGTTTCTGAGCATCCGTGATGAGTTTTGACTGCATCCCCCTCCCTACAGAGACCTAGAAAAATGCGATGACGTTACGTGTGAGATTATTGGGTGTGTGTCCACGCCATATATCTAGTGTTATAAAATAAAACTGTTGTGCCCTTAAGTTATGAACGTATGTTTCTTAGCTCTTTAGTCACCGAGGAAATGTCCTTCTTTCAAATGTCAGAGCAAACTATGACTGGTAGGCCAACTCTTAGTCACTTCTAGGAGTCCTCAGGGACAGTCAATGGAAAATACCCTAGTTGTAAAATTTAGTGTTCTCTATTTGCTTGTGTAGACCAGGTATAAGTTTATTACAGAGATTCTAAACAAGGCCAAGCAGCTGTCTGTTGGGAATACACACAGAACTGAGAACTGTTGTGTTTTAGATGTTGATATAAAGGATAATATCATTCTCTGGTAGGGAAGGTTTTATAACCGTTTTTTTCTCCCGTAGTGTCTGGCTTGCGGTGTGTTCAGTGCGTTGGCACATCTTCCAGCTGCCGCCTGAGCGCGAAGACTTGTCCTTCCTATGAGACCACCTGCTTCTCACTGGCTTACAAACAGGCTCAAGGTGAGGCTTTATCTGCATTCAGAGGAGAACACACTATACGATCAAGAACACACACTTCCAGCTCAAGAACACACGCTACCATACCTGCTCAAGGATAGACGATATTCAAGTACACACAATATCTACTCAAGAACAAACACTATGGGGTCTGCTCAGGTAGGCCCCCACCTGGCCAGAAATGGGGCTTGAACTTAAAAATAGTGAAAAATAAAATAAAAAGATTAAAAAATCAGAAACTTTGGGGCGGACCGAGGCTACCTCAGAAGGAATTCGGCTGCTGAAATGTCGGAACAGAAATCAGCCTCAATGGCCAATCTTCCTTCTGATTTGGGATCACATTGGCGATCTCCGAGTAGCCCGAGTTGAAGGGCCATTTGAATCACCAATGTGATCTAAAGGGATCTGAAACTCTGAGTTTCAATTTTTGTTTCGAAAATCAGAGATACCTGAGCAGACCCTTATGTAAAGAGGAATATGCACACTATTTGCTAAGGAACATATACTATCTGATCAAGAACACTCAGTACCTGCTCAAAAAACACATTATAGAAAGAGGAACACTAATTAACTACTCAAGTATACACATTATGAACACACGAGCACACAATATCTTCTCAAGAAAATACCCTATGTACAGATAAAGAACACACCAGGTCCTAAATAACAGGTGCAGATCATAGGTAACAGTAGATACCATGGATTAAGATACCTTGATGGAAGGGCTGGAGCCCCTCTGTTGTTCACACTGCCACTTCCATCCTCTGTATTTGTGATTGCAATATATGCAATTTAGCATGCAGAGTCCCCTGGACCAGGATAATGAAGCCTTCACCTGTTACATATCTCAGAAGGTCCAAGGGTGCACTGCCTAGTTTTACCGTTTTACTCTTTACCGTTCCCTCATACATTCTTTACACAATGTAACTTCAATGTTCTAGCAGGTATTTCAACATACGAAGGCAGGCTATAATGATACTCCATAAATGAGTAAAAGGCTTCACATACTAATCTAAGATTGCAAACACGTCTTGCTAGCTCAGTAAGTTTTTAACATAAAGGGATCGCAAATTACATCAAAATAACTTTATTTTTATATTTAAGCTCTTCTGCTTGTTGGATGGTTTCTGTTTGTATTTTGATGCAGGTGACATTTTGCATATTCTTTTATTTTTAGGATTGTTATATTGTCACAGTTGTTTATTTCTTAAAATGTTATCTTGCTCACTTCTGAGACACTTATTTCCTTACCTATCACTGTGGAATCAGCCTCTCTTTAACTCATGACATTCACTCAATTTCGATAGGGAAACTAAAATAGGTAGTGTGAAATGGGGGATGAAGGGTTGAATGTTAAGAGGGGAGCCAAAGAGAGAACTTTCAGATTCTTAAGTTATCTCAAAGAAAATTGTGGATTCATTAAAAAAAAATGTCTGCCGTACAGTTTGCCACATCAAAACAAACTCAAAATATGGAGCAAAAATCCGGCATTATTAGTGGAGAATATTCTCCAACGAGTCTATCGTCCCAGCTCAGCTATTAATGCCTGATTTTTGCCGTTCACTTGTGAGATCACCGCAATTCACTGTTTAGTTTAAATAGCCCTCAACACACAAAACCTGTAAAATTCATAAAAAAAAAAAACACATTAATACATAGTTGGGCATGAAATCATGTGGAGGATGACATGGCCTTGTTACGCCTCCAAAATTGTGTCCTGGTTGCCTAGGGCTGACAACAACCTTGAAAAAAATTTGTGGAATGAATTACAAAAAGTTCTAGTTCTCATTCCACACAATAAATCTTGCTATGGGTGTGATGCTGGATTACACCCTCTTCACTCATCTTCTTCATAGATAACAAACTATGCAGGTCATAAGCGCATGCCCTGTTGTCAGAATTAGTTGAAGAAATTGCTGATTAACAAATTTAAGAACTGATGTTTAGAAATATAATCTTATTCTCAAGATTAAGATCCATGGGAGTCCGCAGACATTTTGTGTACGTGGGCAAATATAGTATCTCCAATACCAGCATCAGTAGTCACTGCAAACCTCCTTCCCAGAATCTTTGATTCACTTCATTCCAGAACTACAGATCTCTTTCTTCCTCTTGCCTTGCCCCCTTGCCAGGAGTTATTCCCTGGTGGTCCAATGGGTAGCAGGGGTTTGTGCAAACAGCCCAGACCCCTCTTCCTGTGCATAATGAATCAGGTGACATGCACATGTCTAATACTAATATGTCTAGTGTTGAATGTCCCTGCAAAATGGCAGCCAGCTGTCCAAGAATATAGGGGTAACATTCCCGTCATTCTTCCTTCCAGTGTCCTCAACTTCTGTGTTTTCCGAGACCCTGATTAAAGGCTGTTCCACGCCAGAGTTGTGCAACCAAACATCTATAATTGACATTGGAACTCAATCGATCTACATGAGTGCATCTTGCTGTGAGAAGGATTTCTGTAATCTCAACCCTTACTCAAGTAAGTACATAGAGTAACGCAGTAGGGGTTATATCTTGGGGCGTGTAAAAACAGAGTTAATTTGTACAGCTCCAGAGCAGTGGCACCAGCACAATTTATGTATATATAAAAGGTCCAGAAGTTTTTATGACATATTAAAGACTTTTGTTAACCTCTTTTACCAGTTTTTTATTCTCAGACCTTTAAACAAAGCTCCTTACACCTTCCCCGCACCTTCCCCACAATAAAAAAGCTCATCTTGTTCATAAGATATCACTTGGGATGACCCAGAATCGATACTCTGTTAGGAAAACAAATCCATGCTAGATATTCAGGATGTCTGTTAGGGACCACTTGTTCAGGTGCCTGTTTATACCAAAAAAAAAAAAAAAAAACTATGAGTGCTTCTCACCTTAATAAAGTTGACAACAAGTGTATAAACATAATATCAATGAGAGGTTTGGGTTATATGAATTGGTCATCAAGGCAAGTCTTAATAGGGTGAGACCCTAGCCTCACCTATGACCTACTGGGCACACAAAACAATCTATACGGCTACCAGAACTTTTTCAATGTTTGGTAATTTTGAGGAGGTCCAATTAAACCTCCTTTCAATTCACTCCTGGAAAGCAAAGGTAAAGTCCCTGCCTGGGTAGTGCACAGATATTATAGGACAATCAAGGAATCAATAAAAAAAAACTGTGAATTTTGAGAATCCTCCATGTAATGTTGTTATTTAACCTGTTGAGTGTTTTTTTCATCCCAATAGTCCATGATTTTGGGAGTACAAGCAGGACATCTATATCCCCTGGCACATTGGGGAAGCTTGTGGACTGATTTGGGAAGCTGTGTTCTAGTCTATCATCTCACAGTCTTGCATTGTAGCATGAGTGAAACATTTTTTCTAAGTATCTCGTTCCTTCTTCCTCAGCAACACCTGTATTCTCCAACCGTTTACAGTGTTCAGCATGTACTGACACAAGCAAATCCTGCCAAACTGCAAACACTACCGTATTCTGTGATGGAGTCAACAACTGGTGTGTGGACAGGATCACTAGGAATTATACTAATGGTGAGTACACGAGTACAGATATTTAGAGGTCCGGGATGCAGAGGGGCGTGGCAGACACTGTTAACCAATCACAAATTGTCAGCATGTGTGGGTAAATAGCATCCCAAATGACCGTATGTGAGCAATGGGTGTGGATGCTCTGTATAACCTAACTAAAAGGACAACTTATATTTAATGAAAAGATTACATCAGTTGTAAATGTTTTACAAAGAAAGGCTTTAATGAAAGAATACAAATAAAAACCTAGCTAAGCCCTCTTTGCTCTGTATGGCTCTATCAGGGGGCTGACATGTTTAGAATCTTGAATCAGATCATCCTTCACATGACCCATCTGACTGAAGATTCTAAACAGTATGTCTGCCTCCCATACAGAGAAAAGAGGGTACTTTATTAGTATGATTTCATTACAATGTTGGTATTTAAGCCTGCAGTTGATACAATCTTTAAAGAGCAACAAAAATAAATTCAGTGTAATTGTAAGGAATTCAGTTTTTCATGGAATGGACAATAGATCTTTAAAGTAATTAGGGTATGTAGTTATTGGGTTTGTGTTGAAGACTCTTAGATTCAATTTTGAATGTTGGATCTCCAGGAAGAGAGAATGTTCCCTGACCAACTTTCCATGAAAGAGGGGCAAGATAATTTTTTTTTAATCCAATATCCACCTCCGTTTCTGTCTTGATGGACCGGTCTGAATAGAAATGATTATATTTATAACTTATACATTTTTGACCTTATACATCCCCAGCGCTGCTAGTGATAGCAAGGGTTGGCCTGGCATCTTCTGGCTTGAAGGGTGAAACATTTCTATTAGTGGCCCAATTTCACCAGCCCACCTGTCTTCATCAGACAGATACAGATTGTCAAGACTGATCCTCCGATAGATAAGGTACAGAGACTGATAGACAAACAAGACAGAGATAGATAGACAGATAGATAGAGCAGTGGTTGGGCCTTACTGTCTTTTGACTCAACGAGGGCCCCTTCTCTACCTCAGATGTGTGAGGGGAAAGGAGGACTCGGATGGTAGAGCATGGGACCCTCCTCTCACACATGTACATGTGTTTGACGTCAGAGGCGAAGACCAGATGATGGAACTTTTCCGACTTAAGGGCTTTCTTTCCTGTCTTGTTAATCCCAGCCAGAGCCTCATCTGACAAAGATGTCTGTCTAACCTATATTAGGCTGGGTGTATTTAGAAGGGAAAAAGTGATGCAGCCCCAGTCCATTGAGGAGAGTGGCCCAATGAGTTGGGGAGGAATTGATGTCCGGCCCTGTTGCCAGCCCTCCCTTAAACAGTGTTGCCAAATTTTCTTTCAAAAAAATAATGGCCATGCTACTGTCAACATAGACTTCATATTGACCCCATGTCCATTTTTATTTTTTTTTACCGGCCAGCAACTCCGCTCTTAAGTGACAGGAAAGTTAGGATTTCACCTTGTTTGTGCACACGCGGTTTGCTATTCCCTAATTTGCTGTGTATCAGTAAAGCCGTGGCAGCTTTTATTTTTCCCCAGCCGTCTGTCTAATTTCAATGTCACTTTTTCCTCTAATCAAACTGTGACAGGAGAAGTGCCCGGGAGGCTACTTAATCAAATCTCCTGGCTGCAGTCCTATTGCAATATGTTCATTTGGTTTGTTGCTTACTTAAGGTGTTTTCTTTTTGTGATGTGCGTAACAGAACTTCCTACCCTGCCATCACTTCCTAATGTGCTGGGAAATTGGGACGCGGCACACAGGGCATAACTGATCCTTAATATACATAGCCGGCCTGGTGCCAAGGTCCCAAGTATAGATATAGAGACAGAGCAATACTCATCGTATCTAGTCCCATCACGCAAGGGAGGCTGGGGGGGGGGGGGGGCAGTTTGGGCTGTGCAGATTGTAGAGGTCTGTGCATGTACAGTAACATAACATGTTTTGAGTGATAACATTCCCTCTTCCAATACCCGCCCTCAGTATTGAGGAAGTATTCGGGAAGTATCAGCTGGGTTGATTGTTGAAGTTGCACCTTTCTTTGTACCCCAGAGCCCAAAAGTTGACCCTTCCTTGAATCTTATATTTTTCCATGTTTCACTATCATTGGATTTATAATTTTTTTTTTCTGGACCAACAAATAAATTTTTAGTTATTATTTATCATTTTCTATTCTATTTTTGTGTTATTGGGTTTTCTCTAAGTCGAATTTGTCCATAATAGTGTGATCCTTGGTGGCCAAACTCTGTTGTGTATTTATGTCTCTAGTATTTTTCTCTCCATTTGCTACTTTGTGTTTAGCTTTACCTCTACAAGTCTGTGTGCTAGGTTTTTTTTCATTCATTTCTCTCACTTGCCCATATTTGCATTATCTTGTGTATCTACTTCTGGCTTTCTCTCTCCCTCGCAGCAGTGATTGGATGTCTAAAGCTTTGGTGGGAGATCAATAAAACTTACTTCACAGTAGTTATTTTGATTTTTTTTATTGATTTAACTTTTAACTTTTATTGATTTAACTCGTTTTATTGATTAACTTGTTTTTCAACCAAACATTTTTCTGGCTACTTCTCTAGGTGTAGTAACTGGGTCGACGTATTCGAAGGGCTGCGGATCGGGGCAGGCGTGTAACACGCTACTTTCATATAACACGGGGGCCTTCCAGCATTACACACAGTACGTGTGCTGTAACAAAGGGAATAATTGTAACAACCTGCAAAAATCTGGTGAGTACCCAAAAAAAAAAAAAAATCTGTACACTAAAGGAGAACTCATCTCTACAAATCAAGAAGAAGAAAAAAACCTTTAATGGACAAGGACCCCACTCTAAAAGGGACCAAAATCCATTAATTTGGAACCACTAAATGAAAGACAATGTGGGACAATGTGGGACAATGTGGGACAATGTGCCCAAAGCCCCACCAACAGTTGATGACGTGAAGATATGGTCAGAGGTCCATGTGAGGTGGGCACCCATCTTTGAGGTTAAGAATAAATAAATGTAAAAGGAATTTCATCCATAATATGAATAATCGTGACAATATACAGTTTGCACTACAAAAAAAAAAACGACCATGTCTTGTTCTACCCTTTATAATGTTTCACAAGGAAGCATGGTGCTAGAATTATAGAGGCTCCTCTAAGCAGATGTCCTAATGTCATTGATAGGATAGGGTTATCCATCACTATTTATCGTATCAGTCATATTTATACCATTCGCGATCGGGACTTCCCAAAGCGAGGAATTAGGGGTGGACTCCTTCATCGTCTACATCAGGACCAATCCATCCCAAGATGCCAGCCCCTCTCCACTCAGTCTCCCCTTCCTAACTCTGTGCATGTTCTGATCCGTTCCTTCTCTTTTTGTTTTTTCGACAGTTAACGTCTTGACCAACAATAACGGCATCACGTGTTATGGCTGCCAAGATACCGGGAACAATGAGTGTGCGCCAGAGAACCAGACCATAGTCCACTGCAAAGGGATCCAGCTTCGATGCATGGAAACATTCAGTAATTACCCCCTTTTAACTGAGATTGTGTTTGCGTAGACCTATTGGGCATGCAGTCCTCATCTCATATTGAGTGGGGTCTGTAAAATGTAGGGGCAAGCTGGGGAGTTTCTATGGTAGGATAACACGGTAACCCCAAAGCATTATAATTACATTATAGACTATCCAGCCTTGCACGCAGAGATCTATAGAAAATAATTTGTAGCCCAGACACTTATTGAATTAGAGATGAAGAAACAAATCCTCAAAAAACCCCTCTCGCCCCTGACTCATCCTTACTTGCAGTCATGCCTACAGAACCAACGTGGACTCTGCAACTGATCTGTGCAGTGAGCTAGACAAATTGGTAGCAAATGCACAGATCAAACACTTGTTTCTCTGTCGGCGACTGGGTGATGGCTGCATAGTTCAATTAGCATGTGCTTTATGAAACCTGTCATGTTTGCAACTGGATATTTAACTCAAACTCAAAACTCAAACGGACAGTCTAGACCCCAAACTCACTTTGAAGATGAAGATCACTGCTTGTATAGTGCACAGGCCTTTTTCCCCTAGTGTGATTTGATGCAGGCATTCTGCATAAATACACATTTTTTAGATTTTACTCAAGCCCACCCTCAGTGATTACTCATTGCATGTTTACTGCAGGTGCGGCACCACTGATTATATAGACATTGAGGATATAAAGTTTTGTGTCATTTAGTCACTTCCTGTGCTGCTGCATGGTGTAGAATACACTGTGTGGACTCTAAGTGGTTCCTGCAGCAAAAAAAAAAAAAAGGAAATCATTTTTACTAAGCTAGTGTCCTGGCTTCTTGCAAACTGCTTTCCTTTACAATTTTATCTATCCGTAATTTTTTTATATTTTAAGCCATGCAAAATTTTGAGAACAGTACTTTGCACTAATATTTGGAAGGTGCATTTTGGGCACTAGACAGTCCCTTTAAAGGAAGCAAAGGTTCCAAAATAGTGTCCCCTCTTCCTCAAGTAAACCTGATGTGTATATTTATAGATACACGCGGTTTCAATCTGAGCTCAACCAATCAGCTGAGGCAGAGCTTTTCAGATACTGGTGCAGCGCACGCATAGCCTTTGGAGCTTGCTCCGCACCGTCTGATTGGGGTATGTCAGTTCTCACATTCTCTCTCTGCTACAGCCACCAAGCGAAGGGTCCCACGTAAGAAGCACAATTGTATAAAAAGTTTTGATAATCCTAAGCCAACTGAAAGTCGCTATGTGCTAGAGCTCCATTAGAACAGAGATTGTTTGAAGCTCCAAAGCTCCTCTAGACCTGTCGTAAAGTCATTTTTATTTTTTTGTATTCCCAGATGCGAGCCGCCAGACTTGGTTCAAAGGTTGCAGTACTGTGAGTTTCTGCTCGTCCACCTACCCTCATCTCAGCATTACCAACATCTCGGAGATACAGTGCTGTGCCGGGAGCTTATGTAACAACTCCACAAGAGAATACAGTACTAACCCAATAAGCAGTCATGCCTACAGAACCAACGTGGACTTTAAATTATTAATATTCCTATTCATCTTTTCCTGGGCTTGTCTAAGACACTTTCCCTGAAATGTCCCACAACGCACCGGATGTGATTTGTACAGAAGACTTATTATTTATATTGGTGGAACGCGTTGGCAACCCAGGATCTTGCTCGGAGGATGCCTACTGCACCGTAGGGTTCATGTTAAAATCCTTAAAATGTCATGTGGACGTAGACATCAAGAAAATCAATCCAAAATCCAGTCAAGATTCGTAGTCCGTTGTTCCCTAGTCTACATGTCTCACCTCTCCAGACACATTCATGCACAAGATGGACTCATAACTAGAAGAAAGTAGATGGCACGTCCTCTATTCCGTCAGGAAAATCCACCGATGAGCCTTGTTTTCCAGACTTTCAGATCTCGTTGTTTGCAAAATTAAATTGGACAAAAGCGTGTTTGCAGTGGCTTGCAGTGTCGGTTCACACATCTGCTGTGAAGTTTATCTTTACTGGTGTCCATTTGGCGAGTTTGGAAAAGATTCGGAAAGGGATGCAACGTACAAAAAATGAATTCTTCCCCAGGAGCAGTTTTCGTGCACAGAGTGGGTGTGGCAGGGGTCCATTTCCATGAAAGGGTTAATGGCCAATAGGACATTCTCAGTACTGACTGTCAGTCCAGATTTCTCAAGCAGCATTCCCTTAACCAACATTTAACAGCCAGCCCCTCGAGGCAAATTCTTAATTTTTGACACTTTGGATTTAAAACCTTAACCAAATGCCTCTGCGGTTTCCTTACCAGTTAAAAAGGTGTGTATTTTTTTTTTTTTGGGAGAGGGGGGGGGGGGAAGCAAAAAATTACTGCCCCACTTCTCATATATGAACACTCCAGAGTGGATCCAGCTTAATGTCCTCTCTGAGCAGGATCAGCATGCGCACAACCAATAAGTACTGTCCCTTGCCCCATGCCTGTGTCTGTCAAGTGCTAGAGCAGGAAGAGACAGTCACATTCACATACAATCAGTAGAGGGGCAATAGTTCGGGCGCCGTCTGTCGATTTCTATATAGTACTGCACTAGTATCTGTATATTGAATTATCTATTTAAAGAGATGAGAATTTACATAGTGAATAAATTCAAGATGAAAGAGTCGACTCGATATAGACTGATTTGACCTAGAATGGATTCATATTGTTTCAGAAATGTCAGATATCTGGCTACTCAGTAACCCTGAATTGGGGTCCAAATTGGGAGTTAATTCAGTTTTCGGAAACCGAAGGATCGGAAGCATTCAGACTGGGACTATATAATATAATATAAAAAAAACATAGATTTTTCCTCTACCAAATATTGGCTATCACCCCCGAACATGGTCTGAAGTTGGCAAAAATACACTAAATCAGAACACATATCACTTCTCCAGATTTTAGTTGAAAAATCGAATAGGTAAATGTAGATGAATTAGAGTAAACACATTTCAAACACAAAAATATGTATATACAATTATAATATATTAATGCTATACATTATATTGGTACATTCACATCAATATAAGCAGTTTTAAATTTCAATTTAAAAAAAATACTTTAGATTATTTTATGATCATTTACTTTATTTTTATGTATTTAATTAATGTATCAGGTTTTTTTATTTTTTAATGATTTTTATTTTTATTACACATCTGGCCATTTATGGAGGATATTCTATCCGCACACTTACACTTCCTGTATAAGTTACAGCAACATCCTGCTCAGGATGTGCCTTCAGCAGCAAGTGCGTAGGACAATTGTTTCCCCCATCTCAATGAAAGCAAGACTTCACATTACATTAACAGCAGTTCAAATATGTGTGAACATTAAAAAAAAAAAAAAGAATTTGAAGAAATTAAAAGGAAAATAGTAAATGAGTCATCATTCCCCTTTAGTTCTAATTCTCCTTGAAGGCGTTTTTTGTGTCTTAAAACTGTTTTTTTCACTTAACCGGCGTCAGCCAAAGAGAGCAAATTACAAATAATGTCTCTGAAACATTAAAGGTCATATTGTGAGTGTAGTTATGTTGTTGGAGCAGAACCAGTAGTAAGAAGGATCAATTCCTTATTGATTACACTTTTTTTCCTGCCACTAATGAACAAAACATGTCAGATTTTTGCTGGCAAACCAAGAGAGAGCTTTCCAATATTTCAAGAAAAAGAGAATATTTGGGATTAGTTAAATCTCTGGACTGACGCCCCGGAGAATTAGCAGAATAATAATTTTAAAAAAAAATGTACAAATCAAAAGCAACAGTAAAAATGAATTAATACTTTTGTCTTTTTTTAAATTTCTTTCTTGTAAATACCACCAATGGGATTTGGCCACAACAATTAGTTATCAATCTAATAACACTACCTTGGCAGGCCATTTCTCAAATGTGTACTCTGTAAAAATACTGGGAACATTCATTTTGACCTGATTCGCATACGAGTGAACTTTCGGACGCATCTACATAGTTACATGCTTAGATAGTAGTTTAGGTTGAAAAAAGACTTGCGTCCACCTAGTACAGCGGTGGCGTACCTATGGCACTACTGGCATTCCGAGCCCTCAGCAGTGGCACGCGGTCAGGTTCAGCTCTCACCGCTTATCTGCTCCGTTGTCCTGGAGGTGCAGGCATCAGCGTACTAGATTGGCGCCGCCGGTCATCTGCTTCTTCTCCAGATGATTGGCGCATGCGCGTTCTGTGAAGA